>JAMPIV010015318.1:0-521991 GCA_024509875.1 Oreohelix idahoensis
TGAAGAGAAAAAAAAATTAGGAAAACCAGCCACTACAAATGAACAGAAGAAAAAGGGACCAATGATATTCTGAACAACAATAATAGTTATAAAAATTATGATGTCACTCAGCCACAGGACTGACATCCTCAAGCTCATGAAATTTAAAAAAAAGTTTTCCTAAAAATACCATGAAATAAGTTATATATTATATCTCTTCAATTACACTACATGGCCTTACACAAAAAATACCTAGGCATGAAAGTAGTAGCAAGTATACTAATTACTGAACCAGATAAGGAGGTACATGATGTGAGTTCTTACAAAACCTAAACAGCTCTAACATACAAAACTGGATATTCAATAGAAAAAAATATTTAATTTCATAGAAGACACTGTCCAGTGGAAGTGAAAACTGTTAGGAGACTTTCAACACTATATTAGGGTCCTCAGCTATTAGCCCAACCCAATTTCAATGTCAAAGAAAATACAGATGTGCAGAATGGATCAATTATATCAGCCTGGGAAAATATAGTGTAAATAATCTGGATTTAATCAGAATGCAAAAGAAGTGGCAATATTTTCCTAGGACTAAGCAAGGACAATATCATGAATGCTGGAGAGAATAATGGTAAAATTCTTTTAGATAAGAATGGTCATGGAAAAATGTGGTTATCTAAAAATAGAAAGCTTATTAAAGGACAGATACTTTATAGTTACAAATAATGATAAATCAGTGTTATGTGGAAATAAAAATGGAATTACCCAAGAAGCTGTTACTTGTTCAAGATGGGACACAAGGACGCAATCAAATGTGAGGAATACAGTAAGCGACCCATAGCTTTGACTGCCCTGCCGTCAGCGAACCAGATGCTGACCAAGAGCCTACTCCAAACTCCCACGTGGTGGTCCTGGAAACAGGCTTGCAATCTCTGCTGTACGGGCTGAGGAGTAGGGATCGATGGAGGGATGGCCAAATTCCGGTCCAAAAACAAATTGCAGTGCGGTAAGTTCGATGTGTCGGCTGAAAAGGCGCAAAAGACCGCAAGCTTTAGCTTGTTAATACGGACAACAACACGCAACCAATGTCCCTTTTCAGGTACGAACGAGGAAGAAGAAGTAGTAACTGTCACTGAAACACATAAGTCTCACCCAATGCTTAATAACCTAGGAGAGGAATTAAGAAAACAAACATACAAACAACAAAAATATCACCAACTTTGCAGATTGATAGCAGCTATCTAGACGATAAAAAAATCTTAGGAAAAAAAACTTGCCCTCACAATATATAAAATTTCTTCATATCATTTGTCCGGTGGAAAAAAGGACCATGCAAGTATTGTAGATGATTCAGCAGTTCCAAAATCAAGGGAAAAATTTGACCCAGAATACTACACTATCACTTTGAAACAAATGGCAGTGAAGCAACAAAATTGAAACTTCATTTGTCGCCACTCGATGTAGCATTATGGAATAAGACCCCTGAAGTGAAGAAGAAAAAGATTCTATTGGAGCCTAAATTACACGGTCCACAGTACTATAAGACAAAATTTATACAATTTATGCATTACTCTATATAATATAATTTTACGGAAACAAACAACACAATCGGATTTGATTGTTGTCGTTGCCCTAAAGAACGCCATTAGGTGTGATGGGAACAACTGCAGAGAAAATCTATTCGCTGTTTCCCTTAAGGTCGCCACTTAAAAAGGGTGCGTAATGGGCCACCTGAACTGCTATTGCCGGTCGTTTTGGCTAAGGACGGAAGAGGAAGAGAATGATATAAATAATTTGCTCCTCTACACTATACTCTTTGAACTTACATAATTCAGAAGGACTAAACAACACTTTTGAACTTCAATTACCTTTTTGCAACAGGTTGGCAACTTAATAGTGGTATTTAAAAACATTTTTGCAGTTACAACTGGAAAGAAACAAAGAATTGTCATATCAGGCTTAGGAATAGCAACGCAAAAAGTTATCCTTCACATTTAATTATTGCTTATGTCCTCTTGTCAAGATATTATTAAACTGAGCATTCTGATGTGGATGATACTTTATCGACAAACTAAAAACAGATAAAAAAATTTGCTTACAATCTTAATTCATCATGGAGGCAAAGGAAGTTTCCAACAGCTGGCTACCGGTTCTCTAATTGCAAGTAGAGTCCAACAGTCTTGCTTTTCAGAACAGAATTAGCAAGGCTGATTATGAAAATTTGTGCAATATCGCCGTATATATGGATCATGGTATAATTTTTGCTGCAACAACTACACAAAAAATGTAAGGAGAAGTTAGCTGGTTGGTGTAAGCAGTCAATCAAGGTTGCGAGTGGAAGCAATCAACAACCTAGGTTCCAATTTCCCTGCTAAAGTGTCAATTTTCTTTAACAGAAAGTTAAAAAAAAAAAAACACCATGAAAAATCGTATTGGAGTCCATTTTTGCAAAATCAATACTGCAGACGACCAGCATAGACAATAAGAAAAAACTGAAAACCCAAAAACAAAGCCGGCTCAAATGAGGACTCTTCTATATAATAAATATACTCTAATTATTAACTAAGAAAACATTATAAAAACTATGAAAAAAAAAAAAATTATACATTTGTTAGACCTGTAATGGGCTATAACTCTTTTGCACAAACCATAATAGATGAAACAGCTAAAAAAAAAAAATAGGCAAGAGGATTGATGATGTGCGTATTACTTGGCAATGACATCATAAAATGAATTATGAAACCAGCCTTTTAAGGGGCATTACAATTAAGGCATAGAGGACATAATACGTTGTAAAGGCGCCATCTATGATGGACCCTTCTAATGTGTAAAGATGGCAGTTTGATCTAATCTTTGAGATATACCCTATGGTGAAAACACATTTCAGTTTAAGAAATGATTACAACAGAGATTAATTTGCTGTTAGGGGAAAAAAAGTTGGGCCACAGCACAGCAAAGTCTTTTGAAGCCTGTGGATCAGCAAAAAAACTTATAAAAAAAAACAGCCATTCGGTAACAAAATTACAAATTAGATATCAGTGGACAGGAAGCGGATGGAGACGTTTCTGTAATTACTTCAAATCAGGATTTTTGTTTGATTTATCACAGTTTTGGAGGAAATTTATTGTCCCTGGGTAGGTGTTGTTTACTATGGAAATATATGCTCGGTCAGGAGTAAAGGTTTTATCGTTACATAAAGATTAGAAGAACTCTGACCATCAGCGCTGCACACCACCAATAAAATAGCAGGCTTAACACTCATTCGTATTTGCAGCACATCCAAAGAACATCTCCATTAAACCCGGTAAAAGCCCCCACTACTGACTAAGAGGAAATGATGGCAATTGATACCTATTTTATGACAATGCTGGATGAAGCAATGAAGAAAATTCCAAAGAAAGATCTTCTCATCGTGTTAGGTGATTGGAATGCTAAAATAGGGCCAGATGCATACGGTCACTGGGCTTGTACAGTGGGTAGATTGGGGACAGGTGAAACCAACGATCGAAGGACTATAAGGCTACTAGAATTTTGCACAGCCAACTATACAACAATTAACCATTGCAAAATACACTATTTTCCTCATAAGTTTATCAAAGAAAAGAACAACGTGTGGCATGGCCATAACAAAAACTGAAGAATTACTATGGCCAAATTGATTTTATTCTTGTATCCAAAAGATTCAAGTCCAGTATTAATAAAGCCAAGACTAGACTTTTCCTGGCGCCGACATTGGTAGTGATCACGACATGGTATTGATGACGCTCAAGCTTAAACTTAAAAAGAACTATAATCAAAACAGATGTTCTCAGTTAAGATTCAATTTAGACAAACTGAAAGATCCAGAAATCGCGGGAATCTTTGAGGCAACTGTTGGAGGAAAATTCGCAGCTCTCAATTTTTTTGGAGGATGATATCAACTCAATCACAGAGAACATGAAAGACGTGCTCATTGAATCAGCAACAGAAATACTTGGTAAAAGAAAGAAAATAAACAAACCATGGGTTACAGATGACATTCTGAAGTTATGTGATACACGGCGGGAAATGAAAAAGGTTAAGAAAGAGGTTCCTGAAGCAGCATGGCAATACAGTATGGTGAATAAAAATATTAGGAAGAAAATGAAACAGGCCAAAGAAAAATGGGTAGCTGATCAATGTGAGTCCATTAATACGGGGCTAATAAAAGGTAACAGCAAGGCAGCTTTTGACACATTAAGAAAACTATCAAAACCCCAACAGCCCAGGGTAACTGTCATAGAAGATAGCAATGGGGCTCTGCTCAATGAAAAAAACAGCTGTAATGAGAAGGTGGACAGAATATTGTAAAGAATTATATAACTGTAAACTTGACACTGACTTAGGCATATTAAACAACATTAAGTGCGAAAACAGGGAACTCGGAAATGCAGCAATATACGGGAAGAAGTGGAAGAGGCTATATGTTCGATGAAAGGAGGGAAGTCACCGGGTGTGGATAATATCCCAGCAGAGCTCTTGAAATATGGAGGACCAGATATAGTAAAAATCATGACAACAATTTGCCAGAAGATATGGAGTACAAAAAAATGGCCAAAAGAATGGACGCAGTCATTAGTAATACCGCTTCCAAAGAAAGGAAATCTAAAAATGTGCAAGAACTACAGAACCATTAGCCTTATTAGTCATCCAAGTAAGGTGATGTTAAGGATACTTTTGAACAGAATAAAACAGAAATCAGAAGAAATCTTGTCAGAGGAACAGGCTGGCTTTAGACCAAAAAAAGAAGTACCTCAGAACAAATCTTCAATATTAGATTACTTATCGAAAAACATCTCCAACATCAACACGATTTATACCATAACTTCATCGATTTCACAAAAGCCTTCGATCGAGTCTGGCATGAAGGCTTATGGCAAGTAATGAGAAAATTCAATTTTGATACCAACATCATAGATATCATTGAAGCACTATACAAGGACGCAAGCAGTGCTGTTTTTGCAAGCAACGACATTGGAGAATTTTCAAAACAACTGTAGGAGTTCGGCAGGGATGTATCCTGTCCCCAGTGCTCTTTAATATTTATCTAGAACATATTATGCAGGAGGCTCTCTACGATTATAAATCAACCATATCGATTGGAGGCCGACCTCTGTGCAACCTACGTTTTGCTGATGATATTGATCTGATAGCTGGATCAGAATCAGAACTTCAAGACCTTACCTCTAGACTGGAGAAAGTAACAAGAACATATGGGATGGAAATTAATATAGAAAAAAGCAAGATATTGGTGAATAGCCATAAGAAACATGTTCCGACCAACATTACGTTAAATGGGCAAACGTTAGAAGAAGTTAACACCTTTAAATATCTCGGGTCCACTATATGTAGTGATGGAAGATCAAATAAAGAAATCAAGACAAGACTTGAGATGGCCTCAGCTGCCATGACAAGGTTGAATGTGATCTGGAAAAGTAACATCAGTTTTCCTGTGAAGATCAAATTATACAAATCACTTGTATTATCTATTCTCTTGTATGGGTGTGAGAGCTGGACACTCACTGCAGATACGGAGCGAAGGATTCAGGCTTTCGAGCATAAATGTTATAGAAAAATTTTGCGCATTTGCTATAAAGAGCACAAAACAAATGTCTATGTTAGAGAGAAGATAAACACCTATGCAGGCCATCAAGAACCACTTTTGTCAATAGTGAAACGTCGAAAGCTTGCCTGGTTTGGGCATGTAACTCGTCATGACTCCCTTTCGAAAACGATCCTCCAGGGAACAGTCGAAGGTAAACGGAGAAGAGGAAGGCAAAGAAAATCCTGGGCTGATAACATCAAAAAAATGGGCAGGACACGGTTTCTCCACACTTGTACGCATTGCTGAGAATAGAGAGCAGTGAAGGACCCTGTCTGCTGATGCTTCCACCATGGCACCCCTACGACCCATGACGGGTTATGGGTTGAGATGAGATGATGAGCATCCAATACATCAGCAGACTTCTGGATCTGATACATTCTCTTGATCTTCTTTCTTACTATTGGTAACATGACTGGTCCCGTTCTGAGAACCACTGTACTGTTATCTAACAGCTGTACTTCTTTTTACCTTACAACGTTATCTTACAGCTGTTATTTTCTTCAATATTCAACTTGGTATGTTGGTGCACTAGCCTAACCGCTAGGGAATGATGATTTTCCAAGCTTCTTTATATTTCTCAGTTCAGTTATTGTTCTTACAGTTTCTCTCTATCACGACCTTGTTAGTTTAACAATCTATTCGTGGCTTGAAATGAAAGTTAAAGGCTTCTACAGACCTGGTAGTATGTTATATATATCGTTTTACTATACTATATTGTGCAGTTCTCTAGGTTTTTTTAAAATATATATATTAATGAAGAAAAATATCCCGTTCGACCTCTGATGGGTTATAATTAGGATATATATTGTTTTCAATTCCAAATAATATGAACAACTGCCAAAATGAGAAAGTGGGATCACATTTGTCAAATCATTGTAAATAGGGACAATACTGGTAGTATGAAATACACTGCCTCACACCAAAAAAAAAAAACGGGTAAAATCGAAATGATTGTCGCAGAACGCTCCGCAGTGAATATGTGTATTATTAGAGTTATGATTAGGGTTAGGCTAACCATAACCCTATAAAAACACATATTCACATCGGAGCGCAGGCGACATTTTTCCCTTAGCCTAAATGAAATAACTCTCTTCTCGAAACAATACCTTTATCTAGCAAGAGTGCGGGAAAAAATACGAGCAGCAAATAGCTGTAACCACAGCCGTCAGCAAAATGAATAGCCTATCTGACGCTCCTCGGTCGTCCCTTCTTATTGTTCCCTGTCTTTCGAAGTGATTCTTGTCACGGCTAGAACCCAATTGTCGGTTTTAACGGAATGTCGTTCGCTGAACGCACAACACAGAATACGGGAATTTTATAATTATCTCCCTTTACAATTTCCTGTACCTGGCATCTCGCGGGGGTATCGAAATGGTTTTCGAATTGATAAGTATCGCACTACAAATTTATTCTTTCTCACTAATACTTTATTCATTCATCGGTATACTCATTCTTCCATCGCTACATCTGTTTTCATCAAGTTTAGCGCTTCATCAAGTTTAGCGCTTCATCAAGTTTGTTTGTAGTATTTTTTGTGTGTGATATGAATACATCTGTTATCCAAATTTTGCAAGCATCCAACGTACCTATAAATACAAGTGTTGAGAATAGATAGACCTAGGGAACTGCATAATATAGTCAAATAATATTTAACACGAACACATGTTAATATATAGTGGCTGGGAATGTGAAAGTCTGATGCTGTTCTTACACTGCATGTGACTTTAAACAGATGAAAGTCAATTAAATATCTGTTAAAGTCCGTTATATAACTAGAACCACCAGGCCTTTACACCCCTTCACTTTAGTATTATTCTTGTTCTGAGTTTCTTCTTGATTTTTTTTTTTTCTATTTATTTAACGTATAAGCATAATTGTGATTATCCCTATTTACATTGATTTGACAAATGTGATGCCACTTTCTCATGTCGGCAGTTGCTCATATTATTTGGAATTGAAAACAATATATATCTTAATTATAACCCATCAGAGGTTGAACGGGATTTTTTTTTTCATTAATTAACAAAAAAAATAAGCAATTAGTTATCTTAGCAGTATTAGGGCACAGTATTTCCATTTATTGATTTAATCACGCCTAGCTACAGTTTTTACCGCCATTAACACTGCATATTTAAATCTCAGATCACGTTTCGCAATGTCTGCACAAACGACTATAGTTGATGTGAACAGACAGTATTTTGAGTGTTGCTGCGAGGCGTGCGGAGATGTGGGACTCATTCAATTTGAATGATGAGGTGAGGGAACCCTATCAGTGCTCTTAGAGTGGCTGTCAATACATGAATCAGTTCGTTAATAACTTGGATATTTCGTCAGTCTGTGAGTCAGTCCTTCTGGATGGGGTGGGGGGAGGGGGAGAAGACTGTTATAAAAAAAAATAATTATGACAAATAAAAGTCTATTAAACTATAAATCAAAAGCATGAAGCTTAAAAAAGGAGTACATCAGTCAGTCCCTCAGTAAGTCAGTCAATACATGAATCAGTCTGTTAATAAATTGGACATTTAAAATATTTCGTCAGTCTGTGAGTCAGTCCTTCGGGGTGGTGGTGAGACTGTTATAAAAAATTAATTATGACAAATAAAAGTGTATTAAACTATAAATCAAAAGCATCGAGCTTAAAAAAAATTCTTTCTTTTCAAATATTATTTATAATTATATTTGCATTTTTGCACCCAAAATAGTATGACAGTTCATCATTATAATCGATACTTGCACACTTCGATACATACCTAGGCAACTCTTCAAAAGGCAGGAAGGGAAATAACTGCAAGTTTTTTTTTTTTAATTAATGAAGAAAGATATCCCATTCAACCGCTGATGGGTTATAATTAGGATATATATTGTTTTCAATTCCAAATAATATGAAAAACTGCCGATATGAGAAAGTGGCATCACATTTGTCAAATCATTGTAAATAGGGACAATCACAGTTGAACTGCAAATATTCTGCGCTGAGCGTTCGGCGAACGTCATTCAGATATTACCCAATAGGCTGTATTCTAGTTTGTGAGCTATCTAGCAAATAAAATCTCTAAACAATCCAGAAAAACACTTCGGTAAAGGATAAGAATAGTGTAACAAGGTCAGCCATTTTGCGCGAACGCTATCGATACCGGACACGTAACAGTATCTCTTCTACTCACTGTAAAATACTATTAACACTAACTAAAATCCGCCTCGAACACCCTACACCCTATTTCTGCTTGACCGCGCGCGAACACACCTCACCTTAGATGGTTTATATTTTGTTTTTGTTTCCAACAGTGCAAGCTCGAAAAAGCGTCGGATTTTGGGGCAAGGTTAGCGCGCGAACTGCACCAAATTATGTGTCAAACCGATAGCAGGCGTGTTCTAAAACAAAAATGCATACCTAACCCCCCCAATACGGTTAAAAACGAAAATGTAGACATAGACCTAACCCCCCCCCCCCCCCCCCCCCAAAAAAAAACCCGTTAAACGCGAAAATGCACACAAAGACCTAACCCCCCAAGTGTTTCGCGCATTAGCTGAATGTTCCGTGCCGGAGCGTTTTAACTTTAGGCTATTGGATACGCCGATCGAGCACATAATTCCGAGCCGACTGCATCAGATTAGGTGTCCATTGCCGGTCGAGGTCGTTTGTGCATCAAATGGGCATGTTTATATATATATATATATATATATATATATATATATATATATATATATATATATATATATATATATATATATATATATATATATCATCTCGTACATAGGCCTAACTGTGTAAACGCCGTAATTACATACATTGTTCGTAATAATAGCCACTTGCCAAAAATAGACCAGTATGGCAGCCGCCAGTTCACTATGCTTCGCTTTGGCCCACTTGTCCCCTATATTTCTTACAGACCACGTGAGATGAAAATTGTTCACTCGATCACGATTTCCTATAGTGCGTTTCACAATGTTTGTCGCTGTTTAATATTCAATATCTCTGCAACCACTTGATCGTAATTGTTGCAACTTTGCATATGACCTAATGATCGCTATGTCCCAAGGGGGACATTTTTTTCCTCGTTAACAAACTTATGGTTTTAAATTTTCTTTATTTAAAGTATACAAAATCGACCACCTCCTAGTCCAACCATGTATTGAGAGGGCTTACCCCTTCATATTTGTGAACTATTTCGATTTAACATCTTGAACGCATTTCAAATGATTTTCCCGGTGTATCAGCTCACTACCGCACTCTTTTGCACCTTACATTGATCCTTCCAGTGTGTTCATTTACCGTACTACTGATTGTGTATTACAGTGCATAGGCGTATTCTAGGTCTGTAATAAAATGGGTATGAAAGTCACGTTCCTTACACTGCATACAATGGCAATGAAGATGTATAAATATTTCTGCAGAGAAGCTAAGCGTGGTAAACTGTATCGGAGTCTCTCAAATCCTGAAAAGAGAACTATTCACGCTTTGGGTTTAAGTAAACGCTCATTTTATCAATTACTCAAAGCTAATGGAATTCTCAGCTCAATCAATACCAGGAAGAAAGGAAGTAGTAGATAGTTTTGACAGGGATGTGATTAGAAGAGAAATTTGTAGAATGTTTAATTCCAAAGAAACTGTGACACTAAGAAAACTGAAAATTCGGCTGAGAACACACAATGACATTGATGTGTCGAAATCAACATTATGGAGAACTGTTAGAAGCATTGGCTTTACGTTTAGGAAGTACGCTAGTGGAAGAAACGTCATCTGCGAGAAGCCGCACTTAGTATCTATTCTTCTTCTTCTTCCGTCCTTAGCCACCGACCGTCAAAGCAGTCAGTGGCCATTACGCCTAGTGGCGTCTTAGGGCAACAGCAGATAGGTTTTCTTTGCCATTGTCACGCTTACGGGAAATGCGTAATCGAAGTGATGGCAAAAGCCCGTTGGTTTAGTATCTATTATTTACGTGAAGTACGGGAAATGCGTAATAAAGATTATGATATTGTGTATTTGGATGAAACTTGGATCAATGCTCACCACACAAGTGAAAAGGAATTGCAGTTATCAGATGGAACGATTAAAAGATGTGTACCCAGTGGAAAAGGACAACGTCTGATAATGGCACATGCAGGCAGCAGACATAATGGGCTAGTGAAAAATGCTGAACTTATTTTCACTTCCAATTATAAGGACAACCGGGACTATCATACCGAGATGAACGGTAACATATTTAAAGAGTGGATTGAAAATACTCTTCTTCCGTCCCTAGACAGACCATCCTGTCTGATAATGGACAACGCTTCATACCACAACGCTGTGGCAGAAGAAGACAAAATCCCGATATCTTCGAGTACAAAAAATGCTATAAAGATTTGGCTCAAAAAAGAAGACATTCCATTTAACGAGGGGTTTCTGAAACCTGAATTATTGTCCCTTTTTAAGAAATCACAAAAGACCAAGATATTCCGTATAGACAAGTTGATTCAACATCATGGTCATACGTGTTTGAGACTGCCACCTTATCATTCACATTTAAATCCAATTGAACTCGTTTGGGCAAAAGTTAAAGGACAGGTGGCAGCTGAAAATAAAACTTTCAAACTATGCAATATGAAAGAACAAACATATGCCGCCCTCTCGCAGATAGACAAAGATTATTGGTGTAAATGGGAAGACCATGTCTTAAAAGAGGAAAATGACTATTGGAAAAAAAGATGGACTGTCGCTCGTTCAGCCGAGAGTAGTCAGCAATGTGTTAGACTCGTCTGACTCGGAATAAGTTTGTAAATACCTTATATGTTATATGTGTTTTCTCCTCCATCTATGTGTATATGTAAACCAATTCATTTCCTTTTTATCTCCGCGATTTCACTACTATTTTTAACATACACAGTACTTTCACCTCTTAATGCATCCATTCACTTTTTAGTATAAAAAGTAACATTTACAACGAATAGGCGTTGATTTTCTCTCAAATATTTCGAAGAAATAAAAAGGGACCTCACGTAGTAAATAGTTAACAAACCCCTCTAACATTCGAATTGTATAGACGCCTATGCCGAAAATACGCAACTTCCTTCATTTACGGTAAATTATTTTCTTCCAGAACAAAATAATTACTTCGTTAAAAAAGATCAAAGGAATTAGCCGTTGCAAGAAAAGCACACTACCTACAACATTTAATTTTATAAAACCTTTGAGACATTGAAAATATAAGACTACATGCAAAAAATCATGTTTATCAGTGCAAGGAATATGGAGATATTTGAAGTCAATCGTCGACCGACCTTTTTGAAACGCACTATAACACTAATTTCTGGTATCGTGTAAGGGGAGCTTACTATTCTCTCTTTTTACCATCCTTCTTTGATGTCCGCTCTTTTCCCTAAAGGGACTCAATCTACTTGTTTCCCAATTATATAAATAAAAAATAATATGGTATGAAATCAGTTTTACAAGTAAACAGTACACATGAGACAAGGGTTTCGGGTTTTACCCTTCGTCAGCCACAGTTACGAACAGGATGGATGTCATTCAAGTGTTCACGAAACCTGTCTGCCAAACGTCTGCCAGTCTCACCAATATAGGTCATGTCACACCTCTTGCAGATGATAGCATAAATCAGGTTTCTGGATTCGCACGTGAAAGACTCCCCAATGGTAAATTTACCGTTCGGAAAGGAGACTTACTGCGTTTGGAGTACAAACGGACAGGTCTTACATATGCGGCGTTGGCACGGTTTAGTACCAAAGTGAGAAGGACTAGTTTGTCTCAAGCGACTATGCACAAGAATATCCCTAAAATTCTTATCCCTACGATATGCCACCAAAGGGGTATCACGAAACAACTCTCTAGTATTAGGATCAGAGTGGAGAATAGGCAGATGACGGAACAGAATTTTTTTCACCGCCAAACAGTGAGGGTGGAAAGTTAAGACAAGTTTGAGTCTGTCAGATGTAGTAGCAGGTTTAGCAGTGAGTGCAACCTGGCGAGTAACGGGACTAATGCGATTAAGGGCATCAGATAAGACTCTTTCAGGATAGTGACGTCGGCGAAAAAACTCGAGCATTTCTTGAGCTCGTTCACGGAAATCATCTTCATCGTGATATATCCGACGTAAGCGTAGAAGTTGAGAGTAGGGAATGGAATTTTTACAGCTGGGAGGGTGAGAAGAGGTGTAAAGAAGGAAACCATGGGCATCAGTAGGTTTATAAAAGACAGAGGTGGTAAGGCCAGTAGGAGTAATATTGACAGTAAGGTCAAGGAAGTTAACTGAAGTGGTAGAAATCTGAGAAGTGAATTGGATTGCAGGATGGAAATTGCCAACATAGTCAATGAATCTTTTGAGGTTAGCTTCAGACATGTCTGAAGTTTCCCAATTATGTTTCTCTTTTTTTTTACTTCCCATTGAATACCCATCTCGGTTTCAGTTTGATGATTCTCAGAGTTTGTGAGTTAGTTGTTTAGATGTTAGTATCTGTCTCATGTGGGAGCCGCGCTGGTGTAATGGCTTCGGCGTTGTACTGGCGACCAGGTGTTCATGGTTCAAACCCGGGCATCAGCGTTTGAAGAAATGTTTACGGCCGGAAATTTGACTGAATAACCTGAACGGCTCCTGTGATAAAAACCCTCTGTGGATGGGAAGGAGCGAAGCTCCTGACCGGGTTGGAAGGAAAGTCCTCAGGTTCCCCAGCCTCGCAATGATATGTCATTGGGCCGACGGGCTGAAAGCCCAAGTGCCGCTGGTTTAAAATAAAAAAAAAAAACAGCTGTCTCATATTGTTGACAGTTATTCGTAACAAAACCTGTTGAAATATGAATGTGCTTTAAGCTAGTTAATAACCCTCTAAATAAACTAACAGTTTTAACTGACTCTCTTTCAACAATTAAAGCACTTAGAAACTTACGAGAATGTAGTAGACCTGATATAGCAGAGGAGATATTTCTGGCTACTACATACTTATATTCCAGAGGATGTTCAGTCTTAATTGCTTGGATACCTTCTCATGTTGGCATAGAGGGAAATTAAAAGGGAGATAAAGGAGCCAAGAAAGGTAGATCTGATAAAAATCTAATAAATGTAATAATAATAATAGCCCCTTCAGTCATAACTGACTATGGGAATGCGCCCCTGCGGTGACACTGTGGTCGCCCAACTGTTCTCTTGCCATCAGCTAATTGTCCGTAGAAGATATCTTTTGGGATGCGACCATCTTCCATGCGGCGAACATGGCCAAGCCAGCGAAGTCTGCGCTGTCTAAGAAGCGTATACATACTTTGAAGGCCAGCACGTGACATTTGTCACTTTATCTTTCCACGGGATGCCGCGTAGACACCGCAAATGGAAGGTATTGAGCCTTCTTTCTTGCTTAGCATAGGTCGTCCAGGTCTCGCTGCCATATAGGAGTGTGCTGGTGACGCAGGCATTATATACCGCAGCTTTGGTCTTCATTGTGAGTTTAGAGTTTCCCCAAACACGCGATGTGAGGCGGGCAAAGGTAGCTGCAGCTTTGCCAATGCGGCTGTCGATTTCTGTATCCAGTGAGAGTTTGTCATTGATGGTAGACCCTAGGTATGTGAAGTGGTGCACCACTGCCAATTCATAGTTATCGATAGTGATAACTGGTGCAGCACCCACATCCTGACTCAGCACATTCGTTTTCTTTAGACTTATTGTGAGGCCAAAGTCCTTGCATGCTTTAGTGAAGCGATTCATCAAGCTCTGAAGCTCCTGTTGGCTTTGAGTGATGACTGCAGCATCATCAGCGAACAACAAGTCTCTTATAGTGACCCTTCTGATTTTTGTTTTTGCCTTCAGCCTTGAAAGATTAAACAGACGGCCATCTGACCTAGTGTGAAGGCATATTCCTTCAGTTGCATCTCTAAATGCATGTTTCAAGAGTAAGGCAAAGAAGATTCCGAAGAGGGTCGGAGCCAGAACACAGCCTTGTTTAACGCCACTTCGTATATCAAAGGGCTGTGACGTGCTCCCAGCATATTGGACTGTTCCCTTCATGCCGTCATGGAATGACTTTATCATTTCCAGCATTTTAGAAGGGCAGCCTATTTTCAGGAGGATTTTAAAGAGTCCATCCCTACTAACCAGGTCGAATGCTTTTGTGAGGTCTATAAAGGCGATATATAATGGTCTTTTCTGCTCTCTTGATTTTTCCTGAAGCTGGCGGAGAGAGAAGATCATGTCTGTTGTTGATCTGCCAGCTCGGAATTCACACTGTGACTCTGGATATATGCGCTCAGCTAACTTGTGTAGTCGCATTAAGATGACTTTGGCAAAAACCTTACCAACAATACTAAGAAGAGAGATGCCTCTGTTCTTCTTCTTCTTCTTCCGTCCTTAGCCACCGACCGTCAAAGCAGTCAGTGGCCATTACGCCTAGTGGCGTCTTAGGGCAACAGCAGATAGGTTTTCTTTGCCATTGTTTCCCATCACGCCTATTGGCGTCTTTAGGGCAACGGCAAATCAATCCATCTGCTGTTGTTTCCGCAATCAAAGTGACTGGTAAACGGGTGATCAGCCCGTTGGTAGATGCCTCTGTAGTTATTGCAATCACTTCTGTCTCCTTTATTTTTATACAGTGTTACAATCTTGGCATCTTGCATGTCTTGAGGAATAGTTGTCTCTTCCCAGCACTGGCACAGCATCCTATGCAGGGGATGTAATAGCGTGCTCTTACAGCATTTGATTAAATCAGGAGGAATCCCATCACTGCCTGGTGCTTTGCCAGAGGCCAAGCTATCAATGGCCTTGCTGAGTTCCTCTAATGTTGGTTCGACATCCAGCTCCTCCATAGTTGGCAGACTGTTGACAGCATCAAGGGCTGCAGGCGTAACGGTATTGTCTCTAGCGTAAAGCTCAGAGTAGTGCTCGACCCACCTCTCCATCTGCTTACCCTTATCGGTTAGCTTCTCTCCGCTGACGGTTTTTAGCGGTGCCGTCTTACTTTTATGGGGGCCAAGTGCTTTCTTTATACCGTCATACATTTGTCTAATGTTGCCTGTTTGCGCTGCGATCTGGATGCTCTCACTGAGCTGGAGCCAGTAGTCATTTGCACAGCGTCGAGCAGTTTGTTGAACTTTGCTTCTCGTAGCCCTCAGGATCTGTAGGGTTCTGGCACTCGGTAAACGTTTGTATTCATTCATAGCACTGCGCTTAGCTTCAATGACAGGTGCCATCACATCTGATGAAGCATCAAACCAGTCATTTGACTTTGCTGTTTTCTTACCAAAGGTGGCAAGTGCAGTACTTTGAATGGTGTTCCGTAGATGCTCCCAGTTCTTTGTAATAGTATCACCATGCTGAGGGCTACTGAGCACTTTCTCGAAGGTCGCAGTGAATTGAGCGATCATGAAAGGGTCTGACATCTTGCTGGTATCAATACGTGGTTTCCCTTCATGTCTGACACGATAGAGTTTTCTTGGTTGTGCTCTGATTTTGCAGCAAACCAAGGAGTGATCTGTATCACAGTCTGCACTATGGTACGAGCGCGTGGAGAGCACAGACCTGAGGAGTGGCCTTCTGACGAGAATCAGGTCAAGTTGGTGCCAGTGCTTGGATCGTGGGTGTCTCCATGACACCTTATGCTGGGGTTTTGTCTGAAAGTAGGTGTTGGTCACGCAGAGGTCATGGTGGACGCACAACTCTAAGAGCCTTTGTCCATTTTCATTCATCTTGCCAATACCAAACCTGCCCAGACATGAAGGCCATGAAACATTATCGGCACCCACTCTAGCGTTAAAGTCACCAAGGAGAACAAGCTGTTCTTGCCTAGGTATGCTTTTGATAATTGCTGTTAGATTCTCGTAGAACTCATCTTTAGCTTCTGAGGCAGAGTACAGAGTAGGAGCATACACACTGACAAGGGTGATGGGACCTGTGCTAGTTTGCAGGCGGAGCGTTAACAGGCGTTCTGATCCATTCTCGCCTGGTTCAACCATTTTAGTTAGCAATTTTTTGACCGCAAAACCTACTCCGTGTTCTCTAGCTTTATTAAGATCTTTCCCTTGCCAATAAAATGTGTAGTCCTTCTCGCTCACCGTTCCAGAGCCCGCCAGGCGCGTTTCCTGAAGTGCAGCTATATCCACCTGAAGTCGTTTAAGCTCATCATTAATTATGGCTGTCTTCCTTACATCGTTTACATCCTGTAGGTTTTCGGATAGTCCAGTCAACATAGTCCGGACGTTCCAGCATCCCAATCTGAGAGTTTGCTTATTTATTTCTATTTTTTCGATAATTGCTTGGTGCAAAATTTTCTGTCCACAGTTCGGGTTTGACCCTAATCCCCATGCACCCAATGGGGAAAGCAGACAGTGGCGGGACAACACCTTATTGACTGGGGGCTGCCCAGCTTGAAGCGGGCGGTAGCTGTCCAGTGAGATCCTAGAACCTCTCCCACTGTCGGAAGTAGCCCCTGGCGCCATGCCCTACGCCAATTGGGCAAAATGCTTATAACCGGTAACTGCTACTTCCCGTGTTTTGCCGACACCTATAGGGTGAAGCTGGAGTGTCCTCTCCAGGGCGCGAGCTTGGATAATAATAAATGTAGGGACGAGTAAATCAGATATTAAGAGCTTAATTAAAGATTTAATAACAGATGAATGGAAAGTAGAGTGGGATAAAAATCTGAAAGGAAGACATGCATATAAGTTGTTCAAGGCTCCAACAAGAAAATGTCAGATATCTAGGGAATTGAAAATTCCAAGTAATAGGAAACTTCTCAGACTACAGCTGGGAATAGAGGAAACTTACTGTGCAGTATGTCTTCAAGACAATAATATAGAACATTTCTTGTTAAAATGTAAGAGGTATGAACAAATGAGAATACCAATATTAGATTATTTGCAAGCATCCAACTTACCTATAAATATAGAAGAGGTGTTGAGGGTAGACAGACATAGGGAACTGCATAATATAGTCAAACAATATTTAACACGAACAAATGTTAATATATAGTGGCTGGGAATGTGAAGGTCTGATGCTGTTCTTACAATGGTTATGACTTTTAACAGATGAAAGTCAATTAAATATCTGTTAAAGTCAGTTATATAACTGGAACCGCCAGGCCTTTACATCCCGTCACTTTAATATTATTCTTGTTCATAGTTTCTTCTTGATTTTTTTTTCTATTTATTTAACGTATAAGCATAATTGTGATTATCCATATTTACATTGATTTGACAAATGTATGCCACTTTCTCATGTCGGCAGTTGTTCATATTATTTGGAATTGAAAATTCTATTAACACAACCAGACAGCTAAACCAACACACAGACACATAGTCACATACTCAAATTATAACCCACATAGAGTTGAACTGGGTACCCCATGCATATGACAAATACCAGTTTCTCTGCACATGGAGAAAACAAAACCAAATCAGCTAAGAGTTTCTAAGTGAATAAAGAACCTAAAGATATTTTGGTACATCATCACCTTTCAGCTGACCAAGGTGCACAGAACTTTAACAAACATGTGCCATGTCTTCCTGTCTTGTGTCATTAGCTTTATGTCTGTCTCCAGTTCTATTCTCTGTGTGTTCTTAATTTCCCTCTACCTGGAGATTCCAGAAAAAGGACTGCATGGCAATGTGTATCCCATCCATCCCCAGTGACATCATACAGAGTATGAACATTCCAGTTGCCAGTTTTGTAGATTCTCCTAGAAGAAAAAACAGAGACTGATGAGCCTCATTACCAAAAGCTTTCTTCTGTCTTGGATGACTGAGTTGACTTATTTACTTTAGTAGACCTGTCTTTGCTGTTTGCTGAAGTTCTTGTAGTTCTATCTGAATTTTAAATTAATTCAGTGTGGTTTCTGGAGGTCAGAGACACACATAAAATCGAATCACAGTTCCCTTAGACAT
The DNA here is from genome assembly GCA_024509875.1 of Oreohelix idahoensis. NCBI lineage: Eukaryota > Metazoa > Mollusca > Gastropoda > Stylommatophora > Oreohelicidae > Oreohelix > Oreohelix idahoensis. The sequence goes on from JAMPIV010015318.1 coordinate 18,459, forward strand.
GTTTTATGTAGGGCTTGCAGCCACATCTTGTAAACTGAAAGTCACAGACACACACATAAAATAGAATGACAGTTCCCTCAGACATGTTTTATGTAGGGCTTGCAGCCACATCTTGTAAAACAAACTGCTAGACAATCTTTAGCCACAAGGACATATTGAGTGCTTTGGTGCAGGTTTCCATGACTACGCCCAACTGTCATGGTGGCCTAATGATTCTTAATGATCATGAAGAAAGATACTTTTGAATACTCAGATGTGTTTGACAGTGTCACTTCAGAACTACTTTCCTTACCTCCAAATGACTGTTTCAGTAATGGTGCTGCACACCTTTTGTTACATGTACAATTAAAATATGTTTGCACCTTATTGTCCAATGTGTCAGTTGTAGACAAATGTTGTGAAATAAGAACTTTGAGAATAAACATGCCAAATACTGAATGTAGATCCATGCTCATCAGCAATTCTTGTGTATTTTTAATTCAATTTTTTTTTAAGTTGGAGCACCTTTATAAACTTTATCAGTAAAGCAGTCTGACTAATAACTTACTTAGTCGATTGTCTTTTACCTTGGAGTTACAGAGAGGTTCATACAATCCTACCAGCTGTTCCACTGCAGTTTTTGCTCCTTTAGGGATTGTTAGATGTTGTCCTCATAAGCAAACTCAGGATCATCCTGGAGGGTCTAGACCATAGGCTATTGATTTCCTATATTTGTCATGGTGGATGTAACAGAAGGATAAAGCCAGAACAGCATTTGCCATCTAAACAATATCTGGAAATCTTCTCAGTACAGCACAAACAACAAATGAAGATTATACAAGAGTTGCATACTTTCTGTACTTTTGTATTGCGCAGAGTGGCAGAGACTAACAGAAAAGGAAATGTCTAAATTATCCTCTTTCCACACAACCTGCCTAAGGGAAATTCTTCAAGGTTTTTAGCTGACTACCATCTTCAACCAGGAACTGCTTACACAGTGTACGCTATCACTGCAAGCAGCGACTGGAACTGGTTTGACCATGACCTCAGAAAGACCCCTGACACCATCACAAGAACCGCTGTGCTATGGACCCCAGAAGGACTGTGAAAGATGGGCAGACCAAAGATAACCTGGCAGAAAACAATGAAGGTTGAGATGCAAAGTATGAACCATAGTTGGGGCATGGCACGAAGTATTGCCACCGACCAAGCAAAATGGGGACAGTTTGTTGCTGCCCTACAAAAAGACACTAGGCGTGATGACCACTGACTGCTCTGTCAGACCGGGGCTAAGGATCCAAGAAGAAGAAGAGTTCAGGTACATATTTCTCTTCTGTGACTGGCAATTACAATAGGCTATAACTGAAACACTTCTGTCTAGGGTTGACAAGCATACATTGACACTTACTTACTTAGTCGTTCCCCTTCTACCGTGAGGTGTAGAGGTTTGGAAGAGAGAGCGCCAGACTATCCTATCGGCTGTCGTCCTCCTGGCCTGGTTCCATTCTAGTCCTCGGTCCTTTAAAGATTGACTAATGTTGTCCTCCAAGCGGACTCTGGGTCGTCCTGGGGGCCTGGATCCCTGGCTCTTTGTTTCCCATGCTTGTCGTGGTAGCCGATCTTCTCCCATTCTGCAGACATGGCCAAACCATCTTAGTTGGGACTGTTCTACTTGGGTCTGCAGGGGGTGGGATTTTAGGCCTTGACGTATCGTCTGGTTGCGGACCATGTCTCTTCTTGTTACTTCAACCACCTTCCTCATATACCTCATGTCTGAGGTTTGGATCTGGCTTTTATGGGTTATAGTCATTGCCCATGACTCGCATCCATATGTCAAGACTGGGACATAGGTGGAGCGGTATACAGCCATCTTCGTTTTCCTACCAACCTCTCTCTTCCTGAGGAATCCTCGATTTATGGCCTGAAAAAGTCTCACAACTGCTGCTTTTCGAGTGGCCAAATCTTCTTTGATGCCTCTCTTTCGGTCTATAATAGCTCCGAGATATTTAAAGTGGTCGACCTGCTCCAGGACCTGTTCTCCCAGCTTAATCTGACGTCTTCTTTCTTCTCGTGATATCACCATGGATTTTGCCTTAGAGCTGCTTATGACCATCCCTCTCTTCTCAAGCTCTTCCTTCCAGACTTGCAGGTTGGATTGGAGATGTGCCTCTGATTTAGCAATCAGGGCAACATCATCAGCAAATGCCAGCTCTGAAATATAGACCTGTCTCATCTTCCAGTACCCCACTGAATACTTTCTTGTTCTTTCCTTACATGACTTGATAACATCGTCCATGAGGAGCATGAAAAGATAAGGTGACAGGATATCACCTTGTCTTACACCAGTTGTGGTCCTGAACTCTTCTAACTTATGGTTTGCTGTCCTCACATAATTTCTGCAAGACTTGTAGAAGCTCTGTATAGCATGAATCAGAGGTTCTGGAATGTTCTTCCTTGCCAAACAGTCCCAAAGTTTGCTACAGGGGACCCTGTCAAACGCCTTTTCCAGATCTATGAAACAAAGATAACTCACTCTTATACTCAATGTGGGCAATCCTGAGCCAATAACAGTAAGGAACCAGAAGTTATAACAGACAGACACATTTACTTACCTAGGAAGCATAGTAACACCTGACGGCGGAACAAGCAAGGACATTAACAACAGAATGAATAAAGCGAGAACAGCCTTTGCTATTCTCAACAACATTTGGAAGTCTTCCCAGTACAGCACAAACACCAAATTAAGACTGTATGAGAGCTGCGTACTTTCTGTGCTTCTCTATGGTGCGGAATGTTGGAGAGTAACAGAGAAGGAAATGTCGAAACTGTCCTCCTTCCACACAATCTGCCTAAGGAAAATTCTCCGAATCTTTTGGCCAAACACCATCAGCAACCAAGAACTACTTATTCGGAGTAACCAGGAGGACATGCACACCATCATAGCTGGCAGACGCTGGAGTTGGGTTGGCCATGTCCTCAGAAGGGACCCTGATACCATCGCAAGAACAGCTATGCTATGGACCCCCAAGGGAAAGCGAAAGAGAGGCCGACCAAAAACAACTTGGCGGAGAACTGTGGAAGCTGAGATGCAAAGAATGAACCACAGTTGGGGCACTGTACGAAGGATGGCCGCCGACCGAGCAAAGTGGAATCAATTTGTTGCTGCCCTACAAGACGCCACCAGGCGTGATGGCCGCTGACTGCTTTGACGGTTGGCGGTTATGGATCAAAGAAAGAAGAAGAATACTCAATGGCCTTTTTACTCAGCTGTCTGAGTGTGAAGATTAGGTCTTGAGTACTTCGGTTTGCTCGGAATCCGCACTGGACCTCATCCAATTGTGGCTCAGCTAGGCGTCGGAGTCTCTGCTCTCGGATTCTAGAGTAGATTTTACCAGGGACACTGAGAAGGGATATGCCTCTATGGTTTCCACATTGTCGATTGTCACCCTTTTTGAAAATTGGTGTTATGATGGCAATCTCCCAGTCCTTTGGTATGGTCTTGTTGCACCACGCTGCCTGTAGGACCCTTAAGAGTAATAGGTCGCCTGATGCTCCCATGTACTTAACCATTTCTGGTGTTATACCATCATGCCCTGCTGCTTTGCCCATCTTGATTTTCTCCAGTGCTGACTACAGTTCGTCCATCTTTATGTCATCTTCATCACCATTTGTTTCCTCTTCTGTGCTAGTGGTTATCATTTCTGATGCTTGACCTTGCTCACCATCAAGGAGTTCTGAGAAATATTCTTTCCATCTTTCCATTACTTCCTTCGGGGCAGTAATCAATTTGCCTTGCTCGTCCTTTATAAATTTGAGAGGGCATTGTTTTTCCTTCCTCGTGTTCTTTACGGTCATATAGAACAATCTCTGGTTTTCTTGTGCATCTTTTTCTAGCTTTTCTCCAAATTCTTCCCAGGACTTCTGTTTTGCTGCTAGCACCTTGCTCTCCGCCTCCGTTCTGAGTATCACACATTCTCTATATTTCTCTATTTGTCCTGCCGTGTTCTTAGCTCCTAAGTATTGTTTCCATGCCATTTTCTTCTCTCTTATTTTCTCTTTGACTTCCTCTGTTCACCAAGGCGTCCTCCCTCTCTTGTTCTCAAGTCGGACTTCACCACATGCTTCTGCAGCAGCTGTCTTTATGATATCCTTGAATTTAAGCCAAAGCCTTCCAAGTCATCAGGCTACCCTTCCGTGTTTCTCAACGCTGTAGCAATAAGCCCCTGACATCTGGTCTTAATTTCTGGCTCTCTCAGCTTGTAGGTCTTAATGCTCATTTCTTCCGTTCGTTTACTTGATTTCTTGCATGATGCTGGGCAGTTCCTAGGCTGAGCAACTCTTTCAGTTCTTCCCTTGATTGTAAGCAGGCAGTGATCACTTCCAATCTCTGGTCCCCTCCAGACTCTAGCATCCCGGACACATTTGAATGAGCTCTTCCCAACAATGGCACAGTCGATCACCGACCTCTCATTCTTTGTTGGTTCACACCTAGTGTATGCATGTATGCGCTTATAAGGGAACTTTGTGTTGGTAATGATCAGATTCTGCTAACTGCAGAATCTAAGAAGTCGCTTTCCATTGTCATTGAGAGTATCTTCTCCATATCTTCCGATAACTCCACCCCATCTGTGATGGACGAACTCGGCTGACCCTGAACTTTGTTGTAATTCTTGTAAAACGGGACTTCTTTCACGTGGATTCATTAGCTATGCAACTGTTACACAGAGGGCGAAACACGTTTGCTGATTGATATGCGGAAAGTTTACCTATCGTTCAGTCTGGTCATCGCATTGATTTAAGGAGAGATTAAATCACGCCCACTAACATCTCTTGAACAATCATAGGCAGTTATTTTAATTAACTTGGCCAGTGGGGGGCGTCGCCAGAATCAAACAGATACAGCGACCACGATCAAAGAGACAGACTGAGGGATTTCAGGGGAGACTATCGGCGTTATCAAAGACAGTAGTGGTCCCTGATACGAGACGCAGTTGCTTGCCGCTAATTTCGCGTCTCGGTGTCAAACCGCAGAACCGAGCGAACGGGGAAAGCCGAAATGGGCAGCAGCGAACAGAGATACGAAGACCAGGGGGCGGCTTCTTCCCTTGATTTGGCGGTCAGATCCCCAAAAGTTCATGAGATCAAATAAGCTGTCAAGTTTATCATGTCCCACTCAACTTACATTCCATTTTAGATAAATAGACCATGAAGAATAGACATTTTATCACTCGCTGGCCAGACCTTTACAGAAGCACTAGCTTTATTGAAATCTTGTTATAGATTTTCCCCTGGATTTTATATATATATTTGCAGTGATTTCTATTCTGTGCAAAGCGGTAATATATTGCGTAAAGTGATCAGTGGTCTAGTTCAGTCATTCTATTTCAATGGATTTTGTGTTAATTTAAATCTATTAAATTAAACCATCTCAATAGTTCCAGTTTTAAATATAATGATCTATCTATTATATTATTTCAAAAGATAATAGATGCTTAAATTAACTTTTAAAGTCGCAAAGGAATTTATAATTAATAAATTCAGTTAAGTCCTAGTTTTATAGATGTGTGTTTTTAACCACTAGAATTCGCGCAGTGTTTATTAAATACATAATTAAATACTCGAGTGTATTATAGGCTTAACGGGAAATTTATCGCGCTTGATTTTTCGGTATGTTACATGTCTTTTTTCTTTCATACAGAGTGATCGTAACCTGCGGTCCCAGATAAATAAAGAAAGAAATAAAGAAATCATCCTATAAACTTCCAGTCATATTGAAGAAACATTTCTTTTAAATATAATCTTGTGGCGGTCCTTTTGCGACCTAGCTGTCAGAATTAAATGAAATAAAGCCCACCCGAGAACATTTTAAAGAACAATCATCAAATTACCCTTACAAACCTATAAGATAAACTGGAAGGTAATCATCGCCAGTAGCGATATTATATTTACTGTTTACTGTGAGGGAGTACATATTTTCCTGACTGTGACTGAGCCTAGTTTTTCTCAATTGGATTTAATAAAACTATCATCACGCATTGAAGGAATTTTACCATAGCGGAGGATTAAAAGAGACCACTTCATTTTCACCCCTGTGCCGAACTGTGTCAGTGCCATCCCATAGACTCCTTTTTTATATAATAAAAAACCAAGAACTCGTAGTCTTCAAGTCTTGCGATAAGTGAGAATATTTGTTACCAACAAAACCTCGCAAACATCTGGGGCGGCACACCGAAGGACTAGACAGTTCATATGTCAGTGAGAATACTTGCTGTTTTTATATACTTTTATGGATCGTCTGAGGCTGCATTCGGTAAGTGTGTGAGTATATGAGTGTGGATCCTCACGCGTGTGTATGAATGACAGGAAATTTAATCTTTTTCTTTTGTAACCCTGTTGTTAACTTTCTTGCCTAGTAATATAATTTTTCTGTATTCCCTGCATTGTTCCTTTAAGGGGGAGTTGATAATTGGTTAACTCTGTTTAAAACCCCCCTCCTTTCCATTTGCTTAGTAAAGGGAAGAACAGCTGGGAAGAACAGGTTTTTTCTATCACCTATACCTAACTTTGGTAACACCTCTTTTCAGAGCAATTAACTTCACTGTTAGGTTAACGTACCCGTGTTCCTGATATTATCTATCTTTGGACTGGGTTTATCTTTGTCTAATAAGCGGGAAGGGCTTAGTCGATACCAATCTTCTTCACCCCTCCCAAACTTGTTATTTGCATTTGTGTACTTATGATAATTTATGTAATACCTGATATGTGTTAGTAATTGATGTTTAAAGTGAATAAAATCACATAAACTCATTTAGTTCTGTGTTGGTGTTGCTGTCATTTTCGACGGAGTCATCTGTCAAGTTATTTGCTTATGTTTGTATCATAAGTATAATTGTGTCTTTACCTGCGATGTCAGGTTGATTAGGGGTTGTCTTCCCTTGTTTATTCATTCATTGTGTTTGACCTGTAGGGTCAGAGGTTGACAGTTCGGCGTAGGCCTATGGGAAGGTTTTTTAAGCGGGAGTGAGATATACTTCCGGGAAGCCGGGAGGTCCTGTTTTTCTGAAGGGACCAAGAGTCCATTGTTTTTCGGGGAGAATCTTCGAAGTAACTGCTATGGCAGTTTTCCCCAGTGAATCTCTGTGCGTCGGGATGACGACAGAATTCCTTGTGATGTTCTGAGGATTCATTTGCCAGGTAATACCGACCTTTATGCATTATTACGCTTTTCGGTGGCAGAACATGTAAAGGATTACCTAGGGTGAACAGCAGCTCACTGATCCGCCATTTCAGAACTTATATATTTGTGCTCGAGGTAGCCATCCAAGACTGTTAGTCTTATATTGTCCAGAAATCCAGTGACGAAGATATATTGTGGGAGCCGCAGATTGGCGGAACTTCTATCTACAATAAGTATTACTGCAGGGTTGATGATAACCTATTTAACAGAAGTACACGGCCGACGTCAGAACGAGGCCTGTGCTTTCGGCTATTATACTACAGCCTGATATGTGCAATTGGCGGGGAGTGCCAAGTTGCACCTGTGTGTCAAAGTAACTAAGGCATCTGACGCGTTTAGTCAGAGACGCCAAGGGCGACGCTACGAACTGTCATTATTGAAGAACTTTGCTATTGACCATGCACGTCTATTCTGATGTTTACCTTTTTGAATGCCAAATGTATACCTATCGATGTCAGGTCAGCATGACCTTGTTACACTGACTGTTCCTGTTGATATTATGTGTGTTCCCGTCAATAAATGTCTTGAAACATGCCTGCAGTGTCAAAGCATCCTTGATTACTGCATGTGAGAGTATGGGTTGCAGGATCTACATCTATACGAGCCTAAACACATTCGCGCCTTCATTCGCACCCACACTCAATTCATCATACGCTCGCACTACACATCTAACAACATGTATACTGTCTTGGGCCAGTGATCACATCAACAAAGAAAAAAAGACAGTTACATTTCTGGTGGACCAGTTACGTGGGCTCTTATGATACATTTCTTGTCGCCAATGTGGCCTAGAAACTTACATTTCTGATGGACCAGATCTGTGGGTTTAAAAAGAACAGAGCGAGCATTTGACATTATTGTTGACATTTATGGATCCAGAAATTTACATTCCTGGTTGGCTGTTACATGTATGATGTCTCCAGTTTTGTCGAGAAAGTTACAAGAAGGACAAGTACACATTACACTTCTGATCTGTGGGTCTAAGCTACACACGGGACAGCCGTAACACACAGCGCTAATTCTACACTTGCAAGTTTTGGCTACAACAGGACAGATATAGGTCATCAACGGTTGACCCAAATAAACAGTACGAGCATTTATATTATAATGCTACATAAAGCATAACAAGACATGTACTGAAGTTAACTACTAGGCATTTGCTACGTGGACCATAACTGCATAGAAGGCGGGTTCCTATTGTAAACAGTACTGCTGGTTGTTACACGTTTCATTCAACAACAGACTTTTCTAGGTCAGAGCATTCAAGCTACATTGTTGGAGGTCAAGTGTCTGTAAACAGTACGTGGAAATAGTAAACATTCAATGTGCAAGCCCTAATTTGAGAAGGTCATAGTAACTTTGGTTCGTGAATACCACTTTATGTTACAGTGGATTTGACGTTCAGTGCGCGTTTGACATTTCGTTTCTGTGTTCGCAAGGAGCAAGGAATTTATTTTAGTTTCAGCTGTGACTGAACTTGTTCTGCAACACATTGAAATTGATTGCTATATGTTTATGTTATTTCTACTGTTTTGTGTATTTTTCTGCGGGTTTTTCGGTTGGTGGGTCTTACGGTAAATATGCCACTTGATCGAGGCTTACTGTAAGCGTTCTGTAGGTGCAAATTTTCTTAATTTGGAAATTTGCTAGTGACAATTGGTCGCTATTGATGTTAGCTGTGATGTAATTGTACTTAACGTTGTTTTTGTAATATTTTGTCTGTTTTTTCAGTTTTGATTTTCGATTTGTTTTGTTTGTATTCTGTAGGTCTCTCCTTTCTTGTGTATTTCTCTACACATTTTTGGTTAAAACAGTGTTGCCATTTGTATTGTTTTGTATTTTTGTCTTTGTATTTTTTTTTTGTTTGTACTACATTACTGTCATACACAGTCTACATACACATACTTGGTCATGTTTTGATATTATTGATAAGATAGACTCTTCATATAGAGTTTCTTAATAAAATATTATATAAGATATTTATACAAGTTCTTTGATAAAGACTTGTTATCTACAAAGATTGAGACAAGGTGAAATACATATTCAAGTTCTTTATAAAAAAGACTTGTGCCCATAGTGAGTGGGATATAAGGGAATTTTTTTTTTTCCACAGGTACTCAAGTGATTTTTTGGGTACATTATAAACAAGAGGAACATACAAAGTCTTTGTCTAAGACTAAGACAGTAAAATAAAGTGAAGTGAGTATACAAGTCTATCATTTCAGACTTGTCTCCCATTAAAGTGGGATAATTTAATATATTTGCTTCTGCAAGTTACTGATCTCAGTAGACAAGATGTCTACATTGGACTACTTTATTACACAAGGGAGAGCCCTTGATAAAACTGGTCAACAGTTAGAACAGTGGGCTGTTGCTCAGTATGACAAAGCATTAGCTGCTGAAGAAAGAAGGGCTGCTGCAGAGGAAAAAAAAACTATGGCTGAAGAGAAGAGATTAGAAAGAGAAGCAGCTGCTGAACAAAAAGGCTAGACAGAGAAGCTGATATTGCTGCTGAACAAAAGAAATTGCAGATGCAGGTGGAGGAAAGGAGATTTGAAGCTGAACAAAAGAGATTAGACAAAGAAGCTGAACAAAAGAGATTAGACAAAGAAGCTGAACAAAAGAGATTAGACAAAGAAGCGGAACAAAAGAGATTAGACAAAGAGGCTGCTGCAGAGGAGAGGAAAGCTCAAGCTGAGGCTGAAATCAGAAAAATGGAACATGAGGAAAGAAAACAGAAGATGGAACTTGATGAAAAACTCGCAACTTTGGAGTTAGAGAAATTGAAATTGGCGAGTACGGGTGCTCAGCAAACAACTTCGAGTACGACAAGGGAGTTTGTTAGTAGGATTAAATTGCCTCATTTCAATCCTTTAAAGGATGACGTAGCAGATTATCTAGATAGATTCCAATTTTTGTGCGATACGCATAACATAAAAAAGGAAAAATATGTTGAACAACTGATGCCATTTTTTACAGGTGACACAGTGACTACTCTTATGACAATAGACGAACATGAGAGGACTAATTATGATGTTGTCAGGGCAGCACTGCTAAAAAAATATCAACTAAAACAAGAAGACTATCGTCTTCGTTTTAGGACAATGTTGCCAGAAAATGGAGTAGATTTCTCTGATTTTGTTACAAAGATACGTCGTACATTTACACGATGGGTTGAGTTGTCTCAGATTGAGAAAACATATGAAGGTCTAATGGACTTATTATTGCGAGATAAGGTTTTGTCATCTGTTAATGATTCTTTTCTTGCATTCCTTCATGAGCGTAAGCCTAAAAACTTAAAAGAAATGGAGGAATACTGTTGTCAGTATGCCACAGCACATCCCCATGCTACAGTTAGCAATTCTAAAGTGAAAGAAGGGTTGCCAGCTGCTTCGGCAACACCATATGGCCCTAATTTCAGAAAAAAAATTTCAGGGTGCTCAACAAAATTGGAATAGGGGAAGTAATCAAAATTACACTCAGAAGCGGAGTAATCCAACACATGATGGTTCTTCGTCTATGCAGTGGAGACAAGATGGTAGTTCTCGTAATTTTAGTGGTAATAATTTGAGACACTTTCGCAAAGGCTATCCAAATAATAACTATTCAAATTTTCGAGGTAATCATTCTCGACGTCAAGATTATGACGATGGTGAATTTAGAAACCGGGATTCAAACCGGAATGATGAGTACAATAGACAATATGATCACAATTACAGGGGAAATGATAGTCGAAATAATTACAGGGGAAATGATAGTCAAAATAATTACAGGGGAAATGATAATCGAGGTAGACCTAGGTTTAACAAGAAAAGACCTTACCAACAGGCAAACTCTGCACAACAAGAGTTTGATGGAGCCTGTAATACAGCAAATGATAGTGGTAACTCTAGGGCTATCACTGGTTGTGCTTTCGATTTTTGGGAGAGCAACTGAATGCCCCCAATGCTTAACATTGTTCGATTCATCGACTGTATCTACGCTAAGTTGTGGTCACCCTCTTCCTGCTCTACCTGCTACAGTTGCGCATGATGGGAGAGGATCTCTCATCTTAGATAAAGGTCTAATAAATGATAGGCTAGTCTCAGTACTTTTCGATTCGGGATGTACTACCGTCGGGGTTAAGGAGTCTCTGATAGATCCTTGCTGTGCCACTGGAAAAACAATCAAATGTGTTACATTTGGTGGTACTATGGAAAGCTATCCTACTGCTATTATTAGGATTGACACTCCTTTCTTCACAGGAGATGTCCATGCATGTCTTCTTCCTAATCCTATTGCGGATCTTATAATCGGTCGTATTCATGGGGTTAAGGAATGCACCCCGCAACAAATTTCTAGTTGGGAAGAAAAAAACATTCAAACGGTCAATGCAGTGATGACAAGAGCTCAAGCTCTTAATCCCCCAACTTCATCTGATAATAGTAATGAAGTTGATAGCCAAGACGAGCACTTGGTGATTTCCCATGACTCGTTTGTTAAACGTCAAGAAGAGGATCCTTCTTTGAAGAAATACTTCCTTCTGGCAAAGAAAGGGGATCCCAATCAAAATACGAATCACAAATCGTATATTACTATGAAGAATGGTATATTGGTACGAATGGTACAACACTCGGACAAGTCTATGCATTCGCAAATTCTTGTGCCTAAGTGTATGAGAGCCTTAATTCTTCGGCATGCACACGATTCTCAGTGTGCGGGACACATGGGTTTTTCCAGAACTAAAACTAGAGTCCTTGCGTCATTCTTTTGGCCATTCGTGAATAAAGACATCCGAATTTATTGCCGATCTTGCAAAATTTGTCAAGAGGTCAAGTCTAGAGGTCCGAGACATGCTGCTCCTATTCAGGCTGCAGATATTCCGATTCGGCCGTTTCAGAAAATGGCTATAGACATCATTGGTCCGTTCAAAATTAAGTCAGCCAGAGGACACCAATTTATCCTCACTTGCGTGGACATGTGCACGCGTTGGCCAGAGGCTATTCCTCTGAAGAGCATATCAACTGTCGATATCGCTGATGCTCTTTGGCTCGTATTTTCTCGTCTGGGATTCCCCGGAGAAATACTGTCGGATCACGGCACTCAGTTAATTTCGGACGTTATGTCTCAGGTAATGGCTACGCTAGACATTAAAAGGTCTCTCAGTAGTATTTATCATCCAATGTCCAATGGATTGGTAGAACGTCTTAACAGGACACTAAAGAACTTACTTGGCAAGATAACGGAGGATCATCCTGAAGATTGGGACAGGGTTTTACCTGCAGTCCTCTTTGCCTATAGAGAGGTTCCCAACGAGCATACAGGGTTTTCTCCTTTCGAACTTGTCTTTGGCGCGCAACCGCGCGGCCAATGTCCTTGTTACACGATTTGATAACTTCCGATAATATTGACGATGATACACAATCGTCATATGAATATGTTATAGCTCTTAGAGAAAAGATTATCGAATCGTGCAGGTTAGCAACTTCATCTTCCGAATTTGCGAAAGAAAAAGCTAGGCGATTTGCTAATAAGAAAAGACGCCTACGTCAACTTTGTCCTGGAGACAAAGCATATGTCTTACTGCCCTCAAGAGAGAATAGACTTCTCATTTCTTGGAAGGGTCCATACACTATAGTCTCGAAAATTTCTGATGTCGACTATATTGTCGATGTGGATGGAAGGCATAAAACCTTCCATATAAATATGCTAACAGAGTTTATTGAACGTCCAGACTATTTACAGCCTATTTTCCAGGCGACGGACGACTCTCCAGTTCAACATGGTCACATCTCATCCCTGTCCGTTATACAGGATGAGGAAACTATTTTTTCTGACGTGAACTTACCTCTTCCTGCGATTCCACTTACTTCAACGGAATCGTGGAGAGACGTTACAGTCTCTTCCAACTTGTCTTTTGAGGAACAGCGTCAAGTATCCTCTACGTTACAATCATATCAGGATGTCCTTACCGACATTCCTGGACACACACAGATGTCATAGAACATGACATCATACTTACTGATCGTAATCCGATCAGAGTAAGACCATACCCAATACCTATTCATTTTCAAGCACAAGTCGAGAAAGAATTGGATGAAATGATTCAACTACAAATAATTGAACCATCCACTTCAGCTTATTCTTCGTCGATAGTTATTGTTCGAAAGAAAGACAATAACATACGTCTTTGCGTTGATTATCGCAAATTAAATCAAGTTACGAAGTTCGATGCTGAACCTATGCCGTTATTAGATGATCTACTTATTAGACTTTCTAAAGCTAAATTCTTTACTAAACTAGACTTGTCGAAAGGTTATTGGCAAGTCCCATTGACGGAACACGCCAAACCTCTCACTGCTTTTTCGACACCTAGGGGTCTGTTTCAATGGAATTTTATGCCTTTCGGGCTTATGAACGCCCCAGCGACTTTCGTGCGCATGATGCGTCGAATTCTATCAGATCGTGCAGATGTCATTGCATATTTAGACGACATCTGTCTTTTCAGCGATACTTGGGAAGAACACTATGTGGGTCTAAAGGAATTGCTATCTACTCTACGTGAGCATAGATTGACTGCTAAACCCTCTAAAGCTTTTGTTGGGTTTAGTGAAATTTCCTTCCTAGGTCATCGAGTTGGTCATGGTCTGTTGAAGACAGAGGACCAAAACATTTCAAAGATATTAAATATCTCGGTTCCGAAGACAAAAAAGCAAGTGCGTAGTCTATTGGGATTGATACAATTCTATGGAAGATTCATTGAGAATCTGTCCTCCATTATGGCACCACTTTCAACGTTATTGAAAAAAGGTTCTCCTAATATGGTGCGTTGGTCCCAAGAATGCCAATCTTCATTGGATCAGGTTAAGAATTTGTTCTCATCTCATCCTATCTTAAGACTACCGACGATTGATAAGACTTTTGTCCTTCGTAGTGATGCCTCTTCCACTGGGATTGGAGCGGCACTAATGCAGGAATATTCAGGAACTCTGCATCCTGTAATGTATATTTCTAGGAAGCTGAATGCGGCAGAAAGGAATTACTCGGTTTTGGACCGTGAATTGTTGGCTATGGTTTGGTCCATTCTTAAGCTACAAAGGTTCCTTCTGGGCGCGCATTTCTTTATGGAAACCGACCAAAAAGCTCTTACGGCTATGCAAAGTAAGGATTTGAAGAGCTCGAGATCTACTCGTTATGCTATTGCTCTTCAGCCTTTCCATTTCACGGTGCGAGCTATCCGTGGTTCGGATAATGTGATGGCGGACATATTGTCTAGATGCCCACATGATTCCAGTTAAATCTTGTGTCCTAGTTTTTCCTGATATATTTTCAGACTTAGGTCTGTCCTTAATATCATAATATGTTGTAATACAAATGTATTTGGATGATGTTTAGATAATTTAACAAATTTCATTTTGTCCATCCATCAGTGATATGTTGCTAAAATAGCATTGACATTTGTATATTGCTATGATTATATTATTTAGTAATGTTTGATATATGATTGGTATTGCCAGCAACTTAGGTTTCTTGAATGGTATCCCTTAGTTTGTTTGGCTTAAAGGAAATATTTTCTCCTATGTTGGAGAGATGATTTGTACCCTCTTCTATTGTACCTGATATTAGGTTCATTGTTTGCATGAGCACAGAAGTGATACTGGTGCTATCTTGCTCATGAACATATTAAAAAAAAAAAATTGCATTTTTTTTTTTACAGGGGGGTGGTAGTAATGTTGCTGTCATTTTCGACGGAGTCATCTGTCAAGTTATTTGCTTATGTTTGTATCATAAGTATAATTGTGTCTTTACCTGCGATGTCAGGTTGATTAGGGGTTGTCTTCCCTTGTTTATTCATTCATTGTGTTTGACCTGTAGGGTCAGAGGTTGACAGTTCGGCGTAGGCCTATGGGAAGGTTTTTTAAGCGGGAGTGAGATATACTTCCGGGAAGCCGGGAGGTCCTGTTTTTCTGAAGGGACCAAGAGTCCATTGTTTTTCGGGGAGAATCTTCGAAGTAACTGCTATGGCAGTTTTCCCCAGTGAATCTCTGTGCGTCGGGATGACGACAGAATTCCTTGTGATGTTCTGAGGATTCATTTGCCAGGTAATACCGACCTTTATGCATTATTACGCTTTTCGGTGGCAGAACATGTAAAGGATTACCTAGGGTGAACAGCAGCTCACTGATCCGCCATTTCAGAACTTATATATTTGTGCTCGAGGTAGCCATCCAAGACTGTTAGTCTTATATTGTCCAGAAATCCAGTGACGAAGATATATTGTGGGAGCCGCAGATTGGCGGAACTTCTATCTACAATAAGTATTACTGCAGGGTTGATGATAACCTATTTAACAGAAGTACACGGCCGACGTCAGAACGAGGCCTGTGCTTTCGGCTATTATACTACAGCCTGATATGTGCAATTGGCGGGGAGTGCCAAGTTGCACCTGTGTGTCAAAGTAACTAAGGCATCTGACGCGTTTAGTCAGAGACGCCAAGGGCGACGCTACGAACTGTCATTATTGAAGAACTTTGCTATTGACCATGCACGTCTATTCTGATGTTTACCTTTTTGAATGCCAAATGTATACCTATCGATGTCAGGTCAGCATGACCTTGTTACACTGACTGTTCCTGTTGATATTATGTGTGTTCCCGTCAATAAATGTCTTGAAACATGCCTGCAGTGTCAAAGCATCCTTGATTACTGCATGTGAGAGTATGGGTTGCAGGATCTACATTTATACGAGCCTAAACACATTCGCGCCTTCATTCGCACCCACACTCAATTCATCATACGCTCGCACTACACATCTAACAACATGTATACTGTCTTGGGCCAGTGATCACATCAACAAAGAAAAAAAGGTGTGCGCGCAGATGCGTGACTGGAAAACTGGCAAATAATTGTTTGACCAGGAGAGTGGAAGAGAAGATTGAGAGAAACGATTTGTCGTAAATAAGTCTGTCTTTACTCTCCTCCAGCACGCTGTGAAGCAACTATTAAATCTCTACATTTTCTATCACTGAGCTTTCCATCATCATTTTCCACTCTAAACCGGACCACTATTTCTAAGACTCTTTTCTCTCAAAATAAATTTACGACACCATCTAGCATGGTCATTTCCAACTCTGGCATTGAAATCTCCGAGCATGATAATTTCATCTAAGCAGTCATCCACTGTCCTTTGAAGCAGCTCAAAGAATTCCTCCTTGACCTCTGCTCTCTCATCCTCATTTAGCCCATACACTATGACCAGGTTGACTATGGTTTCTCCTTCTTTTAGTTTTACAACCATAATGCGCTCCGAGACAAAGTTCCATCCCTTGATCATTGATACTATCTTTCTGGTTTTTGGCCACAATGCAACCCACGCCCCCTTTAGCTCTTTCAGATGTGGGTACACCACTGTATAGCAGCGTGTTGCCATCGAGATACATGACTCCTTGTCCCTCTTTCTTTGTTTCCGTAATAGCCAGGATTTCTAGATTTGCTTTCCTCATCTCTTCCACCAGCTCCTCTTCTTTCCCATTTATACTTCTTGTGTTCCAAGTTCCATAAGTCGTAGTCCGTAGTCCGTTCCAGTTCGTCGCCTTTAGAATTAGTCCGGTTTTCTCTCTTATATTACTCGTAATCATAGTTTAAAGCAAACAGGTGATTGGCCTGTTGTGCCTTTGCATGGTGGAGGGGCTGCCTCCTTACGGCCTCCATGCGGGCTGTCTCTTTACGGCCTCCATGCAGGCCGCCCTCCTTCTTTTTCAGCTGGGCTTGGGACCGGCCTAGGCGGAGTTATACATTGACACAAGAAGTTAAACACCTTAAGAAAACAAAACAATACAACCCAAAAAAATGACACTAGCAAAAGTTATGCAATTTTGAATGTCTGAAAAATTGGGCATGTTGTGTAACTTGTCAAAATGCCAAATTTGAGTGGTCATAAATTTAAAATTTACAAACTCACACTGACAAAACTTTGTAAACACACTCTCATGTAAACAGACAACAAACTCAATTTTTTTTCATGTATGTCAAAGAATAAGAAGTATTTTACTGGCTTAAAAATGGCCCGAGGCCCAATTTAGCAAAAATGACCAAGGGAGTTAAAAACTAACAAAAATTGTCATTTTTAAAACATAATACACAATCAACAATTGTATCAAGCGATAGAAATTACACCGAATTATCAGTAAATTCAAGCTCTTTAAAGACAAACATCAATATACTAATAACACAAAATACCACTCAACATAATGACTGCTAAACAGAGGGATCTGCAGCAAAAAATGAAATTTAATTGAATTTTAAAAAATCATACTTACTTACTTAGTCGTTCCCTTTCCACCGTGAGGTGTAGAGGTTTGGAAGAGAGAGCGCCAGACTATCCTATCGGCTGTCTTCCTCCTGGCCTGGTTCCATTCTAGTCCTCGATCCTTCAAAGATTGTCTAATGTTGTCCTCCCAGCGGACTCTGGGTCGTCCTCGGGGTCTGGATCCTTGGCTCTTTGCTTCCCATGCTTGTCGTGGTATCCGATCTTCTCCCATTCTGCAGACATGGCCAAACCATCTTAATTGGGACTGTTCTACTTGGGTCTGCAGGGGGTAGGATTTAAGGCCTTGACGTATCGTCTGGTTGCGTACCATGTCTCTTCTTGTTACTTCAACCACCTTCCTCAGATACCTCATTTCTGAGGTTTGGATCTGGCTTTTATGGGTTGTAGTCATTGCCCATGACTCGCATCCGTATGTCAAGACTGGGACATAGGTGGAGCGGTATACAGCCATCTTCGTTTTCTTACCAACCTCTCTCTTGCTGAGGAATCCTCGATTTATGGCCTGAAAAAGTCTCCCAGCTGCTGCTTTTCGAGTGGCCAACTCTTCTTTGATGCCTCCCTTTCGGTCTATAATAGCTCCGAGGTATTTAAAGTGGTCGACCTGCTCCAGGACCTGTTCTCCCAGCTTAATCTGTTGTTTTCTTTCTTCTCGTGATATCACCATGGATTTTGTTTTAGAGCTGCTTATGACCATCCCTCTCTTCTCCAGCTCTTCCTTCCAGACTTGCAGGTTGGATTGGAGATGCGCCTCTGATTTAGCAATCAGGGCAACATCATCAGCAAATGCCAGCTCCGAAATATAGACCTGTCTCATCTTCCAGTACCCCACTGAATACTTTCTTGTTCTCTCCTTACATGCCTTGATGACCATAAGGAGTATGAAGAGGTAAGGTGATAGGATATCACCTTGTCTTACACCAGTCGTGGTCCTGAACTCTTCCGACTTATTGTTTGCTGTCCTCACATAATTTCTGCAAGACTTGTAGAAGCTCTGTATAGCATGAATCAGAGGTGCTGGAATATTCTTCCTTGCCAAACAGTCCCAAAGTTTGCTCCAGGGGACCCTGTCAAACGCCTTTTCCAGATCTATGAAACAAAGATGCATCTCACTCTTATACTCAATGGCCTTTTCACTCAGCTGTCTGAGTGTGAAGATTAGGTCTTGAGTACTTCGGTTTGCTCGAAATCCGCACTGGACCTCATCCAATTGTGGCTCAGCTAGGCGTCGGAGTCTCTGCTCTAGGATTTTAGAGTAGATTTTACCAGGGACACTGAGAAGGGATATGCCTCTATGGTTTCCACACTGTCGATTGTCACCCTTTTTGAAAATTGGTGTTATGATGGCAATCTCCCAGTCCTTTGGTATGGTCTTTAAAAATCATAAAAAATTTAACAAATGTACAAAGATGAAAATTATATCAATTTGTCAGGATTTTTATGCTCGAACATGGAACATATACTTTAAATGCCCTGCCATAATAATCTGTATTATGATTATAGCAAACAGTCCATTTCATTCATAAAAAATACAATCCTTTCTAGTAGTAGTTAGTACATTCCGTGTGTGCACTTTGGGCATCTACCTTTGCCAGATCAAAGAGATCGATTTCCCAACGATTTGTAAACATCATCCACTGAAACATAAAAATATATACAACTATAAGAAGTTTCTGCAGTGTTATATTACACATGAAAGTTTTATATCCCACTTATTCTTTCTAGGAGAGAAGTTTGCAATGGATGGTTGAGTCCAAGTTAATTAGCAAATGCAGTTCAGCACTGGGATGATATGTTTCAATTCCAGCTATATAATTACACCAAAAAAAATAAATATTTGACACTACTAGAGAATGCATGTATCATGTTAGTGCAAAATTCAAAATACAAACCATTGCGATACCTTTGCAAATTTTTTGATTAAAAGAAGAATTATAGTACACTCAAATGAAATGGTTAAACCCACTGCCCTGTTCTATTTATAGACCTAGTCACTCGCAGGAAAGGTAACGTCAGCCATTTTGTCTCGATCGGTAAACTGGACTGAAATACCTAATTTTGAAAAACCCAAACTCGAGCCAGAGGCAAAAAAAAAAAAAACATACAAGTTCTAAATTGCTGCACACATAAAAACTCAAGAACTAGGTGATTTAATAAGTATCATCACTTAAAAACTCACCTAATTAAATAGGGAAGGTTCAGAACACTAACACTGATCTTACTCAGTACACGTCATATCTGACGACTGTAGTTGAAGCACTCAATGTAGTTTTTAAACATGAAAACAAATTAATACGTAATGAAATCACTTCCCAAAAAACAAAACAGAAAAACTACTTACCTATACTGTCACAGCGTTATTTCGCGGTGACTTAATTAGAATGGCTACATTGTTAACGCTAAGTTTCAGCAACCCTGACATAACTTGATTGCTCAGGTCAGGTGACCGGACGGGAAGCGGGATTTTTCGGGCGCCAAGATAGGCAGTCATCGTTTAGTCAGGTCCGAGAGCGGACATACCGAGTCTTTCCCTGCCCAGCAGTTGGCTGAGAAGGGTGTGCCATAAGTTTCATATTCTGAGTTTTGCTTTCCTGTGGAGTATTTGGAGTGTAGTGTGTAATTCTAGTTTGAGATGTTAACTAGTGTCATTTTTCTACATACCGCAGAGTTTACCTTGTCCAGTTTTGGAGGGTTGTTCATTGTTATAAGGTAGGGCCGCTACGGTGAGCGGTGCTCAAGTCATTGCTAATTCTAGGCCGCCATATTGTGTTATAGGCGGTTATTAGCCAAATCTATTAAGAGAAGTTTGCTCTGGCATGTATTTATGTGTCTTCATATATAAGTCATATATTTGTAGCCTTGTGTGGCGATATTGTGTGCATTCGATCATTAAAGGGAAATTCCTGTTAAAGGTGTTATTTCTTATTGTCAGCATTATATGTGGTGGTCTTGCCTCTAGGAGGACGAGCCTTGTTTATCATTAGTGGTGCTGTGTCTGCAAATCCACAGCATATAGGGCTCGTGACAGCTAAGGGCTGCTTCCGGCTTTTTTTGGTGAGCCTAAAGGCCGTGGGGGCCAGTATTTTACAGTATTATATGTTATTTGACAGCTGGGTGGCTCAGTTATTATTTAAAGGCCATGGGGGGGGGGGGGGGGGGGGGGGGGGGGGGGCCTAGAAGCTATGCACACAGAGCGATAGAAGGTAATAGGAGCAGTTATTTTGGTTTCCCAGTGTTCACACAGTGTGTTTGCTAGTGGGTAACGTTTGTGCAGTGAACTGATTAAGGTCGAGTGACCTCGATAACGCTAGTGACCTAGTTAGTCAACAGTGGCATTTTTAAGTTCAGAGAGTAGTGTACAGTGTGTTTGGCATTGGGTGGCAAGTTGATTTTGGTGCTACAGTGGCAATTAATAGTAGAATGTGTGTCAAAAGTGATAGAATGAAGTTTCAGCTTGCGTCTGGCTTGTCAGTTTGAGGGGTCGCAGGGTAGTTTTGTGGCGTAGTGAAAGTGATCCAGGTGGAGCAGCGGAGTTTGTGGTGTCGGTACTATCTGTTATAGATTGTTCCAGGCGGCAAATGGGTGCCAGATGGGAGATAGTTCGGTCAAACTCGGTATAGGGTGGAATGAAGTTGTTGGTAGGAATTGGTAGATGGTAAGGAGATCAATAGGGGTAGAGGTATCTCAGGTTATGTGGTAATCCTCTAGGTGGGACATCTTGTTTGTCGTGACTGTACTTCACCCAGGGGCCCGTCCAGTGGGTACCCTCCAACGCCTCTGACGTGACTGTACTTCACCATGGACTGTTGGATTGCTGTCAAATCACTCCAATCAAAAGAAACTAAATAACATATAACCAATAATAACAGAATAACATATCAATGCTTTACTCTATAAATAATACCAAAGACCCCAAGTAATAGGAAATTGACTGATTTTGGCCATATTATTAATGAATGCAAAGATGCAGCAACTTAGATGATGTATAGTTTTCCTTGGATAAAGGAACTGAAGGGAGTAAATTATTATTATTAATTAATCGTTCGCCAAACTTCTATGTATCACTTTCGGATGTTCCGCTCGTCAGCATCGCGTATATTCAGCCTAGTTTGTTGACGATACGGATATTAATCTAAAGGACTGCACTGAACTGTAATGGACTGCACGCATCTAATGTATTATAATCATGCAATGAATTCGATGAACTTTGTATTCGTAAATAAATTATATTATTCTTTGTGGACTCTACCAAACCGGAGTTGTAAGCTTCATCCAGTTATATTGAAGTCATTCACCAGCATTCGCGAACAACCAACAATAGCACGATAGCCAAACAAACCAAGAACAATGATAATTATGAGGCACAGAATAAATAATATGAATCCTCAATACAAGAAAGAACCCTTTTCACTAAAACTGATTTTCACAATTGACGGCCAATATATCAGCTTTAACATTTGGTGGCCAGTATGGGGAGCGATTTTTTTTTTCTTCAAGATACACCAATATTATTTCAGAATGAAGGTTCAAATAGTCAGTAATCTTCGGATTTTTCTGGTGCTTGACAAACCTTAAACAAGAAGACGAAGCACTGCACAAGCGCACCAGTTGAAATATGACGTCATGACCTTTCAAGTTCAATTATCTTCATGGCCGTTGGAACTCTGATTCAAGCAATATCAATTCGAAATGGCAGCATTCTTCAACAGGCTAAAACTAAGAAGACAATTCTATCAAACCATGATACTTCAAGCCATCAAACTATTACAATGGTGCATGCCAGCACTGTGCGAATAATTGGAATCGATTACGAACGATAAGTACCCGTTTGTGGGTTTAATTAAGGCAATTTTGGTCCATTTTTCTTTACAGGCATGTCAAGCCACTTATTTCTATGAATGTTATATATTTTGTATATGAATATTTATTGTCTAATTAAGCGGGAGGTTGGTTTGGGAACCTAGGATTTCTGTTATGTCGCTGTCAGCTGACCGCAGAGATCCCGGTCGTTCTGTTAAGGTTGTTTGACTATTTACGACCTACGAAAAATCCGTTGAAAAAAATTTCGTGGCATACTTTGTTCGTACTCGAATTTAGTCAACATTATCTGTTTAGTTGTGAAGTCGTGTATATGCACAGCGTATTTTACCGTCCTCAGTTTCATTTTACTTGGTTTTGTCCTTTGTTTGTCATCTATATTGTCACCCTGATCTATCTATTTTTCAGTTCTACATGTAAAATCGTAACGTTTACTATAGAGTCCATGTTTAGTCCAATTTTTTAGATTTCCGTGACCTACTTCTAATTTCTGTACACTTTGTCACTTCCGGACTTTTATTTAGTTCTTATATTTCATTTTAATGTTTGTAAATCGAAATTGTGATGTGATACCGTACTTGTCATTCTTTGGTTACTATTTATGCGTTAATTCTTCATAAATATTAAAATATGTAAATAAGATAACAAGAAAATACTACTTATAACTATTTAAGGGAAAATATTAAGATAACTGAAATAATTTCAGTATTTTGCACTAGTAGGTCATGTAACCACTACTCGATATTTCCCCCTCTCCTATATTACTTTCCGTGGAAATCTTTGCACATGCTATTAAATGAACATTCCTATTAGTGAATTCTTGACTTTTGCCAAGCTGTACTTCGCTCCTAAGTCTGTAGCTTAGCTCCAATTGAAATAAGGTTACATAGATCTGAGCTCGCCACTGTTAGGCTAGTACGTTATTTGTAAACACTGCATAAATGTGCGTTTTCATTGGTTCTCTCTTCATCCTTCTATTTCTAACGTATGGCGCTCCGTTTTGGTTAAAGAATAACGGTTGTGAATCCGACTTCATGACACCAGCCCTGGAGCCCCATACGACCAGCACTGTACTCGACAGGAAGAGGACAGTGGTCTGAGCGACCATTCGCCTATAAACGGAGATGGGCCCTCCACACTAATGTCTCGCTTACAGGGAGTGACTCTTGTAAAGAGGCGAGAAGCGAGACAGTACCACCATATGCATCCTGCCTAGTACTGAAAGTGGATGTCGCTGAGGTCAGGCGCAACCCAGTGAGAACCCCTGGAGAGAGGGAAGAGCAAGTGGAATTCTCTATGCAACCTCTACGTGAACCAGAGGGCAGTGAATTGCTGGCTACCAGCAAACGTAGCCAAAGGAGTTTGAACGCTCCAATTAAATAATAATAAGTTCTTTAAGCACCAAACACGGCGCATAAGGCAGAAACCAGTGCTCTCCAGGTTGTTCGTTGTGACGCCACTCCTCTTAGCTCTTGCACATTATTTAGGCCCAACATTCTTCCTTCTCTTATTATTGTTCTTCTGAGTGTTTCTTTTGGTCTTCCTTTTTTCCTCTTACCCTCAGGAACCCAAGTGAGCGCCTGTAGTGGTATTCTGTTGTTTTGCATTCGTAGGACATGACCGATATATGACCATCGTCTTTTCCTTATATAGTCGGAGACATATTTCTGCCTAGAGTCTTCTCTTATTTGTCGATTAGTCTTGAATTCTTTCCAACTGATGTTCATGAGTTTTCTAAGACATTTGTTCTCGAATGTATTCAGCTTGTTCTCCAATGATTTTGTTATTTTCCAACTCTCACAGCCGTATGTTAACACTGAGATAACATTTGAATTAAACAGACGAAGCTTGGTATGTATATCAATGATCGTAATTTCCAAATGTTAGATAATCTATTGAAGGCGCTAGCTGCCAAAGCAATTCTAGTATGGATTTCTCTTGTTGTGTCACCATCCTGAGTCATTTTACTGCCTAAATAATTGAAACTTTCAACTTTCTGTAGTTTTCCCCCGTTCAAGATGATATCAAAGGTCTCGTTAGAAAAGTTCATAGCTTTAGTTTTAGAGGCATTTATTTGGAGACCTATTTTAACCGAGAGATGACACAAATTATTTATTGCTTCTTGGGATTGTCTTGGTGTTGAACTTAAGAATGCTACATCATCTGCGAAATCCAGGTCCCCCAGGAATTTTCCATTTGTCCATTTTATACCCAATTGTTCATTGTGGGTATAGTTTCTCATAACCCAATCAATAGCTATTCCAAAAAGTAGTGGTGACATAATACAGCCTTGTTTCACCCCTGTTTCTACTGTAAACCATTCTGTATTCCCTTTATTTGTTCTAACACAACATCTTGCATTGTCATATAGCGCTTTGATTATATTCACATATTTTGTTGGAAAACCATAGATTGTAAGTATCTTCCACAATGATGGGCGGTGTAGACTATCAAAGGCTTTTTGAAAATCGACGAAGGTGATAATAAGTGGCGATTGCCTTTCCACTGATTCTTCTATAATTGTTCTTAGTGTGAATATTTGATCAATACATGATCGTTTCGGCCTGAAACCCGCTTGTTCTTCTCTGATCTTTTCGTCAGCATGCAATTTAAGTCTTTCTAACATCATGCAACATAATAATTTTCCAAGTACTGATAACAGAGATATACCACGCCAGTTATTACAGTCTGATAGATCACCTTTCTTCGGTAACTTTACAATAATACTGTCTTTCCATTGTTGTGGTGGTTGTTCTTCTCTCCAATTACCCCAATCAAATTGGGGAGATATAAGGAAAGAGAGGAGATAGACATACCAAGGGATGGCATGGACTATAGATTAGACGATACGCTCTTCTCCAGTGTCAGAGTAGGCCAGGTAGGCGCCAAAAGTTTAGCATTGGCCCCGGAGGGTAACTCTTCCTCCGTGCAGTCTGCAAAGTTATTGGATTCAGGGACCGATAATTCGAGGTCACAGAAGGGTGACGAGGGAGATTCCCACCTTCTGGTTTTCATTCAGTAGATAGCCAATCCGGCCAATTGGGGCCTAAAACCAACAGTGGAGAAATATCTTTGAAAACCCAATCTCCCATGTTATTGTTGGAAGATACGCCAACGGCTGGGGGCAGCAGAACACAGAATTTTCACCCCCGCCTCAGTAGATAAGGAGAGAAAGAAGAAGGAACATGTGCATGTTTCTTCGATCAATGGTGATCAGTTATGCACCGTTATGGTGATTTCTGACGAAGTCAGCCAGCCGGATATAGGTCACCTTAGGGCCAACACACTGGGTATGTTATCGTGCACTGCTAGGAAAGTTTGTGGGTGAAGAACAAGCAGGAGATGACCAATTGAGTTGCAGTCGCCAGGTGGAATTCCCCAGTTGTGATCCTAAGAACTTTAGTGCTCACAGAAATCTTTAAGGACATAGTAGGGGCCAGTGTGAAATAGAAAGATCACAGTAAGAAGGCCGGAGCCTCGACCTAGAGGGGAGGGGGGGGGTTATGTGGGAAGTTACTGAGATTTTATTTTCAACGGGCCCCATTCTTTTTCCCTATGTAATTATTTACATTGCTAGGAGCCCATTCTTCTTCTCCCTGTAATTATTTGAGTTTAGTCTTCTTCTCTTGGTAATTTATTGCGTTTTTTCATGAGGTGATTTCGGTAGGTTTATTTTATATTCGCACCAGTTTTCTTTTCTCTAAAGTAATCGCGATCACGTAGTCTCATTTTCTTTGTGTAAATAATCGCTGTCATTTTATTGTATAAGGCGCTTGTATTATTAGGCTGGGTAAAAAATTTTCGACGTTAAGTAACCCCTACCCGGTAAATCGATGGGTGGGTGTTGAACCCCGACCCAGATAACGTAGAACGTATCAAAAGTTAATTTTGCTCACGCAGTCGGTATAACATGATTTAACATGACGCAATTGGAGTGAGCGGGAGCCGGAATAAACATGCGTCACGAGTAGCTTACGTTATCATTAGAGCATTTCAATAGTAGCGGGAGGTTATTTAAAATTATTTATTATGTAAGAGTGTGCCAGTAAAGAGTTCTGACCTTACAAGTAATACCCCAGTCTTAGAAATAAGCACTGGTGTATTGTTATCATAACAATAGTCAGACTGTGAAAACCCTGTCCCAGTTGGTAAGAAGTAGTACCAAGATTTAAGGTGTCTCCTCCCTGTGACTATCTTATGATTACTTATATTCTAGGAGATAAGTAAAATGTACATTCACTGAACCCACAAAATGGAAGAAGTGAATAAATCCTCAGGTACAGTTAAAACCGTTTAATAATTACACTAATATTCTATTACTGCTAGTTGGAACAGAGCATTGAAATATATAAATATATAGAAAATTAAGTCACACAATTACTATTATTGTCTGTTTAGACTTCAAGATCTTAAATAATAAAGTTACTGAAATCACTGTTATTAGTCCTTTGAATTTAAGGATAACTGTCATCAGTTGACTGAGTTTCTGTATGGTTAATTATTATTTTCAACTATTGGCTGTTTCACATGTACAGGTGGTCAGTGTCAAACAGGACACTTATCTTTCAACTTGACAATGCTGAAACTGAACTGTCCTTTGCTGATATCAGACTTGGTAGGCCCAACAGTAGGGATGCCAATGACCAGTTGAAGTTCACTCTTTGGGGTCCTGCACTTTTGTGGGATTGCCTCTGACGAACGACACAGGCTTCTGATACTGGACAGTCTGGTTTGAGTTATTTCATGGAACCCTCAGACTTCAGATACTGGACTTAAACATGTTTCTGGCGATCCGCTCACAATTCATGGGTAGTGGCGAGACTCTGCCTCCAGTCTGTCTCAAACCTCTTTCGTTGTCTGTGTCTCAGTTTACCGCTACGCTTTATATACGATAGCGCGGACGTATCGGAGGGTACCGACGTCACAGCTTAAACCTAGCCTGAAAAATCCTTCCCGAACAGTGATTTCAGCCGATCTGTGCGTCGACTGAAATTTTGCCTTTCTCATTCTCGGCATATATAATATCCATATTGTTCCATCTTATCTAGTTTTATACAGCTGATAAAACTCTATCTTCCTATCCATGTAAATTCCCAAACTGTTATTTGTTGATTTTAATATTTAGAACAGAAGTGGGTTACACGCTTTTAGCGTAACTGTGGGCAGCCGAAATACGCATATATCTCCGTAAATGAGAACTTCCTACCGTTCCTTCTTATATGCAGTTATACACAATCCTTCCCTGTACTGAAATGCAGTGATATTATTGGTTTAGGAGCGACCCCTAACCGAAGCCACGCGATGACGTAGGGCGCTCTTGCATCATTTTTTCGGTAATAAATAACAGAGTAAATCGAGTAGGGTCTCTTTTGTCTCCAAATATTCAGCCGTGAAAAACAACGTCGTTATCGTTTGCTCTAAGTGAGATATTCGATAAAATTGGGTATGTCTATAATTTAATTAACGTCGTACTTATAGTTAGTTTCTTAATAGGATCTTAGCACGTTAAAGTAAAGGTTCTTCGGGGACTTAATTTTATGTAAACGAAAGTGCCATCAATTACTATCTTATAGAAATAGATAAATGTTAGTGTGCATATAATTTTTTCTATGATAAGCTAGTACGATCTTTGGTTGGTGTAGCGGGTTTGAGATATTAACTGTGTATCTAAGCTTTTGAGATAGTAAGTGTAAATAAGCTTGTGAAATTCATTGTATAAGGTTAAGTCCTTAGGCTATATCTAGACTGTAATTGTGAGGTCTGATATATGGAACCTCGATTTGATTATAATATCTGCAGTGTAAATACGTGAGCATATTTTGTGTAATTATTACCGGGGTTTAATCGATAACCTTTTGTAGTCAGAAGATACGAGTCTAGATGGGATTTTATTATTTCTAGATGATATATATATATATATATATATATATATATATATATATATATATATATATATATATATATATATATATATATATATATATATATATATATATATATATATATATATAGTTATGTAATTAATATTACTGAGTTGGGATTTCATATTTCCTAGAATGGTATGGTTATATTTTTTTTTAAATTGGATATCTGTGGTGGGGCGCTGTTTGAATATACTGTGTGTTCGTTTACTATTATTTCAGGTAAATTGCTACCGCTGTCCACAGTTCAAGTATATGTTGATTATGTTAATGTATATTTGATTGCTCCTGCTGTTGTTCATAATAATGCTCGTTAGTCTGTTACGTCCAGGGTGACCCAACGATTATAGTTTTGTTCCATACTCAACAGCATACATGTGGGTTCTTTAACTGACTCAATCACCAATGACAAACTAACAAACAGTCTTCCCTTTTGAAACGAACTCAACATCCTTTAATATTATATCCCTTGTAGCATACATAAGCGTTCGTCAATATTAATCCTTAATTACCAAACCTCATCAATACAGTATTAATCCTATTCCAAGAGTATTCCTTCTCTTGTACAAACCACATCCTTTTAGAAAGGTGAACACTTCGCAATATGTTCCCAATGGAACTTACAAGAAAACACAGCCAAAACACAGCGGCCACAAAGCTCAAGGTTTTTTCTCAACACCTTGGCCATACACATTATAAACATCTTTTTCGTCATTTTCAGGTGCGCCCTCATTTTCAATATTCCAACTAGTGCCGCATTCAACAGCACTCACTCAAACTCAATAAATCCAAGATGTGGTGTGCATGGGCAGCCACCACAATAACCCTCCCTGGTCAGTTGTAGAATTTTAGGCCTAGTTATTATGGGTACAGTGGGTTTCCATCAGTGTATGTATTGTTGTGACGGCTGACAGGCCAGCCGGCATGTAAGAAATCTAGGGTCAGCCTGTACGGGGTTTTGTGGGAGCCGCGCTGGTGTAATGGCTTCGGCGTTGTACTGGCGACCAGGTGTTCATGGTTCAAACCCGGGCGTCGGCGTTTGAAGAAATGTTTACGGCCGGAAATTTGACTGAATAGCCTGAACGGCTCCTGTGATAAACCCTCTGTGGATGGGAAGGAGCGAAGCTCCTGACCGGGTGGAAGGAAAGTCCTCAGGTTCCCCAGCCTCGCAATGACATGTCATTGGGCCGAAGGGCTGAAAGCCCAAGTGCCGCTGGTTACAAAAGAAAAAAAAAAAAAAAAAAAAAAAAAAAAAAAAAAAAAAATCGGGGTTTGTTTACTTACCAGACAGATATTTACGTTGAAGCGGGGGATATTGAAGAGAAGGGAAGTGTGGGGTAGTTTGACCTTTCGTTAGGAACTTGGGTTATCGCTGTGTATATTTGTGCAGTTGGGAGACGGGAGATGTATTTATTAAGGGTATGGGTTCAGTATGAGTATTTCTTTGACGTGTTGTGTATTTGTTGTGTTATTTTTTTCGTTTACAGCTATTTTTCACGACACATAGGAGGGGTAACCTGCCCCTACCATTTACAACAAGTTATCATCTCAGGAGCCGAGGGCTCGAGATATCGCCAGAGGTGAAGAAAATTAGTGATGCGGTAGTTACCGGCGCTAAGTACGTCTGCACCAAATGAAGATAGCAGTTCTGTTGCAGTGAAGCCCCATGCTTCAGCGGGAACTCGTTTATCAGATCTACAAAATCTTGAGCTCTCAGCTCATATTAACACACCGAACAAAGGCGCGTTGCCTGCTGTTGTCGTTTAAATTCGGCCATAATAAAGCCGACGGGCCTAAACCCTCAGAGGGGTAACTGGGCATTGAATTAACTTCATCAGCAGCGAAACAGCTACATTCCGAGTATCCAGTCTGAAAAACCCAAGTCATCAGCTACAATATTCGTTGGAGGAGATAGGGTCAAAATTCCTTCCAAATGCACTAGAGAGAAGGGGCGTAGCAGATAAGCCTCTTAGTAGAACTATGAGTGTCTGACACACTGAAAAGAGACAGAATATATATATAATATATATATATATATATATATATATATATATATATATATATATATATATATATATATATATAATTATATATATATATGTTAGATAGCCATTCATATTGTGTAGCCCCATTGAGGCCAGCTCCTTGATGTGGAGATGGGGCTCAAGTACAGCCATCAGCGGCTGAAAAACCAAGACTGGCCAGGCCCTCCTACACTCGAGCAAGACCACAGTCTGCCCTAGCAAGTCAAGGTGCTGAAGACGGAGGCAACCAGCCAAGAGGCGCACCACAGCAATCAGGATGCCACGCACATGCGCTATGGAAGTATGCCTATATCTGCAAAACGTTATGGCACTCGCCCTGTGATGGACACCCAGGCAGGCGCAGTGCCGGGCCCTCTGCCTCGGAAGGGCCCAACCCCTACTACTGGGAGTCCTTCTCAATTGCCCCGTGGAGCCAGGAGGCATGAGAATGGAGCTACTGGCCAAGCAAAGAAAAGACCATTTAAAATAATGCACTGAAATGCTGAAGGCGTCAATAGTAAAAAAGACGGCTACAGCAAAAAATTAGAGCTCGAAAATATCTTGAATGAAGAGCAAGTAAATGTATGTTGCTTGCAAGAAACCCACCTCAACAAGGACATAGCCTTCAAAATCAGAGGCTACCGGTGCTACCGATCTGACCGAATAGACAGGCGAAAGGGTGGAATACTGACACTCGTGAGGAATAACATCAGTGCATGTCAGCTTGAAACATATATGGACGGGGCGGAATATCAGATGCTTCATCTCAGGACAGAAAGTTCAGAATTCCACCTGCTCAACTACTACTGCCCGAGCGACCGCCCACTGGCACTAGATACAATCCCAGCAAAAGAAAGACTGATTGTATGTGGAGACTTCAACAGCCACTCACAGAGCTGGGGCTATGATCACATGGACAGGAGAGGCGAGGAGCTTGAAAACTGGCAGGATGACAATGGGCTTATCCTGATTAACCAGCCAATCGACCCACCAACCTTCTACTCGAGATCATGGCACACCACCTCTACACCAGACCTGGCATTTCACTCACCCAGCCTGGAGTGGAACACCACACGCGTTGTAGGGAAACAACTTGGAGGCAGCGACCACCTACCAGTCTTCCGAATTGTGGAAAATGAACTTGTCAAGGAGAGCAGCACTCTCTCTAGGTGGAACTACAAGAAGGCAGACTGGACAATGTACCAGCACCGTACTAGTATAATGGCTAGAGATCTGACTGTAGACAAAGACATCAATAAGCTAGTCGATGAATTCAGCAGATGCATATTACAGGCTGCTCGTGAAACAATACCTAGAGAGGCTCGTAAGCACTACAAACCATATTGGAATAGTGAACTAGAGCAGCTGCACAACGACGTGGAAACATCTCGAAAGCAGGCAGAGACCAGTCCATGCCAAGAACACCACAATAACTACCAGCAAGCTAAGGCCAAATTTCAAAGGGCCAAGTTGCAGGCCAGACGAAGAAGCTGGAAGGAGAAAACAGAGTCCTTGAACTTCAAAAGAGATACGAGGAAACTGTGGAAGCTGGTAAAACAACTTAACGATGAAGGTACAGAGAGAAACTCAAGGATTGCTCTGTACAAAGATGGAAACATCCTCATGGGAAAACAGGCAGCTGATCACTTTGCAGACTCCTTTGCTAAAGACAACAACATCGAAGTTAGCCCAGAGAAGCAACAGGAGACTCGTGAGAAACAACAATACGCAGGACGAGATGGAACCATACCTGAAGTTATGGAGGCACCAATTACATTCAGAGAACTGGAACTTGCAATATCCAAATTGAAAATGAGAAAGTCGCCTGGAGTTGATGGAGTGTCCAATGAAATGATTAAGAACTTGGGAACCGCAGCAAAAACAAAGCTGCTGCAGATCTTTAATATCTGTTGGAACTCAGGCAGAGTTCCACAGACCTGGAGGGAAGCAATCATGATACCACTCCTAAAACCAGGAAAAGACAGTTCCACTGCCTCCAGCTACAGACCAATCAGCCTTACAAGCTGCCTCTGCAAAACAATGGAACGTATCATCAACCTCAAGCTACAGTGGTACCTTGAAAGCGAAAACCTTCTTGTACCACAGCAGGCGGGCTTTAGACAGTGCTATTCCACCGAAGATCAGGCAACTTACCTTTCCCAAGAGATTGAGGATGCGTTCCAAGATAAGAAACTGGTACTAGCAGCATGGATAGATCTAAGGAAAGCATTTGACAAGGTTTGGAAAGAAGGGCTTCTGAAGAAACTGAGAAATTGTAGAGTGAATGGTAAGATGTACAAATGGGTGAAAGCATACTTGCATAACAGAAGAGCCCGAGTACAACTAGATGGCCTGAAGAATAAGAAAATTCTACTGCGTCATGGCGTCCCTCAGGGAGGGGTTCTGTCCCCCACACTTTTCCTAGTCTACATCAACGACCTGGTTGCTGAACTACCACATGGAATGAAAGTGGCAATTTACGCTGATGACCTGGTAATATGGTGCACAGATGAGCATGCAACAGTGACCACCAAACTGCTACAAAGAGCTATAGATGCCTTAACCTCATGGGCAAGTAGATGGTGTGTCAGCATCAACACAGACAAGTGCAGCACTACGCTCTTCACCCTCTCTCCCAAACAAAAAGCTGGTGTCATCAAGATAAACGAAGAGCTCCTGAGAGAAGATAAACAACCCACCTATCTCGGTGTTACATTCGATGATAGGCTGACATGGAAGCAGCACATCAACAAGGCAGCAACAAAGGCCAGGAGAAAGTTAGCCATCCTGAGAAAACTAAGTGGAACCACATGGGGAGCCAGCGGGAAAATACTTAGTAAAGTTTACCAGCAGGGCATACGACCACACCTGGAATATGGGTCAGCTGCGTGGTGTCCAGCATCAAACACCACATTACAAGAGCTAGATAAGGTGCAAAACCAGGCACTTAGGGTCATCACGGGGGCAATGAAATCAACGCCTATAGTGGAGATGGAGAAAATGGGGAGGATACAAGCACTGAGAGAACGCAGAGACACGAAAGTGCTAACACAGGCAGAAAAGTTCCTCTGTATGCCGAGCCATCCAATGAAGGACAGATTCCAAAACCTAGCAATGGGGCGACTGAAAAGAAGCAGCTTTAGCCACCAGGCCAAACGATTTCGTAGACAAACCTCAGACCTGCCTGAAGTTAACAGCCCCCTAAAGTCTGTGCCAGAACAAACTCCTTGGAGAGAGGAGCATAGACTACCAGTACATATCCACACATAAGTGAAAGGAATATTCGACAGGGATGAACAGAACAGTGTGCAACGTAGGACAGTCACTCTCAGTTTCCTGGATGATGAATACCCACAGGACCTCTGGGTCCGAGTATACACGGATGGGTCAGCACAGAATGCAGTAAAGAATGGAGGAGCAGGGGTGTACATAGAATACCCAAACAACACTAGGGATACGGTCAAAGTACCAACGGGGAAATTCTGTAACAACTATGATGCAGAAGTCCAGGCAATCAAGGTGGCAACTGAGAACCTGTTGAACACTAATCTCGGTCCACAGCCTGTGGTATTCCTGACAGATGCAAGATCAGCACTCCAAGCACTTCAGTCCAGAAAATTGCCAGGCATACAAGCCCTACTTTCTGAACTGTGCAACCAGCGCAGGGTCACCATGCAGTGGATACCGTCTCATTGTGGAATACCAGGAAACGAGAGAGCAGACGGACTGGCTAAAGAAGGTGCTGCAGATGAGCAACCGGATGTACCAGTTACATACCATCAGAAGAAAAAGATGATCAAATCTATCAGAAAGCCACCAACACCAACGCATGATGACTACCAAGCTATGAACAGATCAGAACAAATAGTCATTCTGCGCCTCAGAACAGGACACAACCGCCTCCGCAGCCACATGTATACAAAATTCAAGATTGGCAATTCAGCCATGTGTACATGTGGACAGGCACCCCAGACTGCGGAGCACGTACTTCAAGATTGCCCCGAATATGATATATTGAGGCAAACCCACTGGCCCAGAGAAACAACACTGGAAGCAAATCTATATGGACCTCTGTATGAACTACAAAAGACAGTGAAGTTTATACAAGAAACAACATTGCAGATATAGACAATATATTTCAAGCGAACGAAAGAAGAAGAAGAAATATTGTGTAGGACTTTAGAAGGTTCAATCAGCTTTGTGTAGACAGTTCGTTAGGTCTACAGCTGGACAGTGGTGTTAGTTAGTGGCGGGTATATCGCCTAAAGCGTTTGAAGCTGTGTAGGCAGTTAATTTAGGCATCGTCAGTAGTGCAGTGACAGTGGTAACCTTAGGATAGTTAGTAGTGGTGACTCTAAAGTTAGAGACCTCACCGAGTGAATTATTTTTTTTTTGGGGGTTTACCCTAAACTTTCTTTCCTGCAGGTTGAGGGGAGGGTGACATTGTGGGTTTACCATTTGTATGTCATTTCAATTGTTTTGTTCTTTTCAGGTGTGCGACCACGCACGTTATTTTTTTTTTTATTTGTAATTTATTGTATCGTGTAAATAAACTATAAACTGTATCAGTCTCTCTATAATTATAATGTACGCACACACACACGCACGCACGCACGCACGCACGCACGCACGCACGCACGCACGCACGCACGCACGCACACACACACACACACACACACATATATATATACTGCTCAAAAAAAGTTAAAGGCCACTTTCAATTTTTAGGTCATTTCAACTATGCTGTTTTTTTAAAAACCTGAACACTCAGTCAAAAAAGTTTTGCTGCATATTGTTGCAGGCTTAAACAATGTTTGTTAATCTGACAATAAATCAAATCTGCGTTACGTGTGTGTACCTCCAAGGTCAATCAAATGTACATGGTGGAAAGGGAAATAATGCGTGTTTGAAAATGCTTCCTATGGCAAAGCCTGTTGATAACATTGCTGAAATTTGCATTTCACGTGCAAGTCGTGACTATAGTGAACACATTTCACCCACTTTTCGGAAGGAACGGGCAATGGGTATGTTTGTAACATTTACCATTTTAGCCAAGACTCAGCGAAGACGCTTGACCAATGTTGACAGATGGAGAGCGATGGCATGGCTGCAGGATGATGCAGGGCTGCGAGAAGTTGCTAGGAGATTAGGAGTTGCCCACTCTGTCATACAAACTCTGCGTGATCGTTATAATGCAACCGGCAGTGTCGCAGAACAACGCAGGTCAGGACGTCCAAGGTCTACCACAAGACGGCAAGACACGCTGAGCCATGGCTAAAATGGTAAATGTTACAAACATACCCATTGCCCATTCCTTCCTTTTAGCGGTTATGCCGAGAGCATTAAGGCCATGTATAAGACAACAGTGATGGTTGACTTATCTTTCAATGTGAAATAATATAAATGCGTTCTTCACATTCATTGTACATTACTGGAAAAAAATTATATGGAGTCGTCTTCAACAGACTTATTCAGTGAATAAGATGTTCAGAAAGGAAAGTCATCCCAAACTCTTAGAATTTATATTCAAAACCAGTTCATTTATTCGTGTTATTGTTTTTGATACAGTTTAACCTTGGTAAAGTATGAACATTCTACCAGTATTATATTAACTCAAAGAAAACGAAAGACATCATAGTAATTACAGAAGAAATGAACTTTATTGAAGAACATTCACGTTCAAATCACAAGTCATCTAATACGAACCCTGTAGTTTGTATAAGATAATATTAATAAAGACAATATTAATCAAGAAAATAACATTACTATAATAGTAGTACTTATAGAATAGTTTCAAAAACATGAAACAAAATTCGGCCAACTCATTATCTTTATATTATCACGCAAACTCTACAGACCCGATAATCTATTTTTCCATTCTGTTGGTGTTTCTTCTCTCTCCCAGATTTTGCCAAGTAGTTTGTATAATATCTATATAGAGGTATCAATATTTGTTTTGATATCCTCTGCTGTACCGCCATCTGGACCAGCTGCTTATTCATCTTTCAGGAACTTTATATGTTTATTTATTTCTTCCCTGACAGATGACGTGAAGCTCTTCTTGTGCTGAATGGATGTCTTCATAATTCTAATGCCCATCAATCACTAAAATGCAAGTGGGTTGCCGTAACAAAATCTTCGGTTCAATGCCTGATGTCAGATGATAAGAAAACATTTTTTTTTGGGATTGGTCGCATAATACATACATATTCCACCTGTTGTGCTTCAAAATGTTGACCAAGTTATAACATCTAGGTTTGTAGTTTATTCAAAACGATCAACACACTGCCATGCAACATCTTTTGAAAGAAATGCAGATAACTAATGTAGACAGCATAACACAGTTTTATTTACGATTCATTTTAACATTGAGAATCCATTAGGTTCATATTGATAATCAAATCAACAGGGCCATCTTTACTTGGCCATCATTTATGTATGTCCGTTAACATTCAACGTCAAGTTTAATAAAGTCCGTCGCTAATCCGCCAGCGATTTGGCTGTCTTATCATTATACATTAGATACTTCTCTACTTCATGAAGATCTATAAATATATGTAAGCACAGACGCTGTCCTCTACTCAAATAGAATCCCGGGCACATGCAATAGTGAAAGAACACATGGAACGCAGCCATCACGGCTCGTAACAAAGCCCAAAAGATAACTACCGTTGTTCGTGCATGAGCACTCATTTCATAAACTTATATGTGTCATACTGCGAGTCAGAAATCTTCTTTTGAAAACCACAAATTTCTGATATATAATTGACGCATTGTGGCGTGCAAAAAAGAGGTGCAACACCACCCGTTTGTTACCGAGTTATTTTTCTTTACAGCCCCAAATTGTCTAACTTTTTTGCCTGCTTCGCGTCTCATCTCTTGCTTCCTTGTTGCAACGCCCACTGACGGGTTACTTTAATATTTTCCATAATTTTCTCGCCACGCAAACCAAACACAATCTGAGCGTCTATACGCCATCAAAGGTGTAAAATCTGGTAACAAGCAATTCTTTGCCTATCTATTCCATATGGCTCAGTCGCACAAGTCCTTTGTTTCAAAAAACCCCTTCTGGACATGCTACTTTATCAATATGTGCCTACACCAGTTTGTTTAAACAGAGAATTCAGCTTTCAAACAAATTCATGTATTGTCAGTGTAGCAATGGCCTGCACATAAAAGTTACACTTAAAACAAGGTGTGATTAGAACCATGTTTCAAGACCTCCTATTTTCAGAGCTAAACTTTATACACAATGCAGGAAGCAACATCAATATGATAAAAGAACAATACAGAAAAATAACATTTGTTGATTTGGGAGAAAAAATAATGCATTTAAGGAAGAAAGTCATCCCACAGACAGTGAACTGTTTTGTATTATTGAACTTCAAAATGATGTATTTAAAGAGCTCGCTAGTTTTTTTCCCTTTCTTGTCTAATAAAAAAGTAAGTAATGAAGTATTAAAGACGATGCTCTCTCTTGTATTGACAGATAAAATAAAAACCAACTAACAGAATGCGGCTCTGTCTTCTCAATGTTATTGTGAAAATAAGAGCAGAACTTTTCTTTTGATTAAACATTGTCAGATTTTTTTTTTTGGGACCCAGAGACGCAGCAATAGAGAATGCAGTCAGCGACCCATAGCTTGACTGCTTGCGTCAGTGAACCAGAGCTGACCAAGACCCTACTCCACCTCCACATGGTGGTCCTGGAAACAGGCTGCATCACTGCAGTCTGGCTGAGAGAGTAGGGATCGAAGAGGAAAGGCAAACCCGGTCCCAAAAAATGCCGTGCTGAAGTCGGATGTGCCAGCCGAAAGGCGCAGATATCGCAGCTCCGCTGTAAACAGTCACAACGCAAACAACGTCCTTTTCAGGACGAACGAGGAAGAAGATTTTTTTTAACAAAGAAGTATCCCGTTCAACCTTTAATGGGTTATAATTAGGATATATAGTGTAGTTCATTCAAGATCACAATTCCGATTTGCGACATCTAAATATTGAACATCTCCCTCCTTCTCCACCCCATATAGAGTAAATAACAAATGTAAAATAGTATAAATGTACGTATGTTGCCAGCTTGGCTCTCACAGTCACCTTCCCATGTCCCTCTATTACATAAAATAACTATTAAAGAGTGAAAGGTAAAAGCAACAGCTAAGACAAAACGGTTAGAACTAATAGCGATTCAATCACAGTATAAAGCTACACATACTTTACTTATTCATTTAACTCAACCAAAAACTTAATTACTTAATCCAGTATAACAAACGTTCATCAACAGCATAAGAGTGTACATTAATAGGCCTTTATTGTCCTTGTAATTTTCAATCAGATGGATAAGCCTGGCGCAGTGATATCAGCCTCTCAACATCAGACTGAGAGTTACTCAGAAGCAGTCTCAGATTCCCACATTCAGTAACTTGAAACCTGTTTCTTTGCTCAGAAAGAAGTTGGACGACCGCACTCTATTAATTACGATGTTGGACAAGCAATACAGAACATCTTAACCTTTTTCCACAATGCAGGATAACGTTCAGAAAAATCTTTCTGCCACCAAATGTCTTGAAGTTTTTTTTTTAAACATTAGCTTAAGCTCAGCGTCATTTTTCAGCAGCCTCGGCTCGTCTATTTTACCTAGTTCCTCATCACAACGGTCACGAAATTTATTTATTAACATATCTTGAATAGGTATCAAAAGAAAATCCTGAAACCTTTAAGACATGACTTTATGCAGCTCATTCAGGTGTGCACAGTATACTTGAAGATCATCCTCTGGTATTTTGTCCCCCCCCCCCCCCCAAAAAAAAAAATGTTTTTTAATTTATTAAAACAAATTCTAAAAATATTTCGAGCCCAAGTTTTTTTTTTTTAATTTTAAATCAGAAAATATCTGTTACCCCAGGGTTTTTTTTTAAACCAATTTTTTTTATTTTTAATTCCGGGAATCTCGGAGTCTGTTTTAAAACTGAGGTCTCTGTTAAAGTCAGTTTGTTTTAAGCTTTCGATGTAAACTTTTTTATACTATGGTCTAAGGGAGTTAACAGGTTATAATACTTTTTGAGACAGGTCTGATTTAGTTGTTATCTCCCTTGACTTGCCATTTGATCATTTAAGATTTTCTGTTCGAAGAATTTTCTTGAACAGTTTTTGAGAACGTTAGCTCGTGTGAGCTAAACTCACGTCACGCGATTATCCACGCATGCGTGAATGATTTGACGGGTCCGGGGGACTGAATCTCGTGACAGTTCGCTCTGGGCGCTTGACCAGGGAGGTCAGCCATGTTTCTCTGACTGTGTAAACGGGGAACAAAGTCCTCTGTGTGATAAAAATGTTTGAGAGTTTTCCCCTGTTATAATTCTGA
Source organism: Oreohelix idahoensis (assembly GCA_024509875.1). NCBI lineage: Eukaryota > Metazoa > Mollusca > Gastropoda > Stylommatophora > Oreohelicidae > Oreohelix > Oreohelix idahoensis. Next base: position 58,105 of record JAMPIV010015318.1, read on the forward strand.
CATATTTCCGAGAGCCAAGGATGGTGTACGTTTGTGGTGTTTTATTCTTGGATGACAGTGAAGGTAAAAATACCCTTTAAACTATTTTTTGTAGCCAAGAACTTTGTATTATGATGCTACCAGCCCAAGATGGTTGGCTGACATTGAGGTGACTTTCTGCTGGTGCGGAGGAGAGTTATTGAGAATTTTGATATTGTTATCTTGCCAAAGATTTACATGATTTATTTGTCAGAGGAAACCCAGAGAATATTATATGGAAGCCCGACACTTATGCGGCTTATATTGGCAAATAATTATATGACTTGTTTGTCAGAGGAAACACAGAGAATATTATATGGAAGCCCGACACTTATGGGCTTATATTGGCAAAGAATTATATGACTTGTTTGTCAGAGGAAACACAGAGAAATATTATACATTTGGGAGCCGGACACTTATGCGGCCTAATTTTGCCAGAGTTTCTGTGGTAACAGAAGCAGTGAACTGATGTTATCTACATGATGTTGATGTGCTTGAACCTTGTCCTAATGACAGTACGTTTGTTTGATGTCAATGTGATGTTATCGTAATAATTCTTTGGAAATGCAACATATCGTTTCAACGCTCCATGACTTCTGCATGTGGTATGAAGGGTGTGTATAATGTGATTAGTTGGTCAAGAACTACACCCATTCGCGTATATTGTCTTATCTATACACACACGCCATGTCGGCCACATGTGTAAGCCCGACCTAGCTGAATGACTTCATCAGCGCACCTTCTCTTTGAACATACCACACCATAAGTTTACATCCTGCAACAGTGATGGCCTGCTGATGTCGTTGAGGATTATACCATTAACATTATTATCATCTTACTACCACCACTCCTTCCCCTTGCAACAGTGGTTTGCCAGCTTGATGGGGCTATATGATGTTCTAGTGGCGTTATTACCTGAAAGTACCCAGCGTTGCCCACAGGTATATCTGTCTTACACTAAGGGAATCCAGTCCGTGTTGCCTAAGCGGAAATTCTACAGAATTTAGAGAATTGACAGTACGAAGTTTATACACGAGTTATGCAAGTCGTGTTACAGTGTTCCCAGTCAAGATTTCCCGCGTGCAAGTTCAACATGGCAAGAAGCTGTGCATTTGGATATAGCTGTACCTTGCATCATTGAGTTGCTGTACCCTTCAGCAGTGGATCCTCTTATCGTTGGACTGTGTCTGATAGGAATTTCATTGTTGCTGTTCTGGAGGCCAGGATATTTTTCGGCAGTTTAAGATAAGTGGCTGTCTGTTGTCGTAGACTGTGCCTCTATGTGGTGAGTTAGTAAGCCTTCCTCATATATTTAGGCTACTTATATATTTCTTGTTTCTATGTTATATATGTTCTGTTTTCTTAGCGGGTTTGGTTGGAGGGACTTTCAGATCTGCTAATACCTCCTCGGACGGTCAGTAGATCTGGAAGTGTTCTTTAGGGACTATGTGTCTGAATTCGTGTTTTACCAAATTCAGTCATCTTTATATTTGTTTAGCTGTGCCGAGATGTTCTATCGTTGTTTTTGTTACATTTTTTCCGTTCTTTAGTTTTGATTAATTTGTTTGTATTTGTCTGCCTTCCCTTTCTATCGTTTATATCTTTACACCTTTTCGTTTATACACTGTTTTTGGTGATTTGTTTTGTTAATTTATTCGCAGCTGTCAATACAAGTTTTGTAATATTTTGCTTTAGTTCTGCTTTATTGTTTTGTTGATTTACTGCAAACGTGTTCATTTGTACTTATATCTTGTACTTGTTATTCTTGTTGGTATTGTATATGTTGTTATACGCTGTCAATATTGTTATGCACAATAAGTATATAGTTAAGTAATTATATTTATAAGTGAAGTAATTATATACAAGTTCTTGAGCAAAGACTTGTCACCCACTAAGTTGGGATAAAGTGAGTTTCTGAAATAATAATCATTGCACAAGGTATTTATCTTATATAATCCAGTAGAATGTCTACTTTGGATTATTTCATCGAACAAGGGAAATCCCTTAGCATGACTGGGGAAAAATTGGAAGAATTCGCACGTGGTGAATATGCCAAAGCGCTGAAGGCTGAAGAAAAGAGACAGAAACTAGAAGCTGAAAATATAAAATTGCAAATGCAGGCAGATGAGAGAAAATTCCAAATGGAGATGGAACAAAAGAAGTTGGAAGCTGAAGAGAGAAAACAGAAGTCAGAGGCTGAAGATAGAAAAATGCAAATGGAGGCTAAGTTAGAGGCTGAAGAGAGGAAGCAGAAATTAGAAAGAGAAGCTGAGTCTGAAAAACAAAAAATGGAACACGAGGAAAGAATCTTAGCTTTTGAGTTGGAGAAAATAAAGTTGGTGAATATGGGTAATTCACAAAATGAGTCAAATAATCAAACAACTTCTAATTAGATAAATGCTAGCTCTTATAAGGTCAAATTACCTGCTTTCAACTCTACCACTGACGATATATCGTTCTATCTAAATAGAATTGAACGTTCATGCGAACCTCATAAAGTAGATAAGTCGCAATATGTTGCACAACTGATGGATATACTTAAAGGTGAAGCATTGACTACTATAAGTATGGTAGAGGGTCCTGACAAGAATAACTATGATGTTGTCAGAGCAGCCTTATTAAAGAAATATCAACTTAATGAAGACGGTTATCGTCTTCGCTTTAAGACTATGTTACCAGAAACTGGGGTAGAATTTTCAGATTTTATTTCAAAGATACGTCTTACGTTCTCACGTTGGGTTGAACTTTCAAAAACTGAACACACATATGAAACCCTTATGGACTTACTGCTTCGTGACAAAGTCATGTCATCAGTTAATGAGTCTTTTCTTGCCTTTTTACATGAGCGTAAGCCTACAAACTTGAAAGATATGGAACAATATTGTTGCCAATATGTCACTGCACACCCAGATGTAACTGTTAGCAATTCTAAAGTCAAAGAAGGTTTACCTGTGGCTTCAGCAGCACCATATGGTCCTAATTTTCGTCATAAATTTCAAGGTGCTCAGCGCAATTTTGATAGGAGTAATCATAATTTTGGACAGAATCAAGGTGGTCCATCACGTAATGATTCTTCTTCTAGGAACTGGAGGCAGTCTAGTAGTCCTCAAAATGTTAGTTCCAACAATTATGGAAATTTTCGTAGGGGTAGCTTCAATAGAAACTATCAAGCCTATATTAATTTTTAACGGAGACAACAAAAACCAATTTAATAGATATTCTGATCAAAGAGGAAATGACAATCGCAACTATGGAAACTGGGGTTCAAATCAGAACAATAGTTTCAATAGAGCAAATAACAATGATTTCAAAAGAAATAATAGTCGCGGTAGATCGCAAAACAACAATAATAGATCATGTCACCATGCTAACTGTGCTCAACAAGAGTCCCAAGGAGTTGGTAATCAGGTGAACAATAATAATAGTACCTTTAGTGCTATCGCTTGCTCTGCTTTTGATTTTGAGACAGCATCTCAGTGCCCGGAGTGCACAACTTTGTTCGAACCTACTGGTATATCTACCTTGAGATGCGGTCATCCTCTACCCGCTCTTCCGGCAGCAGCTGTGCATGACGGAAGAGGGTCTCTTATTCTACATAAAGGTTTCGTGAATGATGATCCAGTCTCAGTTCTTTTTTATTCTGGATGCACAACTGTTTGGGTTAAACAATCTCTCATAGATCCCTCTTGTGCCACTGGACAGGTGGTGAAATGTGTCACATTTGGGGGAACTCTTGAAAAGTATTCGACTGCTATCATCCATATAGCTACTCCCTTTTCTACGGGACAGGTCCACGCATGTTTGCTCCCGAATCCCATTGCGGACCTTATCATCGGATGTATACACGGAATTAAAGAATGTACCCTGCAGCAAATTGCTGTTTGGGAAGAACAAAACACTCATTCTGCTTATGCAGTCACTACAAGAGCACAAGCTCAAAATATTTCTCAGACTCCATCTAACGGAATTAATGAAGTACTTAATCCGAATGTCCACTCCGTGATCTCACGTGAGTCCTTTATCAAGCTGCAAAGAAATGATACTTCATTGCAGAAATTCTTTCTCTTAGTCAAAGATGATAATACAAATTATGACATAAATCTTAAATCTTGGTTCTCAATAAAGAACGGAGTACTAGTGCGTATGGTACGAGATTTTGCATTGTCCATACATTCGCAAATTCTGGTACCTATTGAGATGAGAGTTCATATTCTGCAACATGCCCACGACTCTCGGTGTGCTGGTCATATGGGATTTTCCCGTACTAAATCGAGGGTTCTTGCTTCCTTCTTTTGGCCAGGCATAAATAAAAATATACGAATTTATTGTCGCTCCTGCAAGATATGTCAGTGTAAAAGGCTGTTTTACAGGAGTTGTATTGTGGTATCAGGTTATGTCGTGCCTGGACAGTGGAATGTGGTCGTGTATCTGGGTCATCAAGCGTTGAGGCGCTGACAGGATGTAACGATGACACACACTCAAACTCCATACATTTTCACAGGTGTGTAGTAGTTGTATATGAAGGTGGTTGATCATATAGGTGTGAGTAGATGGTGGGTAGAAGTGCTGACAAACACGAATATTGTATAGGCTCTTAGACAGCTTCACTCTAACTCACACAACCACAGGTAGAAGTCAGTAACGTTGGTAACTTCCATGACTTTTCAAACATTTATTACGAAACGTACGCTGATGGACGACACAGTCAATTGGACATGGATCATGGACATTACATGTGTATTGATGGTGGTCAACACTTGGCATCACAAATCTTGAATAGCTCATACATAAGATACTAATGTGATTATCTTGACAATTTACATAAATGTTCATCTCAAAGCTCAAATCCCTGACTGAGCCCCGTCAGTTATGCCTTAGCAAATATACCGCACAGAAAGGGCGGTTCCAGATTTAACAAAGTCAATACAATTGTCTAGCAAAAGTCAATGACTTCTACTGGCGTCATACGCCAGGTACTTCTTCTGGTGAAGAATAATGGCCGTAACAACGGGCCTCTTATGGCGACAGAATCAGGCCGCAGGTAGCGGGCCTCGATAATCAGGTAACTACTGTTTGTTTATATGTTTCTGTGTACATAGATTTCTGCCAAACATCCCGCCTGCATTGCGGATTTCAAGTAGTCAATTCTCTGGGCTTCTATTCATCCAAGAAAACATCTTAGATTTGGTTTCTTCATCATGCACCCTTACTGGGGCACTATACAGTATATCAGTGTGAGCTACACTCACCATGTCGCCTCCAAGCAATGAAAGTACCTTTGTGATCTAATCAAACGAAAGATCAAAAAATGTCTGTGTTACCTTTTATAGAATCCTAACAAACATAAGGAAAACACAACACTGCCATTCCTGGCATAAAGAATAACTTGAGGAAGGAAGAATGACAAATCATTCATTCACAGAACTTCCAAATTCCCCATCAAAACTTGGCAGAGAGAATCTTCGGACTGGCATGTCCGATCACAAGCCCAAGGTACACTACTCTAAAATGGAAGTCTCAGTCTTTGCGCCAAAACCTTTGCGCATGAGCAAATAACACAGACCTGAGCGAAACTTAAACACAAGACCATGGCATTTCTCAAGCAAGAGATAAAGCCACTCCGTATATGGTCATGTGAATAGAAACTTAAGACATGACAGCAATTTAAGACACAGGTCAACATAAGACAAGGGGAAGATAACCAGGAATCAATCCTGTCACCAATGTAAATCACCAGTTCCCTTTCTTAGACTATCAAAATAATTAAACAGGTTGATGTCTTAAACAATTATGCCAAATAGACACCAACAGTCAGGAAGTTAAGTCGCGAGGTCCACGCCATGCTGCACCTATTCAGGCTGCGGATATTCCTATTCGCTCTTTTCAGAAAATGGCAATAGACATTATTGGTCCTTTTAAAATTAAATCTGCCAGAGGACACCAGTTTATCCTTACATGCATTGACATGTGTACACGTTGGCCATAGACTATACCTCTCAAGAGCATTTCTACTGCTGATATTGCAGATGCCCTTTGGCTAATATTCTCACGTTTAGGATTTCCCAAAGAAATCTTATCAGATCATGGCACACAATTGGTATCAGACACTATGTCCCAGGTCATGTCTGCACTCCACATTGAAAGGTCTTTAAGCAGTATCTATCATCCTATGTCAAACGGATTAGTTGAGCTTCTGAATAGAACGCTCAAAAATTTACTTGGGAAGATAACTGAGGACCATCCTCAGGATTCGGACAGGGTTTTACCCGCTGCCATTTTTGCGTATAGAGAGGTTCCTAATGAGCACACATGGTTTTCTCCGTTCGAGCTCATCTTTGGTGCGCAACCGCGCGGTCCCATGTCATTGCTCCATGACCTTATAACTGCTGAGAAAATCAGCGATGACACACAATCTTCCTACGAATATGTCATTGCTTTAAGGCAGAAAATTATCAAAGCATGTAGGTTAGCTACCTCTGCATCTGAACTTGCTAAGGAGAAGGCGAGGAAATTCACAAATAAAAATAGACGTTTACGACAACTTTGTCCTGGTGACAAGGCACTAGTATTACTACCGTGTAGGGACAACAGACTTCTTATTTCATGGAAAGGTCCTTATGCTGTCATCTCTAGAATTTCTGATGTCGACTATGTTGTCGATGTGGACGGAAAGCATAAAACCTTCCATATTAATATGCTCACAGAATTTCATGATAGACCAGATTACCTACAACCGGTTTTTCAAGCGACAGACGATCCAGTGGTACCGCATGGTCATTATCTCTCACATCTCTCTCTGTAATTCAGAGAGGAAGAGACTATGTTACAAACTTTTCCGATGTGAACCTCACCGATTCTTCCGTGTTATCCCACTGCACTTTCAAGCACAATGGAATCATGGATTGGAAAATGTAACTACTTTTTCTTCAGAGTCAGAAAGAAAGACAACAACATACGTCCTTTTGCGTCCGACTCTACTGAACAACAGAGACAAGTCTCCTCTATGTTACAAACTTTTAAGGACGTGCTTACGGACATTCCTGGACAAACATCTATCACATGACATAAACTCACCGATTACAACCTATTAGAGTCCGTCGTTATCATATCCCATTGCACTTTCAAGCACAGTCGAGAAAGAATTGGATGAAATGATTCAATTAAAAATAATTGAACCATCTACTTTGGCATACTCTTCGTCTATGGTTATTGTCAGAAAGAAAGACAACAACATACGTCTTTGCGTCGACTATCGCAAACTAAACCAGGTGATGAAATTTGATGCTGAACCTATGCCTTTATTGGAAGATCTACTTACTAAACTTTCAAATTCTCGATACTTTACCAAACTCGACTTGTCCAAAGGTTATTGGCAAGTTCCTCTTACCGAACGCGCCAAACCTCTTCCTGCTTTCTCAACACCTAGGGGTTTGTTCCAATGGAACTTCATGCCTTTTGGCTTTATGAATGCCCCAGCTACTTTTGTACGCATGATGCATCGTATCCTTTCACATCGTTCAGATGTTATTGCGTACTTGGACGATATTTGTCTTTTTAGTTATTCTTGGAAAGATCACTTTTTGGGTCTATATAACTTTTATCTACTCTACGCTTTCATAGTTTGATAGCCAAACCGTCTAAAGCCTATATTGGATTTAGTGAGATTTCTTTTTTGGGTCACAAGGTTGGTCATGGTCTCTTGCGGACGGAGGACCACAACACTTCTAAAATTTTGAACATCACTACTCCTAAGACGAAGAAGCAAGTCCGTAGTCTCTTAGGCTTAATACAATTCTATGGTAGATTTATTCCAAATCTATCCTCTATCACAGGACTATATTGAAGAAGTGGTCACCTAATATGGTACGCTGGTCCCCAGAATGCCAATCTTCATTAGATAACATTAAGGCATTATTTTCATCTCATCCTATCTTAAGACTACCCACTGCAAGTAAGACTTTTGTTCTTCACAGCGACGCCTCATCCACAGGGATTGGGCCGCATTGATGCAGGAGTATGATGACACTCTGCATCCGGTAATATATGTCTCTAGGAAGCTGAATGCAGGAGAACGGAATTACTCGGTACTAGACCGAGAATTATTGGCTATGGTCTGGGCGATACTTAAACTTCAGAGATTCCTTCTTGGCGCCCATTTTATTGTAGAAACTGACCAAAAATCCCTCACTTCTATACAGAGTAAGGACTTGAAGAGTTCAAGATCCACTCGATATGCTTTTGCTCTTCAACCTTTTCACTTTTCTGTACGAGCTATCTGTGGTGCGGATAATGTTATGGCAGACATACTGTCTCGATGCCCACAGGATTCTACTTGACTCTCATGTCCTGAATTTTCTTATACCCACGACACTGGTATATATTAACGTTCTGTTATTACATTTGCTTGACTCTATTTAATACACAATTGTAAACAGTTTGTATTACTTTTTCTGGTACCGTCTCTAGTGTAACGGAAGGTTTCATTATCACCATATAAAGACCGGAAGTTTACATGGCCACATTTGATAAGTAGAGATTTAAATTAACTATTGTATGTTATAAAATCCTACGGTTATCAAACAGAGATTCTCATTTGTATTATTTCACAGTGTAAGCTTTCCCAGCGAGTCAGTGCTGTTATATGGAGAGTCTCAACAGTTTACCAGATATTTCAAGATTTGACGTCCCTATTTACCATTTGACGCTACTTTAGATGTCTGTGGTGCCCTCTTGAATACAGAATGTTCTGGGACTTCAGAAATCATCTCTTATTTGTACTTGCTAATTAGTTTACATTATTACACATTTGTATACGATATTATGATAAAAGATATTGTATTATGATATGGTATATGATACTATTGTAGGTTACTATGTTATAAGTATAATATGGTAATGAGACCTCTATTTTTGTAATTTATTATTGCGAGACATGTTGATATTGCATTTTTTGTTTGGGATACATGAAGTCATATGTATGTTTTTTTTCTAGCATTGTATGTTGCCAGCACTTTATTGTGTGATTGCGGAGCTCCTTTTTTATATAATATTGGTACTATGAGAAAATATTTTCTCTTAGTTTGTGAGATACTTTTATCTCCCGACGCTCCTTTGTGCGTCAGTAATAGCCTGTGTATGTAGCGTTGAATATTTTGTTGCCCTTTATAGGCGCATCATTTATGTTATGAGCCTGTTGTCTGGGTTATCATGCTCATTATTTATTTTTGGGGGTGTGTAAGGGAATTTAGAGTGTCATGTACGCTGCTATATTTCTATGGTATTCATTTATGATATGCATTAGTTTTGATTACCATGTATAATTTTGTCTTTTTCATTCTTAGAGCATTGCTTCCTACATCCTTACTATTTCCTTTCGTATCCCATCTGGTCTTTGTTCACTCGTCACTTTTCTTCTTTTTCTTGTGATATCATGGCGTTCTATCTGCATTCCTTTTGGTTTCTCTTATTCCCCTTCTGTTTATGACTTTATTTAGCGTATACTTATGTCTGGATATTGATATGCTACCGCCCTCATTTGTTTTTCTATTCGATGTATTTTTTCAACAAGAAAAGTTATCATTTTTTTCCCGGGGGGTGCGGTAGACTGTTAAAGTCAGTTTATTGTTAGCTTTCAATGTAAACTTTTTTATTCATGGTCTAAGGGAATTAACAGGTTATAATAATTTTTGAGACAGGTCTGATTTAGTTGTTATTTTCCTTGACTTGCCATTTGACCATTTAAGATTTCCTGTTCGAAGAATTGTCTTGAACAGTTTTCGAGAACGTTAGCCCATGTGAGCTAAACTCACGTCACGCGATGCAAATAATTATATGACTTGTTTGTCAGAGGAAACACAGAGAATATTATATGGAAGCCTGCCACTTATGCGGCTTATATTGGCAAAGAATTATATGACTTGTTTGTCAGAGAAAACACAGAGAATATTATATGGAAGCCCGACACTTATGGGCTGATATTGGCAAAGAATTATATGACTTGTTTGTCAGAGGAAACACAGAGAATATTATATGGAAGCCCGACACTTATGGGCTGATATTGGCAAAGAATTATATGACTTGTTTGTCAGAGGAAACACAGAGAATATTATATGGAAGCCCGACACTTATGCGGCTTATATTGGCAAAGAATTATATGACTTGTTTGTCAGAGGAAACACAGAGAATATTATACATTTGGGAGCCGGACACTTATGCGGCCTAATTTTGCCAGAGTTTTTGTGGTACTAGAAGCAGTGAACTGATGTTATCTACATGATGTTGATGTGCTTGAACCTTGTCCTAATGACAGTACGTGTGTTTGATGTCAATGTGATGTTATCGTAATAATTCGTTGGAAATGCAACATATCGTTTCAACACTCCATGACTTCTGCATGTGGTATGAAGGGTGTGTATAATGTGATTAGCTGGTCAAGAACTACACCCATTCGCGTATATTGTCTTATCTATACACACACGCCATGTCGGCCACATGTGTAAGCCCGACCTAGCTGAATGACTTCATCAGCGCACCTTCTCTTTGAACATACCACACCATAAGTTTACATCCTGCAACAGTGATGGCCTGTGTGGCCTGCTGATGTCGTTGAGGATTATAACATTAACATTATTATCATCTTCCTCCTGCCACTTCTTCACCCTTTGCAACAGTCTCTCTCAGCAACCAATCAAATCCTTTTATTTCCAACAATTCGGCAAAAACTGTGAATTCGGCCTCAAACACTTTCGGTTTTCAGCGTGACATGACGCATTTTTAAAGTAACCTGTTATCAACCACGCTTGCCATCACACTTCGACGCCAATTTGTTTAAAAAAAACTAAGTTCTTATAACGTGGTTAAATATTGCTGTTGTTTTGCTTTGTTGCAGTTTAATTGTTGTCTTAATCTTTCCAGTTATATCTTGCCCTTCAGTATATTTTCGATAAATTAATGTCATAATATTCTGTGTAGGCCCTACATAACTAGAAAAAAAAAAAGTTTGTTTGCGTTGAGTAGGCCTACTTGTCGGCGTCTGTGGCCTAATGGATATGAACGCATTTTCATAATCCAGATATATCAGGTTCAAAACCTGCTGCAAGCGGTTTGGTAGCAGATCGCTATGTGTGGATTTTTAACAATGGTATAAGCGCCGTACCATTCAGAAAGAAATGGCAAACTACTGAATGAAAAAAATTGGCTACAAAAATCACAAACAGCCAATAAAAGCTGAGGTTGGTCATATCTGCCATCTGATGTCAATGTGTAGCCTAAATATTTAAAGAGATTGACTTGTTTGATATTTTCTCTATTGCTGTTCAAAGAGCATACTGGTATTTGTATTTTCTTAGAAACTACCATGCATACAGTTTTGCTAACATTCAAAGATAATCCTTTCAACTCGCTCTCTTCCACTACTCTGTCTAGAATGATTTGTAGATTTTCCTTTGACTCTGCTATTAAAACTGTGTCATCTGCATATCTCAGATTGTTGATATTTTGTCCTCCGACTTTAATTCCCTCGAGGTATTCAATGTTTCGAAGTACCATCTTGCTGTATATGTTAAAAATATCAGGTGATAACACACTTCCCTGTGAATTCAGTTTGTTATTCTTCAAATCTGATCACGGATTCATCCTCCCAATATATGATCCTTATTATCCTAAGATCTTTCCCGTCAATATTCATGTAAAAATATCAAAACGGTCTTGGTGTTTCACTTTGTCAAAATCTTTTGAGTAGTCTATAAAGCATAGATAAAGGTCTCTTTGTACCTTAATACATCTCTCCATGAGCAGTGATAGTGTGAAAATTGTATTTCTGGTACCTTTATCAGCAACAAAACCGAATTGGGTTTCATAAATTTCTGGTCGTATTCTATTTCTTGTCCTTTCCATTATGATGCCAAGGAGTATTTTGGTGACATGGCTAAGTAGGTTGATTATTCTTTGTGATTCGCATTCTGTTGTTCCTGGATATAAGCGAAAACAATGCTGCATTGGCTGAGCACGTTAATTCTAGAATCTGCCGACAACTTTTGTGAAGAATTAAGCAATGATTAATGTTAGCTCGTTCAATTCCCCACCTCTGATTTACTCAGTGGAATTCTTATTATTCTGGTATAGCTCTGTTTATAGTGTGTTTAGTAAAATGACTGAGACAAACATGCAGTACACTTAGAATGATTAAATTGGAGTTAAATTTCTATAATTACAAGTAACAAAATTTAATAATCACTTCAGTTTAAAAAACGTTGAATAGTTTAGAAGAAAATGTTCATCCTTAGGGGATGAAATAATTTTTTCTTAAAAGTTCATGTGGCAGCTTATATATTGCACTTAGCTGTCAGTGGTTGTTTCTGCTCCCGCTGGGTTGGTTCTTGATGGATTGATATGCTCGTCGCTGTTCAAGGATGTAGGGTGTAGCTCATTCCCAGGAGTGTCAGAGGGAATGCACAAAGTTGGTCCCTCGTTTTAAAACTCGGGCCACTGTTCCCTTCTTGTTCCAGTGATAGTACCCTTCAACTGGTACCACCATCAACTATGATATAAGAAATAGAAACAAAACACTTTCCTGAGTATTGCTTTTCCAGACACATAGTTATGTCTCTTCCTATTCTTATTCCACCATCCCTCTACCTCAGAATTTACTCTCAATGAGAATTAACTTTAATCCCTCGCGAGAAAACTTTCTTTACATTTAAACTGAATAGCTTTTATAGTTACTTTACATTTAAATGAAAATGATAATAGTACAGAAAGAATATGTTTACATTTACACTGATTGAAAAGTGTTCACAATAAAAATTGAATATGTTTTCATTTATATTTACACTGATTTGAAAAGTTTGAAACTTCCATTAATTTTAAAGTAAATACGTTAACATCAACATTTACACTGGCTTGAAACTGTAAGTATTATAATTAAAATGTACATCATTTCTTTCATCTTTCCCTCCCTGCTCCATATGGAACTTGGGACTACTGATGCTTTCAGTTCTTTGTGTAGCCGTGTGGCCTACTACGCCACCCTTAGGATAGAAAGTACTTTAGCAAGTCAGATACACTAGGTACATGTATAGACTAGTTAGTACTCACATCTAGTCACAAACCAATGACATCATTTGTCATGGTACTCATGAGTTCATGATGTCATTAAATCTTGTGTGGATTTTCATACAAGATATACCGGAAAGTCCATAAACTGGAACTATGATTGGTCAACGTCCCTTGGTAATAATAAATTTGGTAGAGAGATTTTATAGTTAGTTGGTTTAGAGATTTAATTAACTGACTGTTGACCAAAAAGACCAATCATTAGTTAGTTTCCGGTCAAGGAATAAAAAAGAATAACATCCGCCCAAGTTGAGATCCCAAGAAGTCGAAAACAGAAGTAGATTTTATATTGAACCCAGAGAGCATATTGTATGCTCAAATATGTATTGCTTTTCAACAAATCTACAATTGAAATAAACATTCTTTTATATGATTTTGGCTGAATTGAGATCTATTCTGGAAGCGAAAGAAAACTAAAGTAAGACAGTTGTATTTTGATGAAACCTTAAATTAACTAACAGCCATCAAAGTTTTCCTACCACTACTACCACTATCACGATCACGAGCTTCCTACAAATACTCCTACACGGCCACATAAAATAATACGTTTTGGTGCCCGTGACCATTCACACACCAGAGATTGTCATTTTTGGTGTAGTACAGCTTATGCATGATGGATCCAAATATGCAACAGCAGTTTGAAAATCAAATACAATTGCTCCAACAACAAAATCTGTTATTACAACAGCAGATACATGACGTGCAACAACAGCATGCGTTAAGTCAGCCATTGCCAGATAACGCTGAAGTTCCTAATAGTTCTCTACAAGCTATTGCTACCACCCTTAGCTTGGTTACACAGAGTGCAAATCTGCACAACATCAATAACATTGTTAAGCCTTTTTGTGGCGATCAATCCACTTTTCGGCAGTGGTTACGTGACATTGAGAAATTTTCTTCATTGATTCTATCAGCCACTGATGCCGATCGCAAACATGTTGCCTTCTTATCATCTCAGTCACTTGTCACTGACTATCTACGTCGCCGTGCACACGATCACACAGATGAAGAGCCAATGGACGTCAGTCATTACCGTCAGTCTTGGCAGCAACCATCCATGTTACAGCCGTGCGATACTCCATTGCCGGGATCTTATCGCCAACAGTTTGGTCAGCGCACTCAACACCAAGACAGAACGCCAGATAGAATGACGGAAAGCAGAACACCACACAGTCAGGCGAGGGCCCTCCCAATTTCCAGGTCAGGACATTGGAACAGCCTGAACAGGAGAAGGCATAGAATGAAAATGAGAAATCTCCTTGCAGAGATAAGACCAACAACGATATGGGTGGTCAACAATAATTCATGTAGAAACGAACGCAGCTGTGACATGACATCAAAAGGGCGTTGGAAGGCCCATATATGCTCAATAAGATCGGGTACGCAAACCAACAGAGGCCTACACATCGACGTGGTCGACACAGAGAAGACACAGTGCACGCATGGGAATACCCTGCAACGCGTATCAACACGGAAATCCGAGGGCAGATTGAAAACAATGTGTAATGCTGCTACACAAACGGAGACACGTCGAATGGTCCGTGTTGTAACACAAACAGAAACAACCAGAAGTATCGGCACACAGACAGTAGTCGAAAAATCGAAGACACCACATCGTTGCAGTCAGTATTCCAGTCCGAACCCCTACAGTTAGTTGTCATCCTCCTCCACGTACCTTCCCCTGTCCTCATGTCCGTCCCCGTTTTTCATGTCTCCCACGACTTCGTCAGTCCCATCCGACTCCTCCGCCACCTCCCCCTGCAAAGTTCCGTACATCCCGCATTCCAGTTTGCGTTCCACTGCCCTCTCCGCCTCCTGCTTTTAGATCCCATCATTATGTTCTATCCCCTCCTGCGGTCAATGACATTTGTCTTCCCCGACGCAAACGGAAAGACATATTACCTCCGCCTCGATTGTTGCGTGATGCCAATACGTCATCACCCACGACCATAGCACTCATTGATTCCTTCTACCGTTTACTCCAGACGTTGACAACTTGAACTTTTGCCTCCTTCCAGATGTTATATCAGATGTTGCAAGCTCCTGGCAGCGGTTATCTCTAATACATACGGAGACATGATTCTTCCCTCCTCCACTCAAGCATATTTATTCTACACTCCGCATGTTGAACTGACCGATCCCTACACCTCTCGTGTGAACGTTCCTTGCTTGAACCGTCCACAGAATTTATTGATTCTCCTAGTACCTGGACCGTGACACTTATGACATTCCTCAGGCCGCTGATGATAGCGATACACCTACTCAGACTTTTTTTAATGAGTAAAGATTTTATTATTTGTTTTTTATCATTTCACATGCCCCTCATGTAGATATCATCCATGTCTTGATGATTCCATTTTTGTTTACATGTTTCACTACTTTCCATTTCATCAGCCACTAGTGTTGGTTTTTACATGCAAAAATCGTAGTCACATATATCGTAGCCTTTATGATTGTTCCTCTAGTTCGAGTTTTCAGTTATTTAACCCGAATTATTAGATATGTTTAAATCGGTTACCCATCTCCATTACATAGTTACTTATCCATGCCCATTGATGACCATCCCCATTGACTTTATTTTATGTTCATACCCATTTATTGCTATTATGTTTACGATATTTTCATGATGTACTTAATAATTTGCCCTTTGTATTACCACCGAGTTTTGTGGTTTATTTTCATTATGACGGCCATGTTGTACATCCGCCATTTTTGGGCGTCCGCCATATTTTATGGGCACCCGCCATTTTTTTGTTCTTTCCCAGTTTTTTTTTTTTTTTCATTTGCGACGTTAACTCGTTTCTCATGTTCTATCATGTTTTATAATTCGCATATTTTTTGAAAATATTGATGACTATCAACCCATAAAAGCGGTTGGCTAGTTAGTTGAAAATTGTTCCAGTACTTTTATATTTTTTTGCTCATTATTAGTGCTAGTTGTTCATATCATATCCTCCCCTGTCCTTCCATGTGCCCATTGACTATGTCCATCAGTCCCTACACCTTCATAATTACTTCGTGAAATGTTCATGATAGTTTCATCCATTATTCCCATCCATTGTTTGTTGTATTCCTTCAGACATGATTTCTGGTGGGATACCTGAACCCCCATATTTTAGGGATTAGTCATTTTTTTTAGGGCCTAAAGTGTCTCCCTACGGGATACCCTTTGGTGGCCCCTGGGCGTATGTAGCCGTGTGGCCTACTACGCCACCCTTAGGATAGAAAGTACTTTAGCAAATCAGATACACTAGGTACATGTATAGACTAGTTAGTACTCACATCTAGTCACAAACCAATGACATCATTTGTCATGGTACTCATGAGTTCATGATGTCATTAAATCTTGTGTGGATTTTCATACAAGATATACCGGAAAGTCCATAAACTGGAACTATGATTGGTCAACGTCCCTTGGTAATAATAAATTTGGTAGAGAGATTTTATAGTTAGTTGGTTTAGAGATTTAATTAACTGACTGTTGACCAAAAAGACCAATCATTAGTTAGTTTCCGGTCAAGGAATAAAAAAGAATAACATCCGCCCAAGTTGAGATTCCAAGAAGTCGAAAACAGAAGTAGATTTTATATTGAACCCAGAGAGCATATTGTATGCTCAAATATGTATTGCTTTTCAACAAATCTACAATTGAAATAAACATTCTTTTATATGATTTTGGCTGAATTGAGATCTATTCTGGAAGCGAAAGAAAACTAAAGTAAGACAGTTGTATTTTGATGAAACCTTAAATTAACTAACAGCCATCAAAGTTTTCCTACCACTACTACCACTATCACGATCACGAGCTTCCTACAAATACTCCTACACTGCCACATTTGTAAGGAACTAGCAATAAAGCAGTCACCAACCCGTGCAGTGGTGGTTCATGAAATCCTCATTCTATACGCTGAGGTTGCCAGCCTCAAATGACTGGGACATGCACTAGCGAATTTCCCATATTAATATTCACATGGTAATATATATATAGTTCATGTTAGGAATGAAAATATAGAATGTAAAATGACAACTTACGCCAATCCTGGCTCACATACGTTTTGCTCAGATGAATGAAGTTAAGGCACTAGCTGATGCCTTTTTACACGTGGACTTGGGGTCGTTAATTTTAACTTTACTTCCCTCTCTGACTGTGTGTGTTCAGTTTCCTCAGATATTCCGGGTTTCCTTATTTCGCATCTGTAGTTATGAAGCTAAGCAACATCTCCAATCATTTCAAACATGCTGGTTGTGGTGGGGTGGGGGAGCGATTTCAAAATATTCCTGACATGGAAAAAATTTGAACGAAATGCAGAGGTCATTTTTTTTTTTTCGTACGCCCGCTAATACTCGAGGCGAAATCTCAGGTTATTATTAATGTCTAACCTGACATTGATTTTACGTGAGTATCCCTTTTTTCTTGTACAGAGACAGGTGTCCCTCGCCATTCAGGCAGATACTCGCCGATTTCGGAGGTACCCATTAGAGCTGGGTCGGCGCAGGAGCCGTAGATCCATGCTCGACGACACTCCTTCAAATGTCCTCGCCAGGTCTCGAGTTAATCCAGTCCTTTCCCGGTCGACGAAAAATCCTTAAATGCCGTCGCCCGGGTTTGATCATGGATCACCCGGTCGCCAGAGCGGTGTGGTAACCACTTCGCTAGCGCGGCTCTTTGCAGAGGTCATGTTTTCCCATATATGGACTGAAACATTTGACCCCTTGTGTACCAACTCACAAACATATCGGTAAATTCATACAACAACGTGTGTAAGATGTACCAAACTATTGCTTTATCTAAAGTAATCTTGTACGTGAAAGTCGGACGGGAACCAATGATGCAATACCTCCTGTCCAGAATGTGTTGCACAGACAAGTAATCTCATATCTGTCATGCACCCTGATTTTATCAGCGATTAGCCAACCTTGTTGTTATTAAAATTCTCTCAGCCGGGTAACAAACTTATCAGTGAGAGGAGTGAAAGAATGTAGATAGAAAATATCTGCCCACAGCACAGAAACAAAAAAGAACGTGCGACCATTGAAAAAGCACACAATAAAGCCAGTCCGACAAATGTAACTGATACTGCCATAGTGAAACAGAGATAGAGAATAAGTCGCACCGTTGTGTCACATTCACGATGATCATTATTACGTTTTAATAGAGATAACTTGGACAGAAAAGTGGAACAGGCTGATTAAACTTTTGTAAGCAATGTCATGGATGGTTAGCTGATCTTAGAGTAAATACATAATACACATATAAAGGTATGGTTCGGGCACTTGTGAGAAATAAAGACGTAGAAAACTAACAACAGAAGAGCAACAGAAGCGATAGACTTGCTGGAGACTCGAACCCATGACCTTCTGAACGGAAACACCGCCTAGCTACGGAAGCGAATCGGACTATCCAGCCAGCCAACTAGCCATCACAAAAATAGTGCTTCGTGGACGGGGGCCAGGTTACTTAGACGTTCCTGTCCCATAGATTCTCGTAAATACGAAAGAATTAGCTTCAGTGTACTAAAAAGAATGCTCACAGCTGGCTACTGAAGAAGATATCGTTAGAAGAATTTGCAGTGCTATCCATACGTTTTGGAATACATCATTTCCCAAACACACCATGAATGAATGTAATGTCAAAGCAGTTGTTGGAATTGAATCAGTTCGCGATTACAGTGATATCCTGCAAATCGCATATTCCTAAAACAGTTCCTGCCCGACAATGTTTGTGTTATAAAAGCTTGTCAGATCAGCACACTTCTGACAGATAACTTCAGCATTATCTGTCTTGAAAAGAGTACCAGTGTTCAGAAGGAATTTAAATTACGTGTTTATATTTTTCAGCCGATTGAAATGTGTTGATATATCCTGCTGTAGTCTGTCTATGATGCACTTAACCTTTCACAGTCTCATATTCTGCCGTAAGTGCTAGTCTTGTGCTAGTTCACCGGGCATCATACGTTGACCTTCAACTTTGATCCCGCATTTTTCACACATGATCTTCGCATTCAAAATTGATTCTTTGCAAACATTGCGATTCGTACTGTTAAGTTCTTTTTCGACAGACTCCATATCAAATACCGCATCTTCGGTGTTCATTGACAGATCTTGGAAACGTATTTATACAATGTCCATTTTTAAAAAGAATTTGATGCCTGAAATAAAGCAAACCTACACAACTGAAATTAAACACATTTTGAAGTAGGCTGTGTGCCTCGCTTCTTGTGTCATGTAGTTGGTTTGTATCTTCGGACAGATTCTCAAGTATATGTATATACCAATTCCTCAAATCTTTCATAAATGACTTTAACAGCTTGTGCTCTTGAACTCCATTGGAGTTGCTTCCGTGCAACATGGGTTTCGTTAAAGAGATAAGTAGCTGTTAAGTCCTTCTTCACGTGGGAGTTAAGTGTGTGAGATTCTCACATGCCTGTCTAGTCTTGATAGACACATGTGAGCGTATCTGAAATAAATGTATATTTTAAAGATTTGCGCGTACTTTTCTGCATTATCGTTGAATGCAAATGACGCACTATGCTACGTCAATTTGTTGCCATACAAATCATACTCTTGAGGCATTGTAATATTTTAATCGTCGATGATAGACGTATTTTTTTCGGTGTTCTTGCTCTGTGGTGAAGAGAAGACACTTTCATGTTGACATGATTATGAAATGAAAGACGATGAAGTTTGTTCCTATCGTTGAATGCAAATGACGCACTATGCTACGTCGATTTGTTGCCATACAAATCATACTCTTGAGCCATTGTAATATTTTAATCGTCGATGATAGACGTATTTTTTTCGGTGTTCTTGCTCTGTGGTGAAGAGAAGACACTTTCATGTTGACATGATTATGAAATGAAAGACGATGAAGTTTGTTCCTTTCGAACCTCTCCAGGAATCCGTCATGATTTATAATTGTTGCCAGATAACGGCTCATTTTGATGTCTCAGACCTCAGAGACTTATAGCCCTGCTTGCCATGGCAGTACTTCCATTGAATACTTATGATCAATGACTAGTGTGTCTGATAAGGGTGGATTTGTGCTGAAGTGGTAACTTGCCACCCTTATCGACACCTGGTGTTAAAGTGTAAGATGTAGGTGTCTTCTCTGATTTAGGATGTTGCTGTGTATGTGGTAGTGGAACAGTTCACAGGGTTATCACACAGGCAACATGACGTGTAGAGTCATAGAAAGGGTAACTTCGTTGTATAAGTTTCTTTCATTTATTGCACGCCACAAAACAGTCATGATACTTATGACATCAACATGGTTAACGAGTTCAGCAAGATGATATGGCACATTGAAAACAATTTCTGTAGTCAGCAATGATAGCTGTTGTATATATGCGTCATAAGACATCACAGTTCAATAGATTCAGAAATTCATCAATCATCGAGTGCTAGTTCGTGAAGCTGTATAAATAATAATAATTTCTATAACTTCTGCAACAGTGTCAGCTACAGATCTTCAATGTTCATAAACAATAATAAATGCTCCCATTCTGATGCTAGCAGATCAGTTGTATACAATAAGTCCGTTCACTGTCTGCACGTGAATAGCATACATGGGCTACAGGTCAGCTCGACCTTTTTAATTTTCCTAAGTCTAACCATCTGACTTGGACGTGATCTCTGATATAACGAATCCTGGAACACAGACAACAGTCTTGTTGGTCTAGAGCGACCCATATATATTAACTAGTTCAGGTATACAGATACTGGTGACTTAATCCTAGTCAAAGTACCTCTCCATTTTGCATCACACAGGCGAGCAAATAGGCGACAAAATGACGAACCTCTAGACGATAGCATAAAGTTCGATACAAGAGGAATTACCTTATTTCGGAAAATCAACCATGAACATATGCCTCCAGGCAGGCTGCATAATACTGGGAAATAGTCTAGTTAGCTAACTAACTCACTAAGACACTGTATTTCCCTCAGAGAATCACAAGACGCAGTTGCGTCTGCTCGCTTCTTTAAACCATTTCTAAACTGCCCCAACTGGGCGGAACACACAGAACGAACTCCCGGTTTGACATGCGCAGAACGACAATCTCTGAGTTGCCGTTCACAATAAGACGATTCGAAGAACATTCGAGATAAAAGTCTTACACAGTCGCGCCTTTTATGGTCATGAAAAGAAGCGTTAAGAAAGGTTTCAGACATCTACCATAGTTGACTGATACTACCAAATAAGGAGATGTGGGCACGCTTCGTTCAAGAAATTATAGACCGAACGTGTCTCTATACAAGAGAAGGCAACTCCTAACAAATTGTAGTCTCGATAACTCGGATTATGTCCCTTTGACCATAGAAAACATAATACACACTTCAGTCAAAAAAATGATCATACATATGAAAAAATGTTTATACAAACGAAAAATAATAATGATCCGTGCGTAACATTACCGCACCCTCCCTGGAAAAAAAAAAAAAATGAAACATTTTTTTTTTTTTTTAAATCCTGGAGCCGGAAAAAATCTAGGCTCCTAACGCACGTATGATGCGTGGATATATACCTAACAAATTAGCTCAACGCATGGAGCGACACTGAGATCATATCTCAGATCCTTAGAGAAAAAATTTATCTAAGTATACGCTGATATATTCCAGGAAGGTGCCACCAACACACGCCACAATGATGGCAACAACATAATGACAATCAAATTATACTCATACCAATATATGAAATTAAATATATTATGTGTTATCATACAATGTGTTGCAAATAGCGGTGTAATTTACTAATATACCGCACTATATTATTACATTATATAAAGTAACAGTAATTAATAAGTAATACATGTGTTGCTCTTCGGTGACATAAAACATTCAATAGAAGAAGATGTGGACATCATCCGCTCCCAATGTAGGACAGGACTTGATATCCTCAAAGTTCCACAATGGACATAAACTCGCAGACTTCAATGATGTGCTGCGAAAATATCAATAACACAAATCTTAAAGACAACTGGTAAATTTCTTAATACAATCCTGAAAATAATTTATTTAAATGTGGCCGAGTGATCTTTTGGCCCGTATATCACTAACTAAGCCTTCTTAGATAATTACATGGTACAATGTTATAAATTTCCCTCAAAAAAAAAAAAAAAAGTGAGACAAAATCTACTAACATGTCATTATAACATTGGACTGTATATCAGGAAATATATATATATGACAGAAGAATCATGTGGAATCGTGTGGACATCTGGACAGAATGTCTGCCATTACATTATCCGAACCACGGATAGCTCGAACCGAGAAATGAAATGGTTGAAGAGCTATGGCATAACGAGTGGACCTCGAGCTCTTCAAGTTTTTGCTCTGAATAGCAGTAAGCGCTTTCTGGTCGGTTTCCACAATGAAATGTGCGCCTAGAAGAAATCTTTGTAACTTCAGAATAGACCATACCATAGCCAATAACTCACGGTCTAAAACCGAGTAATTCTTTTCTGCAGCGTTTAATTTCCTAGAGATATACATCACCGGATGCAAAGTATCAGAATACTCCTGCATTAGTGCTGCCCCAATCCCTGTTGACGAGGCGTCACTTCGAAGAACAAAAGTCTTCTCAATAGTAGGTAACTTAAGAATAGGTGGAGATGAAAAATAGGGCTTTAACCTGGTCCAATGAGGATTGACATTCTTTAGACCAGCGGATCAGATTAGGCGACCCTTTCTTCAATAAAGTAGAAAGCGGTGCCATAATGGAGGACAGATTCGGAATGAATCGTCCGTAGAATTGAATCAAACCTAATAGACTCCTTACTTGTTTCTTCGTCTTAGGGACCGAAATGTTAAGTATTTTTGAAACATTGTGGTCCTCTGTCTTTAAAAGACCATGACCAACCCGATGACCTAGGAAAGAAATCTCGCTAAATCCTATAAAGGCTTTAGAGGGTTTTGCAGTCAAGTTATACTCGCGAAGAGTAGACAGTAATTCGTATAAACCCAAATAATGATCTTCCCAAGAATCACTGAATAGACAGATATCATCTAGGTATGCTATGACATCTGTACGATATGCGAGAATTCGCCGCATCATGCGTACGAATGTAGCAGGGGCGTTCATAAGACCAAAAGGCATGAAATTCCATTGGAATAAACCCCTAGGTGTAGAAAAAGCTGTAAAAGGTTTGGCACGTTCAGTTAGCGGGACTTGCCAATAACCTTTAGACAAATCTAGTTTGGTAAAGAATCTAGAATTAGAAAGTTTATTGAGTAGCTCTTCTAATGAAGGCATAGGTTCAGCATCGAACTTCGTAACTTGGTTCAATTTGCGATAATCTACGCAAATGCGAATGTTATTATCCTTCTTTCGAACAATAACCATAGACGAAGAGTATGCTGAAGTGGATGGTTCAATGATTTCCAAACGTATCATTTCATCCAACTCTTTTTCGACTTGAGACTGGAAATGAATAGGTATTGGATATGGTCTGACTCTGATAGGATTGTGATCAGTTAGCACAATGTCATGTTCTATGACATGTGTGTGTCCCGGGATGTCTGTAAGAACATCCTGAAATGTTTGCAACATCGAAGAAACTTGTCGATGTTCCTCAGCGGAAAGATTTGGAGAAACGGTCACGTTTTTCCAAGATTCCGTAGAATAAAGTGGGACCATAGAAAGAGGAAGATTGACATCAGAAAAAGTAGTTTCCTCATCCTGTATAACTGACAGAGATGAGTACTGACCACGAGTTGCTTGTGAATTGTCCGTAGCCTGGAAAATAGGCTGCAAATAGTCAGGTCTTTCATAAAATTCTGTGAGCATATTTATGTGGAAAGTTTTATGCTTTCCATCAATATCGACAACATAGTCGACATCAGAAATTTTGGAGACTATTGCATATGGACCTTTCCATGCAATTAGAAGTCTGTTCTCCCTTGAAGGAAGTAGAACGAGAGCTTTGTCACCTGGACAAAGTTGTCGTAGACATCTATTCTTATTTGCAAACTGCCTTGCCTTTTCTTTAGCAAATTCTGAAGACGAAGTTGCTAGTTTGCATGCCTCGATGATCTTTTGCCTAAGAGCAATGACGTACTCATAAGAAGATTGAGTCTCATCGCTAATATTATCGGCAGTGATTAGATCGTGAAGTAAAGACATAGGGCCGCGCGGTTGCGCGCCAAAGACAAGTTCAAAAGGGGAAAACCCCGTATGTTCATTGGGGACCTCTCTATACGCAAAGAGAGCCGCGGGTAAGACCCTGTCCCAATCCTGAGGATGATCCTCAGTTATTTTACCAAGTAAAGTTTTCAGAGTCCTATTTAAACGTTCGACCAACCCATTAGACATTGGGTGATAGATACTGCTGAGAGACCTTTTAATGTGTAGCATAGACATTACCTGTGACATAGTGTCTGATATAAGTTGAGTGCCATGGTCTGACAATATTTCTCCGGGAAAACCCAAGCGAGAAAATATCAGCCAAAGAGCGTCTGCGATATCAGCAGTTGAGATGCTCTTGAGAGGTATTGCCTCTGGCCAACGTGTGCACATATCGACACATGTAAGGATAAATTGATGTCCTCTAGCCGACTTAATTCTAAAAGGACCGATAATATCTATTGCCATTTTTTGAAAAGGGCGAATAGGAATGTCAGCAGCCTGGATAGGCGCAGCATGTCGTGGTCCTTTAGATTTGACCTCCTGACATACTTTGCAAGAGCGACAGTACATTCGTATGTCCTTGCTCACAAATGGCCAAAAGAAAGCCGCAAGAACCCTCGACTTTGTACGGGAAAAACCCATATGTCCAGCACATTGCGAGTCATGAGCATGTTGCAATATTTGCAATCTCATGCTCTTAGGCACAAGAATTTGTGAATGAGTGGACGTAGTCGAGTCTTGTACCATACGTACAAGTACGCCGTTCTTCATAGAAATCCAAGATTTCCTATTAGTGTTCTGATTAGGATCACCTTTTTTTGCTAGAATGAAGAATTTTTGTAAAGAAGGATCTTCTTCTTGCAATTTGATAAATGAGTCACGTGTAATAGTCAAGTGACTATCTTGGTCATTTACTTCATCATTATTAGTTAATGAAGTTTGAGGTGGATCCAGAGCATGTGCTCTTGTGACCACCGCATTGGTAGCTTCAATGTTTTGCTCTTCCCAAACAGCAATCTGCTGTGGGGTACATTCCCTAACTCCGTGAATACGACCAATAATAAGGTCCGCAATAGGGTTTGGAAGTAGACACGCGTGGACCTCTCCCGTGAAGAAAGGAGTAGCAATGTGTATTATAGCAGTAGGATACTTTTCTAACGTGCCACCAAATGTGACACATTTGATGACTTTTCCTGTAGCACAGGATGGATCTACAAGAGATTGCCTAACGCCGACAGTAGTACATCCAGAATCAAACAACACTGAGACTGGATTACTATTTACTAGCCCCTTATGTAATATAAGAGAACCTCCCATCATGAGCAACATTAGCAGGAAGAGCGGGCAAAGGATGACCACAGCTTAAAGTACTAACGGTTTTCGGATCAAATAAAGTACTGCATTGGATACATTTATTTGCCCTACCAAAATCAAAAGATGAGCATCCGATAGCATTATGGTCTTTATCATTATTAACCTGTTTATCTGCTCCCTGAGATTCTTGTTGAACAGAGTTTGTCTGTTGATATCTTTTTCTCTTATGTTGCGATCTACCGCGACCATTATTGCCTCTGCAATTATCATTAAAGTCCCTACTGTAATTTTTTATCCTGGTTTGAGTTCCAGTTTCCATAACTGTCATTACTATCTCTATGCTGTTGAGAACCTCTATTATCTTGGTATTGAGGTCTCTGCATAAAATATTTTCCTCTATACCGATTACCTTTGTGAAAATTTCTAAAGTTAACCGGAGTAGAATAACGTGTAGTATTAGGTTGTCTCCAGTTCTGGGAAGAAGAATCACCCTGGAATTGATCACTATGGTTCTGGGCATAATTACGATTACTCTTTTTATTGAAATTTTTCTGGCTACCCTGAAATTTACGCATAAAATTTGGGCCATAAGGTGCTGCCGAAGCAACTGGCAGACCTTCTTTCACCTTAGAGTTACTAATGGTTATGTGCGGATGCGCAGTAACATACTGGCTACAGTATTCTTCCATTTCTTTTATGTTTTTAGGCTTACGCTCATGAAGAAAAGATAGAAAAGCTTCATTAACAGAAGACATAACCTTATCTCTAAGTAGTAAATCCATAAGAGCTTCAAATGTATTTTCTGTCTTAGACAACTCAACCCATCGTAAAAAAGTAAGACGGATGCCTGAGATGAATTCAGAGAATTCAACTCCAGTTTCTGGTAACATGGTTTTTAATTTAAGACGATATCCGTCCTCGTTAAGTTGGTACTTCTTTAACAATGCCGCCCTGACAACCTCATAGTTGTTTTTGTCAGGCACATCTACCATACTCAACAAAGTCAAAGCATCACCTCTAAGTAGCTTGGACAGATGATACACATATAATGTTTTATCTATATTATGTACATTACATGCACTTTCAAATCTATCTAGATAAAATGTTATATCATCGATTGAGGGATTAAATGCTGGTAGATTAAGCTTGAAATCCTTAGCATTAGTCTTATTTGACACCTTATTTGCCTCATTAGCATTACCAGTGTTCAATAACTTTAACTTCTCTAACTCTAAAGCTAAGATTTTTTCATCATGTTCCATTTTTGCTTTTCTCTCATCAGCCTCTCTTTGTAACCTTCTTTCTTCAGCCTCAGCCTGTAACTTTCTTTCTTCAGCCTGGGCCTGTAACTTTTTTCCTTCAGCCTCTATTTCAAGTCTCTTATTTTCAGCTTCTTTTTCAAGTCTCTTATTTTCAGCTTCAGCCTGGGCCTGTAACTTTTTTTCTTCAGCTTCTTTTTCAAGTCTCTTATTTTCAGCTTCTCTTTTTTGTTTTTCCATTTCCATTTGAAATCTTTTTTCCTCCACCTGCATCTGCAGTTTCTTTTGTTCTATTTCAGCCTCTATTCTCTTTTGTTCAGTTTGTTCTTTCATTTTCTTTTCTTCCGACTTCAATGCCTTGGCATATTGAACAGTCGCAAATTCTTCTAATTTATCACCTGTCTTCCCAAGGGCTTTACCCTGCTCAATAAAGTACTCAAATGTAGACATGATGTCCAAAATGTGAGTACAGAACCTGAAATAATTAATTATCTTATTTCAATGTTAAATAGCAACAAGACTTAATAAAGTGCTTGTATAATCTCTATGTTGAACCCAATCTCTGTGGGAAACAGGAGTTGACACCAACTTGTATTATCAAATGTATAATAATATCACAAGTCACCTCTTAATTAACAGTGCACTACCCAAATCAGTGCATAATCATCAGTTATTTATCATAACTGCACTACAATAGTGCATAAGAAAAAAAACACCAGTTTGTTATGATAAGTGCACTATAGACCAATAGTGCATGAGCATATATCAACAATAGTGAAAGCTAACTATGCAAGAACTATGTAAACAATAACAAGACAATGTAAACAATAGCAAAGGTCATCAACAATGTAAACAATAATAAAGATCAAAGTCAATGTAAACAACAACAAAGATCAGAGTCAATGTAAACAATAACAAAGATCAGAGTCAATGTAAACAATAACAAAGATCAGAGTCAATGTAAACAATCAACAAAGATCAAACAATACGAAAACATTCGCATAAGTCAAATACACAAACAGCAAAACTAAAAAGAAATATGCGAAGATATGACTAACAAATGACGCTACAGTGTATACACAAAAATATACGTAAAGAACTGAATAATAGCAAAGGGGAGACCTACAAATACAAACAATCGAAATCGAAACTAAAAACACAAAGAAAGAGAGAAAAGAAAAAAGAAAAAAAAAAATATATATATACAAGAAACAGAAATAAAGCACAACTCGTCACAACTAAACAGATATAGCAACGATTGTCGCTAGCAAATTTCACTGTAGGAAATTCGCACAGTCCCTAACGAAAACGCTAACAGTAGAACCTCTGTGACGTGGTATCTTCTACTGCAAGACTCCGCCCAACCGAGAAAACCCGCTGAAATATAAACATATAAATATACAAATAACAAATAACATATAACATATAAACATGTATCATGAAAACAATAGGAGAAAGTGTGAAAGTACAGAAGGCTCAGTTAGAACATAAGGGCACAGTTCACAAACAAAACAGGCCACTTAACTTCTATAAATCCAGCGTCAGCACGGTGCAGAACAGGATGTAATCAGCATTCTGAGGATAATGATCCAACGTTGATTAACTTCTGCTCCCATAAACAGCCATGACGAAGGAAATGAGCTTCTAATACTGCAACAGTTGTTACGGCACTTGACCTTCTGAATCTTCTAAATTGATTTAACCGGCACTTGACCTTCTGAACCCGCAGCAGTACCCCTGAGACCGGAACAGTTGTTACGGCACTTGTCCTTCTTTTCACCAGATCAGGAAATCCATTCGCTCGGTACTTGTCCTTCTAATTTTACATAAACTTCAATATTGCCGAGCAGCGCCGGGTAGTTTCAAAATCAGCAACTGTCAGAAAATCCGGATACTTTCAATAAAATTTCTTGTAAGGTGGTAGTTGATGCTGTAGTTGTATCTAGTATGATGATGATGTCTGGGTTTGCTGACCCCCTTGATAGCTGGAATCAGAGTGAACCAACCTATGGCCACCAAAAATGATATGGTGCGCCAAAATATCAGATGATAGAACCAGCTCTGGCCACCAAAAATGATAAGGGTGGATTTGTGCTGAAGTGGTAACTTGCCACCCTTATCGACACCTGGTGTTAAAGTGTAAGATGTAGGTGTCTTCTCTGATTTAGGATGTTGCTGTGTATGTGGTAGTGGAACAGTTCACAGGGTTATCACACAGGCAACATGACGTGTAGAGTCATAGAAAGGGTAACTTCGTTGTATAAGTTTCTTTCATTTATTGCACGCCACAAAACAGTCATGATACTTATGACATCAACATGGTTAACGAGTTCAGCAAGATGATATGGCACATTGAAAACAATTTCTGTAGTCAGCAATGATAGCTGTTGTATATATGCGTCATAAGACATCACAGTTCAATAGATTCAGAAATTCATCAATCATCGAGTGCTAGTTCGTGAAGCTGTATAAATAATAATAATTTCTATAACTTCTGCAACAGTGTCAGCTACAGATCTTCAATGTTCATAAACAATAATAAATGCTCCCATTCTGATGCTAGCAGATCAGTTGTATACAATAAGTCCGTTCACTGTCTGCACGTGAATAGCATACATGGGCTACAGGTCAGCTCGACCTTTATAATGTTCCTAAGTCTAACCATCTGACTTGGACGTGATCTCTGATATAACGAATCCTGGAACACAGACAACAGTCTTGTTGGTCTAGAGCGACCCATATATATTTAACTAGTTCAGGTATACAGATACTGGTGACTTAATCCTAGTCAAAGTACCTCTCCATTTTGCATCACACAGGCGAGCAAATAGGCGACAAAATGACGAACCTCTAGACGATAGCATAAAGTTCGATACAAGAGGAATTACCTTATTTCGGAAAATCAACCATGAACATATGCCTCCAGGCAGGCTGCATAATACTGGGAAATAGTCTAGTTAGCTAACTAACTCACTAAGACACTGTATTTCCCTCAGAGAATCACAAGACGCAGTTGCGTCTGCTCGCTTCTTAAACCATTTCTAAAACTCCCCCAACTGGGCGGAACACACAGAACGAACTCCCGGTTTGACATGCGCAGAACGACAATCTCTGAGTTGCCGTTCACAATAAGACGATTCGAAGAACATTCGAGATAAAAGTCTTACACAGTCGCGCCTTTTATGGTCATGAAAAGAAGCGTTAAGAAAGGTTTCAGTTCCTCACTAACATTAGTTGTGATCATGTAACCAAAGAGGACAATTTTGGATTGGAAAACGAAAATGACAGAATCGGCTGGGAAAAACAAGACTCGGAGTGTTAATAGGACAAATGCATTCGCAGAGAAACGACCTGATTTTATGGCGACCCCTTCTGTCGCGCTCACCCATCCCTGCCTCCCCCCTTTCACTAAGACACTGCTTAGTGTGTATCCTATTCGCGGCCATCTCTTATTCCATTGGCGTTTATCTGGTTCTTGTCATCTCTTCTGCATCAGTGATGTTGTACTTACCACTTCAATCTTTCTATTCGACGAAAGCATCCACTTATGAAAGTATGTACTTCATAATGTAGCCATTTGGTTGTCATATTTGTTATTCTCCAAAGTTTCAGACAAAAAGACTGCCTTGAAATTTGAATTGAAGATTCTGATATTGGACTTCATTTCTTTATATTCCCAAATATTTCCCAATGCAATGAAAGCTCTTCTAGCTTTTTCTACTAATTTTTTTCTATCATTGCCTGTCCCTTTCAACTGGTTAAATCTGATCTTCTTCTTCTTTGATCCTTAGCTGCAAACTGTCAAATCAGTCAGTGGCCATCATGCCTGGTGGAGTCTTGTTGGGCAGCAAACAAACAACTTCTACATTTTTTGGTCAGCGGCCACCCATCGTACAGTACCACAACTCTGGTTCATTCTTTGCATCTCCGCCTCCACATTTCTCTACCAAGCTGTTTTTTGGTCGGCGTCTTTTTCACTTTCCTTCGGGGGTCCATAGCATGGCTGTTCTTATAATGGCATCAGAGTCCCTTCTGAAGGCGTGGCCAACCCAACTCCAGCATCTGCCAGCTATGATGGTGTGCATGTACTCTTGTTACTCCCAATAAGTAGTTCTTGGTTGCTGATGGTATTCGGCCAAAAGATTAGGAAAATATACAGTGTCCGTATCAAAACGTCTCTTCTATCTACACAGTCTTTCCAATCTAAGTCAGCTGGTTTACCTATGTGACATACGTCTAATCAACAAGAAAGTTTACATTTCATCATGGTACATGACCCAAAATTACCAATTTATCATGGCATTAATTTACACTTCAATAACATAACAATTATACTTACTTACTTAGTCGTTCCCCTTCTACCGTGAGGTATAGAGGTTTGGAAGAGAGAGCGCCAGACTATCCTATCGGCTGTCTTCCTCCTGGCCTGGTTCCATTCTAGTCCTCGGTCCTTCAAAGATTGTCTAATGTTGTCCTCCCAGCGGACTCTGGGTCGTCCTGGGGGTCTGGATCCCTGGCTCTTTGTTTCCCATGCTTGTCGTGGTAGCCGATTTTCTCCCATTCTGCAGACATAGCCAAACCATCTTAGTTGGGACTGTTCTACTTGGGTCTGCAGGGGGTGGGATTTAAGGCCTTGACGTATCGTCTGGTTGCGTACCATGTCTCTTCTTGTTACTTCAACCACCTTCCTCAGATACCTCATTTCTGAGGTTTGGATCTGGCTTTTGTGGGTTGTAGTCATTGCCCATGACTCGCATCTATATGTCAAGACTGGGACATAGGTGGAGCGGTATACAGCTATCTTCGTTTTCTAACCAACCTCTCTCTTGCTGAGGAATCCTCGATTTATGGCCTGAAAAAGTCTCCCAGCTGCTGCTTTTCGAGTGGCCAACTCTTCTTTGATGCCTCCCTTTCGGTCAATAATAGCTCCGATGTATTTAAAGTGGTCTACCTGCTCCATGATCTGTTCTCCCAGCTTAATCTGATGTCTTCTTTCTTCTCGTGATATCACCATGGATTTTGTTTTAGAGCTGCTTATGACCATCCCCCTCTTCTCCAGCTCTTCCTTCCAGACTTGCAGGTTGAACACAACAATTATACACCTTTTTTAACATAGTTTTTTCACCCTTAAAACAATTACTTTTAAGATTCAAAACAATTACTTTTAAGATTCCTGTATCTTCTCATACCAAGACAATTCCTTTCAATACGTGACATTCTTCCCAACCCATCTTATGGACACCCCTATCTGGTGTCTCCATCACACACTCCCCATTCATTCTCACTTCCTCATGTAACTGCCTGTTACTGGGTTATTTACAACAGTTACAGTCGTAACGCATTCAACCATCACGGTCACTGTTTACATATTCTGAGCCCCGCTAAACCTTCTATCTTACTAACTCATTTCTTCTTATTGTCACTTATTTCTCATATAACTCTATCGAATGTTTCACTTCAAAGAAAAGATCGCGTTCCTTATATTAAGAATTATTAAGAATAACGTGAATTTTATTAATTTTTCCAAATTACAAAGGATGGATTTAAAAAATGTGCTGAACTTGTCAAGTCTAAAGTTAGCAAATTTGGACGGCCAGATGCCGGTTGAGGAAATGGAAGCACTGAAGCAAATTATATATTACTTTTTTTTATATACTCTGAATGCCTTTGAAAATTGACCTGAAATTCCTTTCTTTGAATGACAGAGATAGACTTGGGTTTCCTCTTCTTGCCAGTCAATACCCTTTACGCCAACGACGAACGTTGCCTCAGTTGGCTGTGTGTGGTGTACCCGGAAATGGGGCCTCCCAGTACTGAGGCACAGTTAAGTCCCCGACGTCACTTATTGGTGCAAAGTTAAGAGAGGTGGCTGAGCGAATGCAAACAACAACAAAAATTGGCTCAGCATCACAATCCCCCCTGTGGTGCAGCATGTTGAGAACCCAGCATTGCACACTAAGCTTGGGGGGATCACATGGGCACCAGACTTAATACTGGCTCTTGACTGGATGGCCGCATGCAGGAGATTTCTATTATGGAGAGATGGCAGGTGGTGGGTACTGGGAAGTGGCTCCGTGCAGGACGTGAGGATTCCTTGGGAGAGCCCAGAACCAGAGCACAGCATTGTGCAAGCTCTGCATAATTGGATAGCCCCCCTGGATGACGGGGAATGCACAGTATGCCACCCCACCTATCCCCAACTGCTAACTTAGAACCAGAAGTGGGGTCCTCTGGATACGTGCCAGGCCAGGATAAAATGCCTGGGAAAGAGACTGGAGCTCGGAACTCCCAACTCAACATGTTGCAGGATGGCAGAAAAGCCACGGGAAAGACAGGTCTATTTTGAAAATAATGCCGAGCACAACCATGTTTTTACCATATGAGCTCAGACGCCGCCTCGGTAAACAAGGTCCCCACAGAGCAGTGACACCCCAGGCTGCTTGCAAGTAGTCTACTACTGGGAACATAAACAGATTAGGGATGAGCCCACTCTCCCACTGAAGTCGTCGATACTGGGCCAGAAGGCGCACCGGAAACCACAGTATCATGCAACTCACTTTTTTCTATGGATGAGTACACCATTAAATAAATCTCATGCTGGTGTTTGCCCTGTGGAGCTCCACCAGGCAGGAGCAGTGCCGGGCTCTGAGCCTCGACAGAGCCCACCCTCAGCTACTGGAGGACCCTCTAGACCGTCTTGTGGAGTCAGCAGACGGCGGAGGAGAACTACTGACTGAAACAAAACAGAAAGAGAGAAACCCAGAGTGCCACTGGTCTTAATGTACTGGAATGCAGAGGGAGTGAACAGCAAGCAGGCTGGATACAGCAAAAAGACGGAGCTGGAAAACATCTTGTATGAGAAGCAAGTCAGTGTTTGCTGTATCCAAGAGACTCAATTGAAAATAGATCAGACCTTTAAAATAAAGGGATATCAATGCTTTAGATCCGACAGTCAAGATAGATGAAAAGGAGGAGTACTTACTCTTGTGGGGAATAATATTCATGCACACGAAAGGAAAACCTACATGGACGGAGCAGAATATCAGCTGTTGCAGCTAAAGATAGACAAGATGGAAATATAACTTCTGAACTATTACTGTCCAAATAACAAACCCCTGAGTCTCAGCTCTATACAGGTACCAGCCACCAACTTTGTAGCAGTTGGAGACTTTAATAGCCACTCCCAGAGCTGGGGCTATAACCATCTAGATCACAGAGGTGAAGGGGTTGAAACATGGCAAGATGACCACTCCCTAATCCTAGTCAATACTGCCACAGATACTCCTACCTTCTGCTCCAGAGGATGGCACACAACTTCAACACCAGATCTTGCCTTCGCCACCCGATATTGCTGGACTCACTAGTAGTGAAGTAAGAGACTAACTAGGAGGAAGCGACCATCGCCCTATCTTTCTTACTGCCCAGAGTGTAACTCTCAGTACAGGCCCAGCCATTACAAGATGGAACTGCAAAAAAGCCAACTGGGGTTTATTCAGGCATCAGGTGAACACGCTGTTGTCTGACCTCAAGGTGCAGAATAGAGACATTAATGAAGTGGTAGAAGACTTCAACAGATGCATACTTCAAGCTGCAAAAGAAACCATTCCCAATGGATGCTGGTGTAACTACACACCATACTGGTCCAGCACACTCCAAGAATGACAGGAAGCTATGGACAGGGCTAGAAAGGATGCAGAGTCACAGCCTTCACTTGAAACTCACAACAAATGGAAAAAGGCTGCAGCAGAGTTTCAGAGAACAAAGCTAGAAGAAAAACGGAAAAGCTGGAGGATTAAAATGGCAGCGCTGAACCTTGAGAAAGACAGCAAGAAACTTTGGAGATTAGTCAGATCTCTAAATGAAGAGAGTTCCTCGCCTAGGCAGACTATCACATTGGATGAAGGTGGCAAACTTCTCAGAGGAAAACAAGCTGCAGACCTGTTTGCTAGAAGATACAGTTCAGAAAGAAACTTATCCATTAACATGGACCATCAGAGAGAGATAAGAAAAGAAATACTGGCAACCATGGGACAGACAGATACTCCTGCCCCAATGAGGGAACCCATTCACACTAGGAGAACTACAGAACGCTATTTCCAAGCTTAAGTTCCAAAAGTCACCTGGCCCAGACAAAATCAGCAACGAAATGCTAATAAATCTGACCTCAGCAGCAAAGACAAAACTGCATGAGATATTCAACCACAGCTGGGTGAAAGACATGGTACCCCAAGTATGGAGAGAAGCCATCACAATACCCATACTAAAGAAAGGGAAATGTAAGACCAAGGCTGCAAGTTACCGGCTAATCAGTCTCACAAGCTGTGTTGAGAAGACTATGGAGTGAATAGTCAACCACAGATTGAAATGGCATTTAGAGTCTGAGCCAATCCTGGTGCAGGGACAAGCTGGATTTAGAGAATGCTATAGTATAGAAGACCAAGTTACATATTTGTCTCAAGCAGTAGAAGATGCCTTCCAGGAGAAGAAAAAGGTCCTAACAATCTGGGTCGACTTCAAGCAGGCCTTTGACAAGGTGTGGAAAGATGGCCTTATTGCAAAACTTAGGAGAAGTGGAATCCAAGGCAACATGATAAGATGGATCCAGTCATACTTGCACAACAAGAGAACTAGAGTCACTCATGATGGTCTGCAGAGCAGAAATGTGTTGCTCTGTTAGGGTGTACCTCAAGGAGGAGTAATTTTCCCAACACTCTTCCTTGTTTACATCAATGAACCGGGGTGAAAGATCTCCCTGCTGGAGTGAAAGCTGCTTTATATGCAGACGACCTAGTACTTTGGTGCGCTGATGAAAACATCACCACAGCAAGTTTAGAGAAATGGCTTATCACAATAAACACAGACAAAACCTAAACAACACTGTTCTCCCTCGCCCCCAAGGACAAAGCAGCTAACATACACCTAGGGACAACCATGATCAAGGAAGAAAGCTACCCCACCTATCTTGGGGTGACATTTGACCAAAAGCTTACATGGAATAAGCATATTGAAAATGCAGAGGGAAAGACCCAAAGATGACTAGGCATACTCAGAAAATTAGCAGGTACCAACTGGGGAGCAAATGAACGAAATCTAAAGAAGATTTACAATGGAGTAATAAGATCACACTTAGAGTTTAGCTCAGCAGCATGGTCATCAGCTGCTAACTCACATCTGCAGTCTTTGGACAAAGTGCAAAATCAAGCTCTCAGGCTCATTACAGGAGCCATGAAAACTACACCAATATCAGAGATGCAGAAAGCTGCTGGATTAGACATTGTCCTATAGGAGACATAAAAAGCATGATCCAGATGGAAAAGTACAACAGTATGCCAACGCTCCCTATGAAGGCAAGACTAGGTGATCTGTCATTGGGACATCTAAAACGTAGCAGCTTTGTGCATCGCGGAAAAAGACTTAAAAGACAGCAGCAAGAAGACCTATCCATGAAGACAACACCGCTGAAGACCACCCTATACCCTGTACCATGGGAACAGGCCAGCAGTGCCCTCCAAATTAATAATCAGTCAGTGGTCTCACAAGTGGATATGAGTATAATGATCTGCGAAAACGAAATGCTACATTAAGTATGATCCAAGAAAGCTATCCCGAACAATCATGGATACATGCCTATACAGATGGATCAGCAACAAATGCTGTTAGGAATGGATGTGCCGGTATCTTTATCTCATATCCTGACAACCACTATGAGACTAGGCACATTCCCTCTGGTAATTTCTGTTCCAACTATACAGCTGAGGTTCAAGCTCTAGAGCAAACTGCAAATATGATTTATAACACCAACTCTGACTGCCACCAGGTAGTCTCCTCACAGATGCACTGTCTGTCCTGCAAGCTCTCAAGGGTGGTAAACTCCCACATCTGAGAAATGAACTAAACAAGGTAGCTGCCAAAAAGAGAACCATACTTCAGTGGGTACCATCACATTGTGGTGTACCCGGAAATGAAAAGGCAGATAAACTTGCTAAAAAGGGAAGAGAATGTGAACAAAAGATAATGAAATCACATACTTTGAGAAAAAGAGGGCAATCCAGACTATCAGAAGAAAACAGAATCAACCCAACGACGACTGCCACACTCTTGACCGGCAGGAACAGATCACCATTTTTCGCCTCAAGACAGGGCATAACAAACTGAATAAACACATGCACAAGCTATGATTGTCTGCTTCACCACTGTGCACATGTGGATTAAATGAACAAACTGCTGAGCATGTTCTACAGGATTGTCATCTGCACGACCAGTTAAGAAAGATTTACTGGCCCAATGACTCAACACTAAACTCAAAGCTGTATGGAGCTAGAGAGGAACTTCAGACAATGGTTGAATTCATCATGAGAACTCGTCTGACGGTGTAAACATCAAAGATGCGATCGCAAGAAGAAGAAGAATACCCTTTAGCTTCCCAAGGAGCATAGGCCTCCAACAAAGGAGTGCCAAGTCCCCCTGTCATGTGCCATAAGTTTAAGATCTTTCCTTGTCTGCCTCATCATTTGTATTTGTTTCTCAATCTCTCTTCTCCATGTGTCTTTGGTCCGCATCTACATCTGTCACCGTTGGCTTTGCTAGGAGCATTACAGTGCTCAAGCAAGCATTATATGAATGGTGATTTGGTTTTGCTGAAGTGGGAAAGTATAAAAAAATGGTTTGAGAAATTTGAATAGATTTGAATAAAGACTATTTGTCTTGTTAGAAGGGAGATAAAAGGAGTAAAAAGTATGTATTGATCAAAGGGAGGAAACTCAGAATGTTAAGGTAAGGGGAGGAAAGTGCTTAATTACACTTAAGTAGGTTTGGTGAGTCAGTAATTATGGTTGAGAAAATGTGCATATAAGAATTTTGTAACAAGCTTAGGAGAAGACAATATAAGGTTAAGTCAAATCATGCAAAGGGAGACAACGGGGAATTAACTCCCTTATATGATTTAGTGAGCTGAGAGAAAAAATATGCACGAGAAAAGACTGAGTGAAGTTTGGAAGGATAACGAGCGACACGTCACGGAGTTGTTTACACAGCAAATAAGCGTGAACATATTTCAGCTGAGCAAAAGTAGAGCAGACCAATCATTTAACAGTAAACAAGGACAGATCAGCTGAGAATGATATTTTAAAGGAGAACGAATTTGGACAAGTGAGAGAGCGGTCGCATGTTTGAGGAGCAGTCCTAGTTGAGGACATAGAGCGGCAAGAATGTGTTTCTGCCGGGCTCTCAACTTCAAACTCTGTGGGAGACAGAATGTTTTCTTCTGAAGATTCGTTTAGCTTCAGTCAGAGTAGTAGAAACCATTCAAATATGAAAGACAAAGTTGTGATTAAATTATAAGCTTAGCGGTAAGGTGTGATAGTAAGCAATATGAGTGTTGTGAGGATTCTGTGAAACCAAAGTAAGTAGACTCTATCGTCCTTTACTCACATACTTTATAGACATTGCAATAGTATAAGCATGATAAAGTATTACCAGGTTAACGACGCTTCCAACTAAGTGAACGCATGATAACAAGAAATGAGGCTGAGCCTACAAAATTGACTACAAGTGGGTAACATAAGATTAAGGAAGCACCTGAGGAGATTTACAGAAGAATATTGATCTTATAGCCGAGCTGGGCTATTACATAATGTACTTTGAGATATCGTCTGCAATAAGTAAGATGAGTAAAGAATCGAAGGGTGATTGCAGCTACAAGATAAATCATGTGCTCTCTAACAGGTATAAGTATATGGATACTGCAACAAGAGTACTCAATGAGTTGATTGGCATATATGCATTATAATATGATTGTATTATGTTTAATATGAGATAGACCTGACAGGATTAGTGAAGCAGAGAAACCAAACTCAGGAAAGAGTTGATGAAAGGCTTGGGAGAAGCCAGAATAAATAAGATGGCCTTAAAGGAAGAAAATATGTATAAACCATACCTGAATATGTTCTCAGGCAGAGAGCTATAACTATATATATATAGGTATATGAATGTGCACAGGAGGAATGGGACATACAAGAGGCAGTTAGGAAATGTTTGTACCTGGAATTTGTACCACAT
This sequence comes from Oreohelix idahoensis, assembly GCA_024509875.1. Classification (NCBI taxonomy): domain Eukaryota; kingdom Metazoa; phylum Mollusca; class Gastropoda; order Stylommatophora; family Oreohelicidae; genus Oreohelix; species Oreohelix idahoensis. The sequence continues at coordinate 96,988 of JAMPIV010015318.1, forward strand.
GCCTCCTGTTATGATGAAATTTTGATATGTAAATAAACCACTTGTTTTGATGGAACACTTCTCAAGTTGAGTTAACTCTCTAAAAGGTTGTTGAGTGCTAGAGTAAACAAGATAATAGACATAAGAGAATATCCACTATACGAAGTTGTCACTAAGTAACATCACAAGAAGGGATGGAACGAGTTTAGGTTGGAAGCTTGGGATATATATATCATCCAGGAATAGTCAGCTCTGGCGGTGATGGTCAGTATTAAGATATACTCATACTTGGAAGATAGGTCAATAGATCAAAATTGACAACTTGAAGGTACGATAACTAGGCCTGCCACCTGTCACCTAGTTCGTTTACCACCAATGGTCACATCATTACTAATTGATGCCGTAACCAGCTCACGGCACTGTCACATATTACTAATTGGTGCCTTCTTGGACCAGTCTTTAAAACACCCGGTCCAGCGGTGACATATTACTAATTGGTGTCGTAACCAGTCCTAGGAGTTCACACACACCTATGGCACTGCGACACATCTCCTGCCCTGGGGATTACTGAACAAGTCTGCCTGTTAATGCTATCAAAATATTTCTCCAATGCGTGTTCAACCCATTGGTGACAAGTGGCACCCTATCACATTCCATTTCTTATCTATCACTTTCCATTTCTTATCTCAAACAGTTATCTAAGTTATCCTTCATGAATAATTCTGCAATTTGTTATTTTTTATTCTACGCATATTCTTGATAATTTCAGCCACAATTCCATCAGGGAAAAGATTTTCAAAATTAAAACTGATTAAATATTACCCGAGGCCGAATGTGCGCCAAGATATACTCAACAACACTGCAGTATTTAGCACAGAATTTGATAAATCCTGGCAAGCCCATCTTGTAAAAATGATTGCCACAGAAACCACTGCTGTAAGTAGCATGCATATGCTTGGTGAAAGTTTCCTGGAGACAATGTTGCATTATTTACTGCATGAGGAGCCTATGAGTTAATGCAGGCCTGTATAACAACTAGAGTGCTGGCTCCGTGCCCCACTAGACAGATCTAGAGAACTACACAATATAGTCAAATAGTTTATAAAAGGAATCGGCAACCTCAAATTGTTTACAACAGTATTCGGCACCTTAAATAGTTTATAACAGGAATCGGCAACCACAAATAGTTTATAACAGGAATCGGGAACCTCAAATAGTTTATAACAGGAATCAGCAACCTCAAATAGTTTATAACAGGAATTGGCAAAGAAAGTTTTCACATAAATCCTGTGCCACAAGTATCATACTTGTAAGACTTCTTCTTTATGTATTCACAAGTAGGTTTTATGAGCAAATGCTGCACAACAACAAATATCATACTTGAAAGGTTTCTCTCCTGTGTACTTTTTTATGGCTTTGTACATCAGTTGTACCTGCAAATTTTACACCACAAACATCACACATGTAAGGCTTCTCTCCTGTGTGTGTTCTTCTATGGCGTGGTAAGTGGCTTTTTTGAGCAAATCCTGCACCACAAAGATCACACTTGTACGGCTTCTCTCCTGTGTGTTTTCTCAAATGCTGCAGTAAGTTGCTTTTTTGTGCAAATCTTATACCACAGTCCTCACACGTGTAAGGCTTCTCTCCCGTGTGCAATCTCATATGGATTGGTAAAACATCTTTTCTAGCAAGTCCTACACCACAGTCATCACATTTGTAAAGCTTCACTTCTGTGAGTGTTCTTTTATGAAGCTGTAAGTGGCTGTTATGAACAGATCCTACACCCCAATTAATAGGTTTGCAAAGATTTTCTCCTGTGTATGTTCTTTTATGATGCTGTAAGAGGCTGTTTCGAAAAAATCTTTCACAACAAACATCACACGTGTAAGGCTTTTCTCCTGTGTGTGTCCTTTTATGACGACGTAAGTGGCTGTTACAAGAAAATACTGCACCACAAATATCACACATATAAGGCTTCTCTCCTGTGTGTGTTCTTATATGTTGTTTTAAATAACTTTTCCAAGCAATTCTGATACCACAAATGTCACATTTGTAAGGCTTTTCTCCTGTGTGTATTCTTTTATGACCGTTTAAGTGACTTTTATGAGCAAATCTTACACCACAGTCATCACACTTGTAAGGCTTTTCTCCTGTGTGCATTCTTTCATGGATTTGCAAATCATATTTTGTAGCAAATCCTGCACCACACTCTTCACATTTGTAAGGTTTCCCTCTTGTGTGTATTTTGGCATGTTTCCATAGACTCCTTTTGTAGGTAAATCCTAAACCACAAACATCACAGATCAGAGGACCCAAATCTGTAGGTGCTCTGTCATTTTTCTGAAGCTTGTTTTTACAGCCCAACTTTGTGGCACAATCATTAATGCTGTTAACCTGCTCTCCTGCACATTTTCTATTATAATGTTGCAAATTACCTTTCTTGGCAAATTCTACATCATACTTGTATGGTCTTTCTTCATTTTCTAAAACCATTTTATAATCTGCCTCACAAACATCTGTTGGTGAAACTACTTTATAATCTGTATGGGCTGTACACATGTCTGTAAATACAGTCACTTTATAATCAGTGTCTGTCTCACAAATGTCTGTAGATAAAGTCACTTTATAATCAGTGTCTGTCTCACAAATGTTTGCAGCTATGTTTTTACAACATATGAAGCTCTCTGACTTTCCTGTACCTGCCGGTCTTGACTTAGTCTTATCACTTATTGTTGCTTCCACAAAACTAAAATCTTCTTTATCCACTGTAGTTTCCTTCATTTTATTCCTCATGTCTTGAGGCAACACTTCCTGAAAAGTACAATGTTTTATAAGGCTGCAGTTCTTCTTGTCACATTTTTTCTTATGGTTGTTCAAGACATCACTTTGAAAAAAGGAAAGCTGATACTGGTTACAAGAATGTGTTTCTGAAATATACAAAATAGTCTTCATCAGAAGAGCAGCTAATATCAGTGACAAGAATGCATTTCTAAACTGTAAAAACATTAAGTCGAGTTAGTAAGAAATGCACTTAATACTGGGCTTGATGAATATTTATACTTCTGAGGCTGACATATTTTAAGCAGGACATCAGATATTTTACAGATGATATACTTTAATATGCTATTTTCCTCAACAAGAAATTAGAGTGGTCTCCCGTGAAGTTGCAGGGAAACTCAGGGAATCAACTGGAAAAATTCTATATATTCTTTACGTTTTGTCTCATTTAATTAAAATTGTATACTATATCAGCCGATCATGTATTTTTTAAATGGATTATCTGGTTCCTTTTGTTTTGAAATTATACGCATGTGCAGCAGTTATCAACTGTTATGCTTGTTGTTTACATGTGTGTTTATACAGAGTGTCCCAAAAGTCTTTGTGCAGGTTTAATAGTAAATAAGTTAAAACAGCGAATTTTTGGGACACCCTGTACATGTTCTAAATTAGTGAGAATGCATTTTTATCAGCTTCGAACGATAAAAAATAGATCTTATCAGAAATGATAAAAAAAAAATCAAGAAGTACTTCACAAAATTAAGAAACATGCAGCCAAACAGACAGAATAATTTATTAGTTCTTGTGTGTCCAGTGTTTATCTTAGGAAACGGCAGGGGGTAAAGGATTCTCTTACATGCTCACTGAAGCATTGGGGGGAGAGAAAGAGGAAGAACCATTATTTTACTGTCAAGCTAAATATGAGCCTTCAGGATTAAACCTTTCTGACTTCATTTTCTCCCCTTTACATGTAGTGTGTGTTTGTTCTTTTCCATTGTGAGATTCCACCGCAATGTTTTTCACTGTTCTTTTTTGCATGCTCCTAGACCTACTAATCCCTACATTTTTCTATTTAATCACAATATGTTTCTTTTTATTTCATAACTGCTTTGTTCACTATTTAATTATTTGTTTATCTATTCAGATTTCACTTGATACTGAAGTCTGTCTGTACTGACATTAATTTCTCAATTCTACCAGAGTTAGATCTTCAAATCTCAATGCAATTTTTAATTAAAAACAAGCAAAACCATTTTTTATGATATTTTGTAAGGGAAATGTCCTGTTCAGCTAAGACATTATTATGTTTTCAGTTTTACATTGGAAAATTAAATATTTCATTATTATATATATAAAACACTGCTTGACAATTGACTGCAATTTGCTATGTTTTATGGTCATTAATAATGATATTGAAAGCTAAGATTTAGTAAGATTACACTGTATATGAGCTATCGTTCAGAATGCAAACTAAATAACAGCTGATAAAAAGTGCATTCAAATAAATCAGAACTTATATAAACACATAAAACAAGTAAAACTGTTATGAACATGCATATAATTTCATAACAAAAAAGAACCAGATATGGTAGATGATCCATTCAAAAATATACCTATTGGTACCAGATAGGCTAATATAGTATAAAATTTGAATTAAATTAGGCACACACAAAAAAAAAAAGAATATATAGGATATAGTATGTAAATGTTTTTTATCCAAAAAAAAAAAAAAAATTGATCAGTAAACTGTGTGTTAGTTAATAATGTCATTGGTAGTAAATATTTGGTAAGAATATACTATGTTCAGCAGTTGATCAGTATGAACATTAAATAAAAGTGCATTCTTACTAATTTAGAACATATGAATCAATCAATCAATACCCTTTAGCTCCCCAAGGAGCATAGGCCTCCAACAAACACATGCCAAGTCTTCCTGTCCCGTGCCATGTTTTCCTCACCATTTTCACCTCTGTAGCCAGTTCTCTTCTCCAAGAACATATACAGGGTGTTCCTAAAGTCCTTATGCAATTTTAGGTTATATAATATTTTTTTTTTTTTTACTTATGCCCGCTTGTTAAACCACTGGTTCGTGGTTTAATCTTTCCTTGTTGAGCGAATTATTGTATTATTTTCTGAAGTTCATAATTGTCTTGTTCACTAATCATTTGGCAATCATGCTGATATTTTCTGAATTGCGAATGCTGGGTAGTATAGTCCAATCCAACTTGATAAAGCTGACAACGCTATGAGGGTTTGAGTCCACAAAACAATACGATTTATTACGTATATATACAATCAATCACGGCATTTCAAATGGTAGATCATATTCATGTGGTCCAATATCGTCTCATATAATAACTCCTCTATCGTCAAAAGGTCTGACTGTTTACACACGATGCCGTATGTCGGTCATCCGGTAACGAACAGTCATAGGTTTGGCGACATAAATATTCCGATAATCAATTTACAATACTCCCTGTATTACTTCTGAAACAAAGACTACTCATCAAAATGGGATGACTTAATCCTGCATCCATATATAATAAAAGCCGACCCCTTGGCTTATAGTTAAGGAGAAACTCTGCACGATATATCTCGGGAGCAAAGCATAACGCGTCCGACTTGAACAAAGTTCAGACTATGAAGGGTGTATATAGATCGTTACCATGCGGTAGCTTAACAACGCATCATGTCATGTTTAACCATAGACAACCATACAATTTCAAGTTCAATAAATTATCTTTAAGCGCAAAACATCTTATATTTTTAATAGCATACCAATATATTCATGCGTAACTTTAAAGTGCTCACAATTGTAGTGGCCAATATCACTAAACGTGTCGTAACATTCCTCAGATCAACCGAGTTAAAAAAATCTGTTCTATAGATTTTTTTATTCATAACGCGCTTATTTATATTAAAAATTAAAAATTTGCAACATACGGCCCACAATGTTTTGAATAAAACAGTGTCGAAGGTCATCGTCATTATCCAAAATGTCACATAATACATGGAAATAATACTAAGTTAAAGAAATGTCAACAGTCAAGAAAGGATAGTGAATTATTATCTAATTAACTAAATATGTGTTAACTAAGTTAAGATGTGGTGAGTTAATTAAAGTCCTAATGTATAACTAATTAAATGTAATAAAGTATGAATGTCATGTGTGTAGAATGTTATTAATTACACTAATAAAGTATTGTATTAAAATTAACCAAGACAAAGAAAACACTAAGAACACATGAGAAAGTATACATGAAAGAAAAGAAATAGAAGGAAGTAGTAAGGAATAAAATTAATAGAGTAAATTAAGTAATATATATGTAAAATATCTATCTCATTTAAAACTAAATTACTCTATTTACTAATAAATAATTATACATAGCATTTTATAAAACATTTATGTTAAAATGAGTAATGTAAATACACATAATATTATAGTAATTATATTACTTATTTGTGTGATAATGTTTCTTTTCAAACTTTTTATTTTTATTTAATTGCATTATAGTATCGAAACCAGAAGTGTCGATCATGATAAGTCATCTGTTATTAGTTCCTATCTGTACCCGATGTACAGTATAATACGTCAGCTGGAAAAGTTTATTCAGCTGAAGTTGATCATGAGTGTTCAAACAATAATACAGAAGTGTACGTATCAATCCATCCATTCATAAGTTCGAGCGCATGATTGTAAACTGTATCACGACGAGTGATAGATGTATGGACACTAACCAAAGTCCATAATCATCTAGTTGAAAGATCAACGAAATTTATATGTATTTGAAAGATCCACACAAATGCTTGAGAGATAATTAAGTATATTGTACATATCTCGAATGTTTCTTGTCCTGAAACTGATTAGAGATCATTACTTTAATCCAACACTTTCATCGAAATATATGAAGTTCGTAATGACTGGCTTGACTTGTGCCGTAGTTTGAACATACAATTTGATTTGTTTGAAAATATCCTGAGATGGCGTAAGCATAGTATATGTAATAACCACATATAGTTGTCCATAAAAGTCCAACGTATGTATACAAAAGATTTGAGTTTGAAGTACCAAAGTGAAGGTTAGATGAATTAACATCTCATCAATGTTAGTAGCTCATCTCCAATTCCACTGGAGGTATGTATCCAATTATCCATACCATCATCACATGGTGAAGAAATACATAACTGTCCATAGTTAAGTAGAAATGTGTCATCGATTATTGTCAAATGATGATGAAGGGTGGCAAGACAATGTGTCTGCAACCACGTTTTCCGTACCTGGAATAGATTCAATGGTGAACTGGAACGGTTGTAATATTATAGAAAACCTGGCTAGTTTTGGGCTCTTGTGGTTGGCTTGTCTGAGTGCAGCTACCGACTTTTGATTAGTCTGTAGTATGAAAGGAGCTCCAAGCAGAAATTTTTCTAGTTTTTGAATTGCCAAAACAACTGCTAACAATTCCTTGTCTATCACGGAATATTTCTGTTCTGTGTCCGTGAGTTTTCTTGATATAAATAGTGTTGGGTGGAGTACGCCTTCATGTTCTTGGAGAAGACTAGTGCCTAATCCCTAATTGCTGGCATCTGTACGAAGAATGAACATTTTTTAAATGTCTGGCAACCTTAAAATAGGTGGCCTGGAAAAAATGTTGAGTATTTGATTAAATGTTTTGTCGCAGTCTTCAGTCCACTTGACCTTCACAGGCATGCCTTTCCTCAAGAGGGAAGAAAAGACAACTGTGATGGATGATAAATTTGGTATAAACCTACTGTAGTATTGGACGAGACATAGTAAACTTCTAACTCGTTTTTTTGTTTGAGGAATTGATCATTTCAGAATTTTAGATACATTCTGGGGAATGGTTTGGATACAACCAGCCCCAATGATATGTCGAAGAAAAGTTATTTCATGGAAAGCAATTTGGATCTTAGTAGGTGTTAAAGATCCGTGAGTGGTGGAAGAAGATAATGTTGATGTTACGCTGAGGAAGGCAATCAGCTTGTGGTCGGGCTTACGGATGGCCGACAAGTGTGTAGATATGTATCTCTGCATACACGAATGTTAAGGGTTCTTTCATCTAGACAGACTGAAATCACACACCACAGCAAAACATAGGAGTCAGGGAATATTGGAACTCCTGGTAACGTTATACAGTTTAATACGACAATCTCACGTGAACATCATGGGATGACATTTCATAACAAGTCATGGAGTATCAGCAGTTCACAATATACTCATACAGCATCAGGTATAAGATATCCATAGAACATTCACTTCAATAAACAGTACATAGCAAGCCGTTATATCCAAGGCTTTGAATAGCAGACACAATATCTCTCAATCTTCACTTCAATAAACAGTACATAGCAAGCCGTTATAACCAAGGCTTTGAATAGCAGATACAATATCTCTCAATCTTCACTTCAATAAACAGTACATAGCAAGCCGTTATATCCAAGGCTTTGAATAGCAATTATCAAATATTCCCTTCCACAAAAATCTCTGGTACACACTAGCGAAATGGATAACGTCCATTCCGAAGCTCTGCCAGAAACGTACTGTTCTGAGATTTCCATCTCAGTACAACTCAGTAAAAAATAACACCTGCGTGGGCTAACCGTGAGAGACTACCGCTGAGCTTAACCATCTCCCCCCCAAAACTCTCGCTAGGAACATTCGGACAGTTTCTTTATCATATTTTTAAAAACAAACTAGCAACTAGACAGTTGAGCTATGTTCAAAAATTACTGAGCCAAAAGCCCCCAACTAAACAACTCATCTCATCACTAAAAGCGTGCTTACTAGCGTGTGTACAAAAGTCCAACCCATACATACAAGTCTTTAACACTTAACTCCCATTAATAAAAAATATGACTTAACAGTAGGTTTAGCAGTCAAATTATTAGATCTCAAAATATCTAACAAGAACTCCGCCTATGCCGGTCCCAAGCCCGGATGAAAAAGGAGGAGGGCGGCCTGCATGGAGGCCGTAAGGAGGCAGCCCCTCCACCATGCAAAGGCACAACAGGCCTATCACCTGTTTGCTTTAAATCACGATTAAGCGAAATATAAGAGAGAAAACCGGACGGATTCTAAAGGCGACGAACTGGAACGGACTACGGACTACGACTTATGGAACATGGAACACAAGAAGTATAAATGGGAAGGAAGAGGAGCTGGTGGAAGAGATGAGGAAAGCAAAACTAGAAATCCTGGCTATAACTGAAACGAAGAAAAAAGGACAAGGAGTCATGGATCTCGATGGCGACACGCTGCTCTACAGTGGTGTACCCATATCTGAAAGAGCTAAAGGGGGTGTGGGTTGCATTGTGGCCAAAAATCAAAAAGATAGTATCAAGGGATGGAAATTTGTCTTGGAGCGCATTATGTTTGTACAACTAAAAGAAGGAGAAACCATAGTCAACCTGGTCATAGTGTATGGGCCAAATGAAGATGAGAGAGCAGAGGTCAAGGAGGAATTCTTCGAGCTGCTTCAAAAGACTGAATGACTGCCTAGATGAAATTATCATGCTCGGAGATTTCAATGCCAGAGTTGGAAATGACCATGCTAGATGGGGTGGAGTTATCGGAAGATATGGAATGACAATGGAAAGCGACTCCTCAGATTCTGTAGTGAGCAGAATCTGATCATTACCAACACAAAGTTCCCCCATAAGCGCATACATGCATACACTAGATGTGAACCAACAAAGAATGAGAAGTCAGTGATCGACTATGCCATAGTTAGGAGGAGCTCATTCAAATATGTCCGGGATGCTAGAGTCTGGAGGGGGCCAGAGATTGGAAGTGATCACTACCTGCTTACAATCAAGAGAACAACTGAAAGAGTTGCACAGCCTAGGAACTGCCCAACATCATGCAAGAAACAAAGTAAACGAAAGGGAGAAATGAGCATTAAGACCTACAAGCTGAGAGAGCCAGAAATTAAGACCAGATATCAGGGGCTTATAGCTACAGCAGTGAGAAACACAAAAGAACAACCTGATGACTTGGAAACCCTCTGGCTCAAATTCAAGGACATCATAAAGACAGCTGCTGCAGAAGCATGTGGTGAAGTCCGACTTGGGAACAAGAGAAAGAGGACATCTTGGTGGACAGAGGAAGTCAAAGAGAAAATAAGAGAGAAGAAAATGGCATGGAAACAATACTTAGGAGCTAAAAACACAGCAGGACAAATAGAGAAATATAGAGAATATGTGACACTCAGAACAGAAGCAAAGAACAAGGTGCTAGCAGCAAAACAAAAGTCCTGGGAAGAATTTGGAGAAAAGCTAGAAAAAGATGCGCAAGAAAACCAGAAATTGTTCTATAAGACCCTAAAGAACACGAGGAAGGAAAAACAATGCCCTCTCAAATTTATAAATGACAAGCAAGGCAAATTGCTTACTGCCCCAAAGGAAGTAATGGAAAGATGGAAAGAATATTTCTCAGAACTCCTTGATGGTGAGCAAGGTCAAGCATCAGAAATGATAACCACTAGCACAGAAGAGAAAACCAATGATGGTGAAGATGACATAAAGATGGAAGAACTGAAGGCAGCACTGGAGAAAATCAAGATGGGCGAAGCAGCAGGGCATGATGGTATAACACCAGAAATGGTTAAGTACATGGGAGCATCAGGCGACCTATTACTCCTAAGGGTCCTACAGGCAGCATGGTGCAACAAGGCCATACCAAAGGATTGGGAGATTGCCATCATAACACCGATTTTCAAAAAGGGTGACAATCGACAATGTGGAAACCACAGAGGCATATCCCTTCTCAGTGTTCCTGGTAAAATCTACTCTAGAATCCTAGAGCAGAGACTCTGATGCCTAGCTGAGCCACAATTGGATGAAGTCCAGTGTGGATTCCGAGCAAACCGAAGTACTCAAGACCTAATCTTCAAACTCAGGCAGCTGAGTGAAAAGGCCATTGAGTACAAGAGTGAGATCCATCTTTGTTTCATAGATCTGGAAAAGGCGTTTGACAGGGTCCCCTGGAGCAAACTTTGGGACTGTTTGACAAGGAAGAACATTCCAGCACCTCTGATTCATGCTATACAGAGCTTCTACAAGTCTTGCAGAAATTATGTGAGGACAGCAAACTATAAGTCAGAAGAGTTCAGGACCACCACTGGTGTAAGACAAGGTGATATCCTGTCACCTTATCTTTTCATACTCCTCATGGACGATGTCATCAAGGCATGTAAGGAGAGAACAAGAAAGTATTCAGTGGGGTACTGGAAGATGAGACAGGTCTGTATTTCAGAGCTAGCATTTGCTGATGATGTTGTCCTGATTGCTAAATTAGAGACACATTTCCAATCCAATCTGCAAGTCTGGAAGGAAGAGCTGGAGAAGAGAGGGATGGTCATAAGCAGCTCTAAAACAAAATCCATGGTGATATCACGAGAGGAAAGAAGACATCAGATTAAGTTGGGAGAACAGGTCCTGGAGCAGGTCGACCACTTTAAATATCTCGGAGCTATTATAGACCGAAAGGGAGGCATCAAAGAAGAGTTGGCCACTCGAAAAGCAGCGGCTGGGAGACTTTTTCAGGCCATAAATCGAGGATTCCTCAGCAAGAAAGAGGTTGGTAAGAAAATGAAGATGGCTGTATACCGCTCCACCTATGTCCCAGTCTTGACATATGGATGCGAGTCATGGGCAATGACTACAATGCACAAAAGCCAGATCCAAACCTCAGAAATGAGGTATCTGAGGAAGGTGGTTGAAGTAACAAGAAGAGACATGGTCCGCAACCAGACGATACGTCAAGGCCTAAAATGCCCCCGCTGCAGACCCAAGTAGAACAGTGCCAACTAAGATGGTTTGGCCATGTCTGCAGAATGGGAGAAGTTCCGCTACCACGACAAGCATGGGAAACAAAGAGCCAGGGATCCAGACCCCCAGGATGACCGAGAGTCCGCTGGGAGGGCAACATTAGACAATCTTTGAAAGACTGAGGACTAGAATGGAACCAGGCCAGGAAGAAGAAAGCTGATAGAATAGTCTGGCGCTCTCTCTTCCAAACCTCTATACCTCACGGTAGAAGGGGAACGACTAAGTAAGTAAGTAATATCTAACAAGGAACTAATTCCTGAAAAATGTTCCTCAAATGACGAACTGAATAAACAGATATCGTCTATGTATGTGATAATGTCTGGTCTATGTGATAAAATTGTTCGCATCATGCGAATAAAGATTGCCGGTGCGTTCATGAGCCCAAACAGCATGACATTCCACTGGGAAAGACCTTGTGGAGTCGAAAATGCAGTAAGATATTTGGCTTGTTCTGTTAAGGGAATCTGCCAATATCCCTTAGTTAAATCTATTTTTGTGAAAAATTTTGCTGTCGATAGACGAGTGAGTAAGTCGTCAAGAAGTGGATGTGGTTCACTGTCAGCGACTGTCTGAGCATTCAATTTTCTATAGTCAACACATAGACGAATGTATGTCTTTCTTTCTAACAATAACCAAAGGTGAAGAAAATGGAGAATTACTACTCTCTATGATACCTAAAGCCAACATCTGTTCGAGTTCCTCAGTTGTCTTACTTTGATAATGTACTGGAACTGAATATGGATGTAAGCGGATAGGTGTATTATCTCTGAGTATTGAGTATTATGTCATGACAAATAACTGATGTGCGACCAGGCAAATCAGTTAACACATCCGAAAAAGACTTTAATAGATCAGCAATTTGACGATGATGTTGAGGTGTAACCGAAGGAGAAATGGAAACATCTCGCCAGGATTCTGTAGCCTGTAAAGTAGGTACAGGTAGAGACATATGTATTTCAGGAAAAGAAGATTCTTCTTCCTGAATTACGGATAGACTAGAATATTGGCAAGAACCAACTGATTTGTCATACAGATCATGAAAAAGAGATTGTAAGTGTTTAGGGCGAGTGTGAAACTCTTTAAGCATATTGATGTGGTATATTTTCTTATGAAAATAATGTCTGAAACATAGTCAACGTCTGAAATTCTGTCTAAAACCTTGAAAGGACCATTCCATGCGATTAATAGCTCATTTTCTTTGCGTGGAAGTAATACGAAAGCCTCATCACCTGGAAACAGCTGGCGTAAGTGTCTATTCTTATTCTGAAATAACCTCACTTTAAACTTAGCAGCCTCTGATGAAGCTGTCGCCAACTGGCAAGCGTCCACAATTTTTTTACGCAAGTTGATGACGTACTTGTATGATGACTGGGTTTCTTGGGTCATCGCAGAGTCGAGTAGAAGATTTTTTTTCAGTCTCATTGGACCCCTTGGTGGAGCACCAAACACCAATTCAAACGGAGAGAAGCCGGTCTGTTCATGCAGCACCTCTCGGTATGCGAACAGCACAGCTGGGAGTACTCTGTCCCAGTCTTGAGGGTGCTTAATGGTAACTTTGTGCAGTAGTTGTTTAATGGTGCAATTGAGCCGTTCCACGGAACCATTGCTCATCAGGTGATATATACTACTGAGGTTTCTTCCGATGTCAAAGGTCTTCATCACTTCAGACATGGTGTCAGAGACAAATTGAGAACCATGATCTGATATTTTCTAGGAAATCCTACTCTGGAAAAAATAAGTAACAGTGCATCAGCTACATCTGATGTAGTGGTATTCTTTAATGGGATGGCTTCTGGCCATCGTGTGCAGAGGTCAATGCATGTGAGGACAAATCTATGACCTCTGGCCGAAGGTAAGAGAGGACCAATAATATCTATGGCCATCTTATCAAATGGAAATACAGAAATGTCACATGCCTGTATCGGAGCAGTATGAAATTCTCCTCATGACTTAACCTCTTGGCAGGTGACGCATGAACGTACATATAATGATACGTCACGTGAGATACCTGGCCCAAAAAATGAAGACAACACTCGAGAACGTGTGCGAGTGTATCCAATATGACCCGCGCATTGGGAGTCATGTGCATGTCATAGGATATAAGGTCTTAATGATAAGGGCACCATAACCTGTTGTTTCACCTGAGATTGGTCCATATAACATCTGATTAAAATGTCGTTTTAAATTTTAAACCAATGTTTACACTTGTTATTAGAGGTGACATTATCGTAATAATGTACCAAAGCAAAAAACTTTTTTAAAGAGTTGTCTTCTCTTTGTTTGGTTGCAAATGATACTCTATCTATAGTTGAATGAACATCAGTGTCATTCTGGAGAGCTGTTTTAGGATTTGAAGTATTAACTTTCTCCAAAGTTTGAGCCTGGGCTTGAGTTGTCACTGCATTGGCTGTAAATAAGTTCTTTTTTCCCCATTCAATAATTTCCTCTGATGTGCAATCCCTACTACCGTGAATGCATCCCACCGTAAGATCAGCGACTGGATTTTGCAACATGCAAACCTTGACATTACCTGTAAAAAACGGTGTGTTAATATTTATTATGGCAGTGGGGTAGTACTCGATAGTACCAAAGGTAATGCATTTAATAAATTCATTAATGGAGCAACTTGGATTGACTAATGACTGCCTAATGCCGATGGTAGTTGATCCGGAATATCTCAACACGGATACCACTGTCCCGTTGATCAATCCTCTACTGAAGATCAAGGTGCCAGTACCGTCGTTTGCAGCGAGATTAACTGCCGGGATAGGATGTACACACTTCAACACTGTAGGGATGTCTTTCTGCAAAATAGTTAAGCATTTTTGGCAACGATTTGCCACATCAACATCAACTGTACAACAAGAAGATGAATGAACCAAATTGGTATTGTCTTGATTACTCAAGGGTGTACTGCTAGTCAGTGCCGCCCCTGCGCTGTGTTCAAACCGTTGTGGTCCACGTGAATTAGACCATGTTCGGTGATGGTCACCGGAATTATTTAGTTGTTTACCATTATAACTATTGTTTCTGGATCTATAATTTTGATTCTTATTATTCCAAGAAAGAAGACATCAGATTAAGCTGGGAGAGTGGGTCCTGGAGCAGGTCGACCACTTTGAATGCCTCAGAGCTATTGTAGACCGAGGGGGACGCGTCGGAGAAGAGTTGGCCACTCGGGGGGCGGCGGCTGGGAGACTTTTTCAGGCCGTGGATCGAGGATTCCTCAGCGGGAGAGGGGTTGGTGGGAGGGCGAGGATGGCTGTGTGCCGCTCCGCCTGTGTCCCAGTCTTGACGTATGGATGCGAGTCATGGGCGGTGGCTGCAGCCCATATGGGCCAGGTCCAAACCTTGGAAATGGGGTATCTGAGGGGGGTGGTTGAGGTTACAAGAGGAGACGTGGTGTGCGGCGAGACGATACGTCGGGGCCTAAAATGCCACCCCCTGCAGACCCAAGTAGAACGGTCCCAACTAAGATGGTTTGGCCGTGTCTGCAGAGTGGGAGAGGATTGGCTGCCACGAAAGGCATGGGAAACGGAGAGCCGGGGATCCAGACCCCGGGGGCGGCCCAGAGTCCGCTGGGAGGACAGCATTAGACAATCTTTGAAGGACCGAGGACTAGAATGGAACCAGGCCAGGAGGAAGACAGCCGATGGAATAGTCTGGCGCTCTCTCTTCCAAACCTCTACACCTCACGGTAGAAGGGGAACGACTAAGTAAGTAAGTAAGTATTATTCTAGTTATTGTTACCATTGTTATTCAGATTGAAGTTATATGATTTCCTCCAGTTTGAATTTTGTTGAACATTGTTGTTATTTCTGTATTGAGGTGACTGATGCCTGAATTGCTGTCTACCTCTATTAAAATTCTCATTCTTGTTATAATTATTATGTTTATAATATTTATTGTCATTATATCTCTTATGGGTATAATTTCTATCAAGACTTTGAGCTCTTGATCTATTATTACCATGCCATGTCGCAGCAGAAGCTACTGGTTAAGCTTCTCTCAAGTGAGAATTAGCTATACAAACACCTGGGTGTGCAGTACATTGACTGCAATTTCTTCCAATGCAGATATAGTGGGTGGTTTGCATTCCTGTAGAAATGACAAGAATGATGTGCTGACGGAGGATAGAACTTTATCCCTAAGCAATAAATCTACTAGTTTATCATAAGACATATCCACTCCAGCAAGTTCAACCCATCTAGTAAAGGTAACGCATACATTAGCAATAAACTACGCGAAATCCTTGCTTGAATCTGGTAGAATAGTTTTAAACTTTATTCTATACCCTTCTTCGTCTAGGTGAAATCGTCTTAATAGTAATGATTTTGAAGCATCATAATTATTGATAATTGCTGGATCCATATTCTTTATAGCATTTAATGGTTCACCATCCAAAAATTCACTAAGTTTTAAAACCCACGAGGCTTTATCCATTTTGTTTGTCTTACATACATCTTCAAACCTTAACACATACGATGATAAATCGTCAAAATTTTGTTTGAAAACTGGCAGTTTAAACATGTAAGTGCCTCTAGTCTGGTTGAATGAAGAAGTATTATGTGAATCATCATTATTGCTACTTGCAGCAAGTTGTGCTCTCAATTTTAATTCATCCAAACGCATCTGCATTAACTCTTTTTCTTGTTTAATTTTATTTTCTTCTTCAATACGTTTTATTTCATCTCTTGCCACACTTTTCTCTTCTTTGGCTTCACGTTCTGTTTCTTCTCGCTTTGGCTTCTTGTTCCTCTAATTCTTGCTTTAATTCAGCCTTCTTCTTCTCTTCTTTGGCTTCACGTTCTGCTTCTTCCTGTCTCGCTTTGGCTAGTTCCGCCACTGCATAATCATGAAGTGCTTCTCCTTTTAAAGCAAATTCTTTACCAATTTTAATAAAATATTCCAAAGTCGCCATGTTAAATAATTAACACATTAACTACCGCAAGCCGCTGTCAGCGGCTCACAAAATAATCACATTTGGACCGCAAGCCTCTCAGGGCGCCAATCTAATTTTAGTAATAAAACGAATGAAAAATGTACTGAAACACTCTCTGGTCTGGTTCGAGATTTTAAGTTGCCACCGGAAAACAAATTCCCAAAGCATGGTTGTTGTAGAACACTGGAAAATTGATATTATGTTCATATTTTTCAGCGTTTTGGGTTAGTTACCAAATCATGTAAAACTGTTTACCGTGGCAACTAGTGATAGGACTACAAAAGATGCATGTACATCTCGTCTAATGGCTGAATAGGATAGAAACGTGTTTCAACAATTGACTGATAGATCTAGCGACGAGGACAAGAGTGAAAACGGTGTGCACATTGATTGAAATTGTGATTTTGATAGAGATGGGGCGCAAGCAGTTATAATTGTGAAAATATTGCAAGTCTTCGGCCATCATAGGGCCATTAAATAGCAACAACCTCTATTAGAGTTACAACCAGTGTTTATTGTAATAGTACATTCATTTATCTTTAAAATGACGTGTAATTCATAAAAATCTGTAAACAATTACGAAACTACAGCTTACTTTGTGCAAACACCTACAGGATGAAAATGGGAAAAAAATTTAATTTGGCCACAGTGTGTTTTTCAATTCGGTAGTTAATGTGTTAAAGTACCTACTTAGTCAACATTTATATATATATATGCAAGCTAAATAACCAATATGGAATGGTGACTCACTGTAGTCAAACAAATACCTATCATATGCCTTACAAATTAAATGTAAGTTCAAATATTTTTTTTACCTAATATTTTATATCACCATGCCTTACCCAGGCTAAATAACTAGTGGTTACATGACCTACTAGTGTAAGATGCTGAAAATAATTCAGGCATCCAATATTTTCACTTAAATAACTATTGGTATTATCCTTCCATTATTATATCATTATATTTTTATTTTATAAAATTAGGCCATAATCATCATAAACAACTAGTAGTTACCTGAACATCTAGTGCCAAAAAAAAAAAAATGAAGAAGTACAACGTATACAATAAACAAAAGAATTATAAATACAATTTTACATTACAATTTCTATTTACAAACATTAAAATGATTGTAATAACTAAATAAACTACCGGAAGTAACAAGATGTACAAAAACTGAAATTAGGTCAGACTACGAAGGATTCTAAAAAAAATTTGCACAAAACATGGACTCTCTACATATGATGTCACAATTTTACGTGTAGAACTGAAAGATAGATAGATTAGAGTAACGTTATAGATAACGAACAACTGACAAAAATAAGTAAAATAAAACTGTGGACAATAATAATATACCATGCATATACATAACTTCACAGCTAAACAGATAATGTTGAATAAATTCAAGTACGAACAGAGTATGCCATTAATAATTCTTAATGGATCTTTCGTAAATAGTCAAACGGTTCCCTATAGAACGATTCTGGATTCTGCGGTCAGCGAAGCGACATTGCAGACATATCCAGAATTCCCGCCTACCACACACAGTATAGACATGACATATTCAAATGATAACATTAGAAAATACATGGAATTAATTGAGAGACATGCCTGCAAGTAAAAAAATGGACTCAAAGTTGCATTGAAACCAAAAACGGGTACTTAGCTTTTGCGA
Source organism: Oreohelix idahoensis (assembly GCA_024509875.1). Taxonomy (NCBI): domain Eukaryota; kingdom Metazoa; phylum Mollusca; class Gastropoda; order Stylommatophora; family Oreohelicidae; genus Oreohelix; species Oreohelix idahoensis. The sequence continues at coordinate 115,206 of JAMPIV010015318.1, forward strand.
TCAAGTATCATTATCCGCACAGTGCTGGCATGCACCATTGCAACGTAGTGATGTCTCGAATGATCTTTCCGGCTTTGATAGAACTGGTACATTCATTTCAGTCCGTTGAAGTTTGAGGTCATTAATTTTGATATCGCTTGGATGGGCGTATCAACGACCAGTAAAATTGACCCTGAAAAGGTCATGACGTCATTTTCACCTCTATTACGCTTGCGTAGTGCCTTGTTACAGTTTTGTCAAACATAGTAAAATCCGAAAATTGCTGACAATCGAAATTTTCGTTTTCTGGAACTCTGTTAACTTCTATCTTGAAGGAAAAAAAAAATTCGTTCCCCGTACCAGGCCACCAGTTGTTAAACCACTGGTTTGTGGTTTAATCTTTCCTCGTTGAGTGAATTATTGTATTATTTTCTGAAGTTCATAATTGTCTTGTTCACTAATCATTTGGCAATCATGCTGATATTTTCTGAATTGCGAATACTGGGTAGTATAGTCCAATCCAACTTGATAAAGCTGACAACGCTATGTGGATTTGAGTTCACAAAACAATACGATTTATTACGTATACATACAATCAATCATGGCATTTCAAATGGTAGATCATATTCGTGCTGTCCAATATCGTCTCATATAATAACTCCTCTATCGTCAAAAGGTCTGACTGTTTACATGCGATGCCATATGTAGTCATCCGGTAATGAACAGTCATAGGTTTGGCGACATAAATATTCCGATAATCAATTTACAATACTCCCTGTATTTCTTCTGAAATGAAGACTACTCATCAAAATGGGATGACTTAATCCTGCATCCATATATAATAAAAGCCGACCCCTTGGCTTATAGTTAAGGAGAAACTCTGCACGATATATCTCGGGAGCAAAGCATAACGCGTCCGACTTGAACAAAGTTCAGACTATGAAGGGTGTATATAGATCGTTACCGAGCGGTAGCTCAACAACGCATCATGTCATGTTTAACCATAGACAACCATACACTTTCGCGTTCAATAAATTATCTTTAAGTGCAAAACATCTTATATTTATAGCATACCAATATATTCATGCGTAACTTTAAAGTGCTCACAATTGTAGTGGCCAATATCACTAAACGTGTCGTAACACCGCTATTTATTATACGAGGCGAGAATGTCTGGTTAGTATATCTAACCTGAGACTGATTTTTACGTGAGTATCCCTTCTTTCCCTGTACACTGACAGGTGTCCACTCACCATTCATGCAGATACTCGCCGTCTTCGGAGGGTACCCATTAGAGCTGTGTCGGCTCAGGAGCCGCCAGTCCCTGGTTGACGATTTTATAATATTAAAACTGCATTGACTTCTGGGACACCCTGTATAAACATGTATTTAAATAACAAGCGTAACAGTTATTAACTGCAGCACATGCGTATAATATCACAACAAAAGGAACCAGAAATGGTAGACGATCCATTAAAAATATACAGATCGGTACAAGATCAGCTAATATAGTACAAAACTGGAATTAAATAAGACAAAAAAAAAACCAAAAAAATAATTGATAGGATTTTCCAGTTGACTTCCTGTGTTTCCGCAATGCCACCAATAAAAATCTAAGTGAGGTAATTTCAGAAAAACAGTCTATTTTGAACCTTTGCTAGCCTACCTTCATCACGTTCACATAAGCCTGGATGTTCTTCTCTTTTTATTTCTGGCACTCTCAAGGAAACAGTATTCTGTTTTTGAATATCAGCACAGCCATTTCCACAATCAGTCTGTAATAAAATATTAACACAATGAACAGTCAAAAAGTATGGTAAATATATCTGCTGTAATCTATTCCTGTCATTAACCCTATTCAATTCTTGACTTTTTAAGATTTAAAAAAAAATAAAGGTTGTAGGTAAAATATTATTAAATATGTTTTGTTTTTTTCGCACGCACGCAAGCATGCAGGCACGCATGCACACTCACACACACTGGTGTTATACCATCCTGTCCCGCTGTTTTGCCCCTCTTGATTTTCTCCAGTGCTGCCTTCAGTTCTTCCATCTTGATGCCGTCTTCACCACCACTGATTACCTCTTCTGTGATTGTTTATCACTGCTGGATTTTTACCTTGCTCACCTCCAAGGAGCACTGATAAATAATATTTCCATCTTTCCATTACTTCCTTTGGGTTAGTAAGCAATTTGTCTTCCTTGTTTTTTATTAATTAAAGAGGGCACTGTTTTTCCTTTCTCGTGTGTTTTAGGGTCTTGTAAAACAATTTCTGGTTTTCTTGAGCATCTTTTTCTAGCTTTTCTCCAAATTCTTCCCAGGACTTCTGTTTTGCTGCTAGCACCTTGTTCTTTCCTTCTGTTCTGAGTATCACATATTCTCTATATTTATCTGTTTTTATCTACTTTGGTTTTAGCTTCTAAATATTGTTTCTGTGTCTTTTTTCTTTTCTCTTATTTTCTCTTTAACTTCTTCTGTCCACCAAGGTGTCCTCTTTCCCTTCTTCCCAAATTAGACTTCACCTCAAGCTTCTGCAGCAGATGCTTTTATGATGTCATTGAATTTCAGACGGGGGGTTTCCAAGTAATCAGGTCATTCTTCTATGTTTCTCTCTGCTGCAGCAATAAGCCCCTGATGCCTGGTCTTAACTTCTAGCTCTCTTAGCTTGTAGGCCTCAGTTCTAATCTCTCCTGCTTGATTATGCATTTTCTTGCATGATGGTGGGCAATAGTCAAGCAACTCTTTCAAGTTTTCCTCTAATTGTCAGCAGGTAGTGATCACTTCCAATCTCTGACCCTCTCCAAACTCTAGCATTCCGCACATACTTGAATGAGCTCTTCCGAACAATGGCATAGTCGATGACTGATTTCTCATTCTTTGTTAGTTCATATCTGGTGTATGCATGTATGAACTTATGGGAGAACTTTGTGTTTGTAATGACAAGGTTTTGCTCAGTACAGAATCTAAGGAGTCGCTTTTCATTGTTATTTAGAGTATCTTCTTCAAATCTTCTGATAACTCCACTCCATCTTGTATGGTCATTGCCAATTCTGGCATTGAAATCTCCAAGGAGCAGTTCTACATGCACAAACATCTTTCTTTAAAAGATCTTTTAACATTTGTATGCTAGTGTAAACAAAAAAACTATAACAAATAGATGATAACCTTGCTTAATAAGAGACTCTACTCTAACGTCAGCCTAAATGGATAAGAGCCTTCATTTTGAATCATCCGTTCAACAATGAAAAGATGTTGCTGAGACTGATAAAGATTTTGGCCCTTGCTATGAATGTAATCAAACAGAAAGCACACCATGCTTAATTTATTCAACTGGAGTTTCAGTCTCAAAGCTGGAAAATTTCTGAAAAGACATTATCTGTAAAAATCACTCTTTTTTGGGTCATGAAAGACATTCGAAAGTTATTGAATGTTCACATTCAGGTTCTATAGGATAGAAATGAACAGTTAATTCTTTTTTATTTGTTTTTTTTGTGACTCGATCATTCATTCAACTGGACCTGAATTGGGCACTTTTGGTTATAATTAGGGTATCTGTGAGAATTTGTGATCCTATTTTAAATTCTAAACTGGATTTGTAACATCATGGTGCTTATTCCTCTTATTGTTGCTTCCTTCTTTTTTTTTTTTTGCAAGCCTGGTGTTTTGATCTCTGCATCTATTTATTTGTAGTAGGCTTCCTCAGCAAAAGAGAAGTTGGCAAGAAGATGAAGATGGCTGTAAACTGCTCAACCTATGTCCCAGTCTTGTCTTATGGATGACCACAACCCATTAACAGCCAGCTCCAAAATTCAGAATCTGAGGAAGGTGGTTGAAGTAACAAGAAGAGACATGGTCCACAACCAGACAATACTTCCTACTACTTTCTAAACATTTCATAATTTATCATATTCACATTCGATTTTATGTTACTTTCTTTGAACCTTAGCCGCCGACCGTCAAAGCAGTCAGTGGCCATTACGCATGGTGGCGTCTTGTAGGGCAACAACAAATTGATTCCACTTTGCTCGGTCAGCGGCCATCCTTCATACAGTGCCCCAACTCTGGTTCACTCTTTGCATCTCAGCCTCCACAGTCCTCAGCCAAGTTGTTTTTAGTCGGCCTCTCTTTCATTTTCCTTCAGGGGTCCATAGCATAGCTGTTCTTGTGATGGCATCAGGGTCTCTTCTGAGGACATGGCCAACCCAGCTCCAGCGTCTGCCAGCTATGATGGTGTGCATGTCCTCTTGCTTGCTCCGAGTAAGCAGATCTTGGTTGGTGATGGTATTCGGCCAAAAGATTCGGATAATTTTTCTTAGGCATGTTGTGTGAAAAGAGGACAATTTCGACATTTCCTTCTCTGTAACTCTCCAGCTCTAAGCGTCGTAGAGAAGCACAGAAAGCACACAGCTCTGATATAATCTTAATTTTGTGCTTGTGCTGTACTGAGAGGTTTTCCAGATGCTGTTTAGACTAAAAAAGGCTGTTCTTGCTTTGTTAATTCTGTTGTTGATGTCTTTGCTCGCTCCGCCATCTGGTGTTACTATGCATCCTAGGTATATGAAGGCATCTGTCTGTTCCAGTTGCTGATTCCTTACTGATATGGGCTCAGGGTTGCTCACACTGAGCGTCATGACCTCTGTCTTCTTTAAGTTGATGTTCAAGCCCACCTACTGGCTATACTTATTAAGTCTATCCGTTTTTTCCTGGATGTGTTGATGTGAATGTGCTATCAGTGCAATGTCATCTGCATATTCCAGATCTTCCAATGTAGAAAATGTAGTCCATCTTATTCCTCTTGGATTGCCCTCTGTTGTCTGGCGCATCACCCAGTCTATGGCAGTTAAAAATAGAGTGATTGATAAGGGGCATCCCTGTCGTACTCCTGTCTTCACTTCAAAGGTTAGGTTGCTCTGCCCATGCTTCACGTAAAGTTGGCATAAAGGCTTTTTTATGATTGACACTATGCAGCTTGGAATTCCATAAGCCCTCAGTATTTTCCATAAACGTCCCTATGTATACTGTCAAAAGCCTTTTCAAAATCAACGAAATTAATGTACAGCTGTCTTTGCCTTTATCTTACTGTTAGACCTAAAAGTAACTTTTTCCTGCAACTGAAAGTTATTGTGAGGTACACTGGAGTAAGTTCAGTTACATGTGAGACCTTAAAAAGCACTGGCTAACAAAAAAAAAATTTTTTTTCTTTCTCTAACATTTCTATGTTTTTATGGTCAATTTTAATGCGCTGTTTTTAAATCTGCAAACCGTTTTTCTCTATCAGGTCGGGATCTCTAGAAATACGCAATTGAAGTTTTTTAACAACGCATACAGTATTACAACATCATTTGTACAAGAAGTATAACAGTTATGTAGGCTTGAATTTCTTTGCAGTCGACTTTCGTCGGTGAATGGCATGTGGTACATCGCGATGAAGCATCCAACAATAATCGGCAAGCATGGTCACACTCCACCGTCCTTGATAACGTGACTCCATTACGGCGATATCTTGATGGAATCGTTCTCCATGTTCATCGCTGACTTCGCCAAGGTTGTCAGGGAAAAAGTCAAGATGCGAATCGAGAAATGAATTTTGAGGGACATGTTACAGCCCATAATTATGTATGCATCTATGCACTGCTTAACAATATGCACATAGTCGACAGATTTGTGATTTCCCAGAAAGTTATCGACGATCGATTTGAATGCCATCCATGCGCGAAGTTCACTACCATGTAACAAGTTCTCGAATTGTTTGTCTGCAATAACTTTCCTAATCTGAGGTCCTACAAAGATACCTTCCTTTATCTTTGCATCGCTAATTTGCGGAAACTTTTCTCGAAGATAAGTGAAAGCTTTGCTCGTTTTATCTAACGCTTTTACGAAATTCTTCATGAGCCCCAACTTTATATGTAACGGTGGTAAAAAGATGTTGTCTTTGTTAACTAATGGCTCGTATATTACATTTTTATGCCCGAGCTGCATACGATCCCTGATAGGCCACACCTTTCTTGCATAATGTTCCTGTCTGTTGCGGCTGTCCCATTCACATAGGAAGCAACAAAATTTAGTATACCCAGTCTGCATGCCCGTGAGAATTGTAATGACCTTTAGGTCTCCACAAATCCGCCATTGGAAGTCATTGTACTTTATTTTTGCCAAAAGTATAGCCATATTGTCATAAGTTTCTTTCATATGAACAGAGTAGGCGACTGGAATTGATGAAAATAAATTTCCATTATGCAATAACACGGCTTTTAGACTAGTCTTGGAAGAGTCGATGAAAAGTCGCCATTCGTTGACTATGTGCTCATGACCGAGGTGCACCATTAGACCTTTTACATCTTTGCAATAGCAAATGTCATCATCCATCTCAAAGTATTGAACAAGTTCTCTGTGTCTATGACGAAATTTAGATATCAGAGTATTGGGCGCTAAAAGATTCCATTCTTTGAGTCGCGAACCGAGTAATTCCGCTTGTCCTTTGGTGAGAGCGAGATCACGTGTTAGATTTGAAAGTTCTGAATGGTTAATTAAGTGAACACCATCATTCACCGGTATATAATCCTAGTCAGAATTAGTTTCTAAAGCAGGTAAACTATCACTTTCTGATGGTTCATTCACGTCCAACGGATATTGTTCTGGTGGAACTGGGATCGGACACGTGATTGGATCATGAGCCACTGGTTTCGAAACCGATTCAATATTTGGATAAACCACAGACTTTCTAGTTTTAAAAGTGAAACCATAGATATTTGTCAAGCAGAAGTAACAATCAGTAGCGTGATTTGTCGGTTCACGCCATATTACTGGCACTCCAAAAGGCATCGACTTATGCTTCGGCGATTTTCGTAACCAACCTGCCAATGTATTTGCACAAGTCGAACAAACTGCATTTGGCTTCCAAGATTTATTTGCATCATCAACTTTCGAATCGAAATAAAGTTCATATGCTTTCTTTAGCAATGGTGTAAAGTTTTTTCTGGTGAACACGATCGGTAAAATATCCGCACACGTAACAGAACAGATCAGCCGAATTTCTACAACTTCTAGAAGCCATATTTCACTCAGAATTATTTTAAAATACAATAACTATTTGAAATATAACCTAACATATGTCATGCATCTTTTAGCAGTATAAAAAGTAGAATTATTTTGCATTTTATTAATTTTTAAAAAGTTATATAGTAAAAATGAAATGGAGCAAATAACAGTTTCCCAAAAATATATTTATTCACAAATATCTTAAGAACCTGACGTGATAGAGATAAACGGATTTCAAATTTGAAATCAGCGCAAGAAACTGACCTAAGAACACTTATTCTTATATAAGAAAGAAAAATGTTGTTTGTCAGTGAAGTTAATTGTGTCTCTTGCTACTTAGTAAAATATAAAACACTATATGGTATCTGGGCAAAGACAAACAAATACAATACAGCTTGTATTAACCACTTTACTGTTCAGCTAAAACTTATATGACAGTACCAAAGCTCGCATACTGCTTGAATGATCATCATAACGTACTTCGTCACACTGCACAGTTGAATACACAAAATCATGAAGCTCTTCACACTTAGCACTCAAAAAGTTAAGTGACTGATATAACATCAGCTCCATATGTTTTGTTGGTTCTGTTAACTGTAATTATATAAGACATTGTGAGAATTTACTAATAATTTAATTTAAAAAAGTACTTACTTCACAATCTGATTTTATTTCCTGTTTTATTATTTCACCCAGAAATGGGATTTTTGATTCCAAAGTTCTTGTTGTCTGGAAGAAGAAAAAAATAGTTTCACTACAGTCTTAAACATTTTTACTCGTGCTTCTGTGGTAGTTTCTGAAGCAGTTTTGTTTGACATGATACATCTGCCAGTCTCATGTAATAACCTCATTTTAGTGTTAGCAGTTTAACATGACATGTCTTCCAGCCTCATGTAATAATCTCATATTAGTGTCAGCAGTTTGATATGATACATCTACCAGCCACATATTAGTGTCAGCAGTTTGACATGACACATCTGCCAGTCTCATACAATAACCTCATATTAGTGTCAGTAGTTTGTTTGACATGATACTTCTGTCAGTCTCATACAATAACCTCCTATTAGTGTCAGCAGTTTGACATGATATGTCACCCAGTCTTATACAATAATCTCATATTAGTGCCAGCAGTTTGACATGATTTTTGCCAGTCTCATACAATACATCATATTAGTTTCAGCAGTTTGACATGATACGTCTCATACATTAATCTCATATTAGTGCCAGCAGCTTGACATGATATGTCTGCCAGTCTCATACAATAACCTCATACTAGTGTCAGCAGTTTGACATGATACGTCTCCCAGTCTTATACAATAATCTCATATTAGTGCCAGCAGTTTGACATGATTTTTGCCAGTCTCATACAATACATCATATTAGTGCCAGCAGCTTGACATGATATGTCTGCCAGTCTCATACAATAACCTCATACTAGTGTCAGCAGTTTGACATGATATGTCTGCCAGCCTCATACAATAACCTCATATTAGTGCCAGCAGTTTGACATGGTTTTTATGCCAGTCTCATACAATACATCATATTAGTGTCAGCAGTTTGACATGATACGTCTCATACATTAATCTCATATTAGTGCCAGCAGCTTGACATGATATGTCTGCCAGTCTCATACAATAACCTCATATTAGTGTCAGCAGTTTGTTTGGCATGATACATCTGCCAGTCTCATACAATAACCTCATATTAGTGTCAGTAGTTTGTTTGACATGATACGTCTGTCAGTCTCATACAATAACCTATTAGTGTCAGCAGTTTGACATGATACGTCTCCCAGTCTTATACAATAATCTCATATTAGTGCCAGCAGTTTGACATGATTTTTGCCAGTCTCATACAATAACCTCATACTAGTGTCAGCAGTTTGACATGATACGTCTGTCAGTCTCATACAATAACCTATTAGTGTCAGCAGTTTGACATGATACGTCTGCCAGTCTCAAACCATAATCTCATATTAGTGCCAGCAGTTTGACAAGATTTTGCCAGTCTCATACAATAACCTCATATTAGTGTCAGCAGTTTGACATGATACGTCTGCCAGCCTCACACAATAACCTCATATTGGTGTCAGCAGTTTGACATGATATGTCTGCCAGTCTCATACAATAACCTCATATTAGTGTCAGCAGTTTAACATCATACATCTGCCAGCCTCATACTTACTTACTTACTTAGTCGTTCCCCTTCTACCATGAGGTGTAGAGGTTTGGAAGAGAGAGCGCCAGACCATCCTATCGGCTGTCTTCCTCCTGGCCTGGTTCCATTCTAGTCCTCGGTCCTTCAAAGATTGTCTAATGTTGTCTGCCCAGCGGACTCTGGGTCGCCCTGGGGGTCTCGATCCCTGGCTCTTTGTTTCCCATGCTTGTCGTGGTAGCCGATCTTCTCCCATTCTGCAGACATGGCCAAACCATCTTAGTTGGGACTGTTCTACTTGGGTCTGCAGGGGGTGGGATTTAAGGCCTTGACGTATCGTCTGGTTGCGTACCATGTCTCTTCTTGTTACTTCAACCACCTTCCTCAGATACCTCATTTCTGAGGTTTGGATATGGCTTTTGTGGGTTGTAGTCATTGCCCAAGACTCGCATCCATATGTCAAGACTGGGACATAGGTGGAGCGGTATACAGCCATCTTCGTTTTCTTACCAACCTCTCTCTTGCTGAGGAATCCTCAATTTATGGCCTGAAAAAGTCTCCCAGCTGCTGCTTTTGGAGTGGCCAACTCTTCTTTGATGCCTCCCTTTCGGTCTATAATAGCTCCGAGGTATTTAAAGTGGTCAACCTGCTCCAGGACCTGTTCTCCCAGCTTAATCTGATGTCTTCTTTCTTCTCATGATATCACCATGGATTTTGTTTTAGAGCTGCTTATGACCATCCCTCTCTTCTCCAGCTCTTCCTTCCAGACTTGCAGGTTGGATTGGAGATGTGCCTCTGATTTAGCAATCAGGGCAACATCATCAACAAATGCCAGCTCTGAAATACAGACCTGTCTCATCTTCCAGTACCCCACTGAATACTTTCTTGTTCTCTCCTTACATGCCTTAATGACATCGTCCATGAGGAGTATGAAAAGGTAAGGTGACAGGATATCACCTTGTCTTACACCAGTGGTGGTCCTGAACTCTTCTGACTTATGGTTTGCTGTCCTCACATAATTTCTGCAAGACTTGTTGAAGTTCTCTGTATAGCATGAATCAGAGGTGCTGGAATGTTCTTCCTTGCCAAACAGTCCCAAAGTTTGCTCCAGGGGACCCTGTCAAACACCTTTTCCAGATCTATGAAACAAAGATGGATCTCACTCTTATATTCAAGGGCCTTTTTACTCAGCTGTCTGAGTGTTAAGATTAGGTCTTAAGTACTTCGGTTCGCTCAGAATCCGCATTGGACCTCATCCAGTTGTGGCTCAGCTAGGCGTCGGAGTCTCTGCTCTAGGATTCTAGAGTAGATTTTACCAGGGACACTGAGTAGGGATATGCCTCTATGGTTTCCACACTGTCGATTGTCATTCTTTTTGAACATTGGTGTTATGATGGCAATCTCCCAGTCCTTTGGTATGGTCTTGTTGTACCACGCTGCCTGTAGAACCCTTAAGAGTAATAGGTCGCCTGATGCTCCCATGTACTTAACCATTTCTGGTGTTATACCATCATGCCCTGCTGCTTTGCCCATCTTGATTTTCTCCAGTGCCAGCCTCATACAATAACATCATATTAGTGTCAATTATTTGTTTGACATGATATGTCTTCCAGCCTCACTGTGACAGATGAAAATTGAGCACCTTAATCGATCCACTTTATTCTCATCGGCACCCCTCATTCTTTTTTAATCAAACTGCTCAACGTGGTTTCTCACAGACTTCCTAATTAAGCATGCAACTTAAGTACGTGTAAGCCATACCTCTCTCGCTAGCCACGCCTACCTGTCTTCTTTTTACGTGCTATCTAAGCAGATATTTAGATTAATATACTGTCATTCCTTCATAAGAGAGAACGGGACGATAATTGCAGGAAAGGGGGGAGGTAAGCGAATGCCAAGGGGGCGTTAACCATTTTTGCCGACTTCAATTCCTTTGTTCGTGTCCAGAGGACACAATTTGCTCACCAAGAGATGGGATCTAAAAGGCGCCGCTCACTAGCGAAATGAATTTTGCGGTTAGCAAAACCATGAAAAATAGCCTTCATTCAGGTTTTGACCGCAGAAGTTCCCAATAATCGGGCAGAGGTGAAAAATCTTGCATGTAGCTAACGATTTTTATCCATTTAATATATATATATACCCATCTCTTAAAAATTCAGTTATCAGTCTGCACTCAGGAAGTGTTGATATCTTCTAGCGTGACATCTTGGAGTTTTTTTAATAAGAGAATCACTTAGATTCATGGAGAGTTCATTTTCCTGTGTTGCGGTAATAATATATATATTAGAATTTTGATGATTTAATCGTTAAAGTTCTTCATTCTATTTCACTGGGATTTTGTGTTAACAGTCATAGACTGGGTGATGCGCCAGACAACATTGGGCAGTCCAAGAGGAATAAGATGGACTACATTTTCTACACTGGAAGATCTGGAATATGCAGATGACATTGCACTACTAGCACATTCACATCAACACATCCAGGAAAAGACAGATAGACTTAATAAGTATAGCCAGCAGGTGGGCTTGAACATCAATCTAAAGAAGTCTGAGGTCATGACGCTCAATGTGAGCAACCCTGAGCCCATATCAGTAAGGAATCAGCAACTGGAACAGACAGACACCTTCACATACCTAGGATGCATAGTAACGCCAGACGGCAGAGCAAGCAAAGACATCAACAACAGAATTAACAAAGGAAGAACAGCCTTTTTTAGTCTAAACAACATCTGGAAGTCCTCTCAGTACAGCACAAGCACAAAATTAAGATTATATCAGAGCTGTGTTCTTTCTGTGCTTCTCTAAGGTGTGGAATGCTGGAGAGTTACAGAGAAGGAAATGTCAAAATTGTCCTCTTTTCACACAACATGCCTAATACAAATTCTCTGAATCTTTTGGCCAAATACCATCACCAACCAAGATCTGCTTACTTGGAGCAAGCAAGAGAACATGCACACCATCATAGCTGGCAGATGCTGGAGCTGGGTTTGCCATGTCCTCAGAAGAGACCACGATGCCATCACAAGAATGGCTATGCTATGGACCCCTGAAGGAAAACGAAAGAGAGGCTGACCAAAAACAACTTGGCGGAGGACTGTGGAGGCTGAGATGCAAAGAATGAACCAGAGTTGGGACACTGTACGAAGGATGGCCACCAGCTGAGCAAAGTGGAATCAATTTGTTGTTGCCCTACAAGACGCCACCAGGCGTGATGGCCCCTGACTGCTTTGACGGTCGGCAGCTAAGGTTCAAAGAAGAAGAAGAGCTATCCCATTATAAGAGGAATTCGCTGAATTAACTCAGCTCGGGGCTTGAACGGGCTAAAAACCATTGCTTAAACCCTTCACTCAAGGCGACGGACAGATATAAGTTAACCATTGCTCAGCGCTATGGCGCATCGTTCTTGACTTCTGAATTATCTTGTAAATACTCCCTGTGGATAGAAGCATCATTGCACTTCTATCTACATCTCTGTCAAGAGTAATCTTGTGCGAAGTTAAACACATTTGATGACCCAGTTTAAATACTCTTGAGTTTTGGCCATTGTTGGACCACTACTGAAAACCAGGGGAGGCAATTCGTGACACAGCCTCATACAATAACCTAACATTAGTGTCAGCAGTTTGACATACTACGTCTGCCAGCCTCATACAATAACATCATATTAGTATCAGCAGTTTGACATAATACGTCTGCCGGTCTCATACAATAACCTCATATTAGTGCCAGCAATTTGACATGATACGTCTGCCAGCCACATACAATAACCTCATATTAGTGACAGCAAATTGACATTTATGACCGACAGCCACATACAATAACCACATATTAGTGTCAGCAGTATGACATGATACGACCGACAGCCACATACAATAACCACATATTAGTGTCAGCAGTTTGACATGACACAACAAACAGCCACATACAATAACCACTTATTAGTGTCAGCAGTTTGACATGATATGACCGACAGCTACATACAATAACCACATATTAGTGTCAGCAGTTTGACATGATATGACCAACAGCCACATACAATGACCACATATTAGTGTCATCAGTTTGAAATGATATGCCTGACAGCAACATTCAATAACTACATATCAGTATCAACAGTTTGACATGATACAACTGACAGCCACATACAATAACCACATATTAGTGTCAGCAGTTTGACATGATATGACTGACAGCCACATACAATAACCACATATTAGTGTCATCAGTTTGACATGATATAACCAACAGCCACATTCAATAACCACATATTAGTATCAACAGTTTGACATGATATATCCGACAGCCCCATATGATAACCACATATTAGTGTCAGCAGTTTCACATGATCTGACCAACAGCCACATATAATAACCCCATGTTAGTGTCAACAGTTTGACATGATACGTCTGCCAGTCTCATGTAATAACCACATATTAGTTTCAATAGTTTGACATGATATGACAGACAGCCACATACAATAACCACATATTAGTGTCAACAGTTTGACATGATATGACCAACAGCTACATACAATAACCACATATTAGTGTCAATAGTTTGACATGATATGACTGACACCCACATACAATAACCACATATTAGTGTCAGCAGTTTGACATGATACGACCAACAGCTACACACAATAACCACATATTAGTGTCAATAGTTTGACATGATATGACTGACAGCCACATACAATAACCACATATTAGTGTCAGCTGTTTCACATGATACAACCGACAGCCACATAGAATAACCATATATTAGTGTCAACAGTTTGACATGATACGTCTGCCAGTCTCATGCAATAACCACATATTAGTGACATGATATGACCGACAGCTACATACAATAACCACATATTAGTGTCAGCAGTTTGACATGATATGACCGACAGCCACATTCAATAACCACATATTAGTGTCAGCAGTTTCACATGATACAACCGCCAACCACATACAATAACTATATATTAGCGTCAACAATTTTTTTTTTTTCGTACGCTCGCTAATACTCGAGGCGAAATCTCAGGTTATTATTTATGTCTAACCTGTCATTGATTTTACGTGAGTATCCCTTTTTCTTGTACAGAGACAGGTGTCCCTCGCCATTCAGGCAAATACTCTCTGATTTTGGAGGTACCCATTACAGCTGGGTCGGCTCAGGAGCCGCCAATCCCTGGTCAACGACACTTCTTCAAATGTCCTCGCTAGGTCTCGAGTTAATCCAGTCCAAATCCCGGTTGACGAAAAATCGTCAAATGCCATCACCCAGGTTTGATCCTGGATCACCCGGTCGCCAGAGCGGTGTGGTAACCACTACGCTAGCGCGGCTCCAGTCTCATGTAATAACCACATATTAGTGCCAGCAGTTTGACATGATACGACCAACAACCACAAACAATAACCATATATTAGTGACAGCAGTTTGACATGATACGACCGACAGCCACAAACAATAACCAAATAAATTAACGGGCTGCTGTAAAACATAAATTCTGGTAGCTTTTCTCTTTTTCATTCTTTATTCGTTGTCTTTTAGATCTATCTTCTTATGTTTTTGTTTTGGTTCGTTTCGTATCTTTTTATAGCTCTTGTTTTGTCGCTATCGTACGTCACTTCCATGTGATTTCTGTGACAAGAGACTACCGCTTTCTTCCACAGATTCTTTGGATCGAGCTAAGCTAACTTTTACTAGTTCCACAGTTTTGTTCATTCTTTTTTTTTTGTTTCGTTGATTATTTACTTTCTTGTTTCAGTATTTCTTTTAGATTTTACGGTTTTCTTGTATTATTATTGTTCTTTTTTTCTCTCATCACTGTTGTTGTTTACTTTTTCCATCTGCTTATATCACCCATTTATTGTATATTTCTCATCATCGTATAGTTGTGTAGTACCTATATGTAATTTTTGTCTTTGTCACCTGTTTGTGGCTGACGAAGGGTAAAACCCGAAACGTCCCTTGTCTCATGTGAACTGTTATATGTAAAACTGATTCAATACCGTTTTATTAGTTTATAAACTTATATTACAAACAATAACCACATATTAGTGTCAACAGTTTGACATGATAAAACCAACAACCACATACAATAACCACATATTAGTGTCAGAAGTTTGATATGGTACGACCGACAGCTAGACAATAACCACATATTAGTGTCAGCAGTTTGACATGATACGACTGACAGCCACATATTAATTAGTATCAACAGTTTACTTGATATGACAGACAGCCACATACAATAACCACATATTAGTGTCAGCAGTTTGACATGATACAACCGACAGCTAGACAATAACCACATATTAGTGTCAGCAGTTTGACATGATACAACCAACAGCTACAGTCAATAACCACATATTAGTGCCAGCAGTTTGACACAAAACGACAGACAACCACATATTAGTGTCAACAGTTTGACATGATATGACTGACACCCACATACAATAACCACATATTAGTGTCAGCAGTTTGACATGAAACGACCGACAACCACATATTAGTGTCAACTGTTTGACAAGATATGACTGACAGCGACATACAATAGCCCCATATTAGTGTCAGCAGTTTGACATGATACAACCGACAGCCACATATTAGTGTCAACAATTTGACATGATACGACTGACAGCTGCATATTAGTGTCAACAGTTTGACATAATATGACCGACAGCCACATATTAGTGTCAACAACAGTCTGACATGATACGACTGTTGCGTGTCTATATTATTATTATATGTTCAGTCTGAGTAAACGTCTTGTTACTGTGGCCAATATATTACTAGGGTAGAAATGCATGAACACGTAGACAGCCCATATCACACTGGAAATACCAGAAGAAATTGCTTTCCTTTGCAATCGGTGGTCATTTGTGAGACTTCGAGGAACCCATCTTGCGGAAACCTTAGAAAATCCAAGAGTTTTTATAACTGCATTTGCACTACCAATGCTGACTGACAGCTGTAAGGCCAATTGTTGAGTAGTGATTCACCTATCAGTAAGAATAATGCCCTCAGCGCATTTCAACATTTCTGCGTTGGTGGCTGTGGCAGGACGTCCACAGCGCGGCCGATCAAGCAGCTCCGTATCTCCACTTCCTGATTCTTTGCTTCTCTGAACCCAGCGACTGACTGTACTCCTGTCGACTGCAAAATTTCCATACACATCACATAGACGCTTGTGAATATTCACAACAGTTTCCTTCTCTGCAACGAGAAATTCTATCACAATTCGCTGCTTATAACGCATGTTGCTAACATGCTCCATTTCAACGATTTAGGGCAGCCGTACTATTTGGCCGGTTGCGATGCAATTTGGTGCACACAATTGGCACATGCCATATTTGAAGTGTGCAAAATTTCATGCTTCTATCTTTATTATTAGCTGAGAAAAACGATGTGGTGCATTACTTTCTGAATGCCCCTCGTACACTGTTTATTGTACTCAATGCTGCTCCACATGCATAATCTGGAAAGCCATTATATCTTATGGCATAACATATACAGTCATTAGTATAGCTCTGTACCGCCTGTAGCTAGAACACTGTCCTCGAAAGTTTTACACATTTTTATTCCGACTCACGTTCTCACCAGAATTCATAATTCCTTTTACAAAAATACTAGCATCATCTCACGGAGGTATATGGATGATCTAGTGATCAAACATCATAGGAATATGTCACAAAATACTATAAGTCTCAGGAGCTCAGAGACATACGTCCACTTGCCACACTGAAACACACAGAAGACCCCAGCAGACGATCTCCTACTTTTGCTGATCCCAACTTTAACGTCTGCGAACTGCACCTCGAGGCAATGATGTAACTTCCTGTTACCAAGGACTACCGATAATAAACAAACATGAATCCTTGTCAAACCATTTTGATATCAACAGACATGTTATAAATTTTACTCATAACAATGACCGACAGCCACATACAATAACCACATATTAGTGTCAACAGTTTGACATGATAGAACTGACAGCCACATATTAGTGTCAACAGTGTGACATGATATGACCGACAACCACATATTAGTGTCAACAGTTTGACATGATACGACTGACAGCTACATATCAGTGTCAACAGTTTTACATGATATGACCATTAGACACATACAATAACCACATATTAGTGTCAACAGTTTATCATGATACGACCAACAGCCACATATTAGTGTCAGCAGTTTGACATGATATGACCGACAACAACGTATTAGTGTCAACAGGTTCCTTTGCCAAGCTATATTTGGCAGAACTTTGGCACGTCTAGCTATGGTGTGTCGTTAGTGCGTCCAAACTCCTGCTGGGAGGTTTATCGGATCATCACACATTATATTTATGGAAGTCCTGCAACAGTATACAA
Source organism: Oreohelix idahoensis (assembly GCA_024509875.1). Taxonomy (NCBI): domain Eukaryota; kingdom Metazoa; phylum Mollusca; class Gastropoda; order Stylommatophora; family Oreohelicidae; genus Oreohelix; species Oreohelix idahoensis. The sequence continues at coordinate 132,745 of JAMPIV010015318.1, forward strand.
GTCTTGTTATGGAAACTAAGATCACCATTGTCAGCAGTGCCAGTCAACACAGTACCATACACACATCAGTAACAGACACATTAGCGTCAACAGTTTGACATGATATGACCAACAACCACATTAGTGTCAACAGTTTGACATGATATGACTGACAGCCACATGTTAGTGGCAACAGTCTGACATGATATGACTGACAACCACATATTAATGTCAACAGATTGACATTATATGACCAACAACCACATATTAGTGTCAACAGTTTGACATGATACGACTGACAACAACATATAAGTGTCAACAGATTGACATGATATGACAAAAAACCACATATTAGTGTCAACAGTTTAACATGATACAATTGACAGCTACATATTAGTGTCAATTGTTTGACATATGACCAACAACCACATATTAGTGTCAACAGTTTGACATGATATGACTGACACCACATATTAGTGTCAACAGTTTGACATGATACGACCGACAAGCACACATTAGTATCAACAGTTTGGCATGATATGACTGACAACAACATATTAGTGTCAACAGTTTGACATGATACGAGTGACAGTGACATATTAGTGTCAACAGTGTGTCATGATATGACCAACAGCCACATATTAGTGTCAGCAGTTGGACATGATATGACAAACAACCATATATTAGTGTCAGTAATTTGACATGATATGACCAACAACTCCATATTAGTGTCAGCAGTTTGACATGATACAACCAACAACCACATTATTAGTGTCTGCAGTTTGACATGATATGACCAACAGCCACATATTAGTGTCAGCAGTTTGACATGATATGACCAACAGACACATATTAGTGTCAGCAGTTGGACATGATATGACCAACAACCATATATTAGTGTCAGTAATTTGACATGATATGACCAACAGCCTCATATTAGTGTCAGCAGTTGGAAATGATATGACTGAAAGCTACATATTAGTGTCAGCAGTTTGACATGATACAAAAAAACAACCACATATTAGTGTCAGCAGTTTGACATGATACAAGCGACAGCAACATATTAGTGTAAAAAGTTTACATGATATGACCGACAACCACATATTAGTTCTGCAGTTTGACATGATAGACCAACAACCCCATATTAGTGTCAGCAGTTTGACATGATACAACAAACAACTACATATTAGTGTCAGCAGTTTGACATGATATGACCAACAGCCACATATTAGTGTCAGCAGTTTGACATGATATGACCAACAGCCACATATTAGTGTCAGCAGTTGGACATGATATGACCAACAACCATATATTAGTGTCAGTAATTTGACATGATATGACCAACAGCCTCATATTAGTGTCAGCAGTTTGAAATGATATGACTGACTGCTACATATTAGTGTCAGCAGTTTGACATGATATAAAAAACAACCACATATTAGTGTCAGCAGTTTGACATGATACAAGCGACAGCAATATATTAGTGTAAACAGTTTACATGATATGACCGACAATGCCATATTAGTGCTGCAGTTTGACATGATAGACCAACTACCCCATATTAGTGTCAGCAGTTTGACATGATATGACTGAGAACCTCGTATTAGTGTCAGCATTTTGAAATGATATGACCAACAACCACATATTGGTGTCAGCAGTTTGACATGATATGACCAACAACCTCATATTAGTGTCAGTAGTTTGACATGATATGACCAACAACCTCATATTAGTGTCAGCAGTTTGACATGATATGACCAACAGCGACATATTAGTGTCAACAGTTTAACATGATACCACCGACAACCACATATTAGTGTCAGCATTTTGACATGATACAACTAACAACCACATATTAATGTCAGCAGTTTGACATGATACAACCAACAACCTCATATTAGTGTCAACATTTTGACATGAAACGACCGACAACCTCATATTAGTGTCAGCAGTTTGACATGATATGACTGACAACCTCATATTAGTCTCAACAGTTTGACATGATATGACTGACAACCACATATTAGTGTCAGCAGTTTGACATGATATGACTGACAACCACATATTAGTGTCAACATTTTGACATGAAACGACCGACAACCACATATTAGTGTCAGCAGTTTGACATGATATGACCAACAACCTCATATTAGTGTCAACATTTTGACATGATATGACCAACAACCTCATATTAGTGTCAGCAGTTTGACATGATATGACCAACAACCTCACATTAGTGTCAACATTTTGACATGAAACGACTGACAACCCCATATTAGTGTCAGCAGTTTGACATGATATGACCAACAACCTCATATTAGTGTCAGCAGTTTGACATGATATGACTGACAACCTCATATTAGTGTCAACAGTTTGACATGATATGAATGACAACCACATATTAGTGTCAGCAGTTTGACATGATATGACTGACAACCTCATATTAGTGTCAACAGTTTGACATGATACCACTGACAACCACATATTAGTGTCAGCAGTTTGACATGATATGACTGACAACCACATATTAATGTCAACAGATTGACATGATATGACCAACAACCACATATTAGTGTCAACAGTTTGACATGATACGACTGACAATTACATATAAGTGTCAACAGATTGACATCATATGACAAAAAACAACATATTAGTGTCAACAGTTTGACATGATACAATTGACAACTACATATTAGTGTCAATTGTTTGACATATGACCAACAACCACATATTAGTGTCAACAGTTTGACATGATATGACTGACACCACATATTAGTGTCAACAGTTTGACATGATACGACCGACAAGCACACATTAGTGTCAACAGTTTGACATGATATGACTGACAACAACATATTAGTGTCAACAGTGTGACATGATACGAGTGACAGTGACATATTAGTGTCAACAGTGTGACATGATATGACCAACAGCCACATATTAGTGTCAGCAGTTGGACATGATATGACAAACAACCATATATGAGTGTCAGTAATTTGACATGATATGACCACCAACCCCATATTAGTGTCAGCAGTTTGACATGATACAACCAACAACCACATTATTAGTGTCTGCAGTTTGACATGATATGACCAACAGCCACATATTAGTGTCAGCAGTTTGACATGATATGACCAACAGCCACATATAAGTGTCAGCAGTTGGACATGATATGACCAATAACCATATATTGGTGTAAGTAATTTGACATGATATGACCAACAGCCTCATATTAGTGTCAGCAGTTTGAAATGATATGACTGACAGCTACATATTAGTGTCAGCAGTTTGACATGATACAAAAAACAACCATATATTAGTGTCAGCAGTTTGACATGATACAAGCGACAGCAACATATTAGTGTAAAAAGTTTACATGATATGACTGACAACCACATATTAGTTCTGCAGTTTGACATGATAGACCAACAACCCCATATTAGTGTCAGCAGTTTGACATGATATGACCAACAACCCCATATTAGTTCTGCAGTTTGACATGATAGACCAACAACCACATATTGGTGTCAGCAGTTTGACATGATATGACCAACAACCTCATATTAGTGTCAGTAGTTTGACACGATATGACCAACAACCTCATATTAGTGTCAGCAGTTTGACATGATATGAGCAACAGCGACATATTAGTGTCAACAGTTTAACATGATATGACCGACAACCACATATTAGTGTCAGCATTTTGACATGATACGACTAACAACCACATATTAATGTCAGCAGTTTGACATGATATGACTGACAACCTCATATTAGTGTCAACAGTTTGACATGATATGACTGACAACCACATATTAGTGTCAGCAGTTTGACATGATATGACTGACAACCACATATTAGTGTCAACAGTTTGACATGATACCACCGACAACCACATATTAGTGTCAGCAGTTTGACATGATATGACTGACAACCACATATTAGTGTCAACAGTTTGACATGATATGACCGACAACCACATATTAGTGTCAGCACTTTGACATGATATGACCGACAACCTCATATTAGTGTCAGCAGTTTGACATGATACAACTGACAACCACATATTAGTGTCAGCAGTTTGACATGATATGACTGACAACCACATATTAGTGTCCACAGTTTGACATGATACAAGGAACTGCCACATATTAGTGTCAAACCTTATATTAGAATCAACAATTTGATATGATACGACCAACAACCGCATATTAGTGTCAAACCACATATTAGTGTCAACAGTTTGACATGATATGACAGACAACCAGATACTAGTGTCCACAGTTTGACATGATATGACCAACAACCACATATTACTGTCAACAGTTTGACATGATATAATCAAGAACCACTTATTAGTGTCAACAGTTTGACATGATATGACCAACAACCACATACTAGTGTCAACAGTTTGACATGATATAACCGACAACCACATATCAGTGTCAACAGTTTGACATGATATGACCGACAACCACATATTAGTGTCAGCAGTTTGACATGATATGATCAACAACCACATATTAGTGTCAGCAGTTTGACATGATATGACCAACAACCACATATTAGTGTCAACAGTTTGACATGATATGACTGACAACCACATATTAGTGTCAGCAGTTTGACATGATATGACTGACAACCACATATTAGTGTCAGCAGTTTGACATGATATGACCAACAACCACATATTAGTGTCAACAGTTTGACATGATATGACCGACAACCACATATTAGTGTCAGCAGTTTGACATGATATGACCGACAACCACATATTAGTGTCAACAGTTTGACATGATATGACCAACAACCACATATTAGTGTCAGCAGTTTTTAACTTAGCAGTAGTCCTATTCTTTTTTTATCACCTGACATAACTCTGGGAACTGCATGAAGTTTTAATGGATTAATTCCCTTTGTATCTACCAACATCCAACACAACTTTCACATCACAGAAGATGGTGACAGCACAAAACAGGGGTCCTATAGAGTCAGTTGAAGAATGGCTTTTATTTATTTCATGAAGCTGCTTTGGAAGCAATGAAAACTGCCATGGGGTACAATGAAAAATACTGACAAATTATATTTTGGTTAAGTTGTGATTGGCTGAGTTAAGACTGCAGCAGATTTTATAGTGCTCAAATAAAGAATGCATTTAAAAAGACTGACCCAAAAAAAAACAGAATTAATCATGTATATGGGAAGGACCAATAAGTGATATGACACTGGCCTTAACATTATAACTAGCACACAATTTCTCTCTGTGATGCTTAGATTTCAAAAGGAATGTGATTCCTCCTGACTGACATTTCATGTGGTTTTTCTGTCTTTCACATTATGCTAAGTAGCTTATAAATAAATTTTTATATATACATTTTTTGTTACAATAATATTTTTAAAAGAAAAACTTCACATACATCATAATCTAGCACCTGTTTTATCTGCAGTGTTTCCTCACGATGATTCATTTTTTAATAGTTTCAGGTCCAGCAATGAAAAGTCAAACTGAAAATAAATAATTTTAATGTTATAATCGTTAATAACTGCTCATCAAGATTATTTAGATGTTCCTAAGTCTTAAAAGTGAACAAAGAGGTTGAAAAAAGAAATATCAAAAGAGACAAGAAAAAATATACTGCGGTATTGGCAAGAGAGGCAGTGGAAACTACTGCTAAAAGAAATATGAGACCCACACAACAACACAAAGAAGCCAACAGCATATTATTATCATGCAAACGGCCTTCTCAAAGCCAAGAATGGAACATTGCTCAGCAATTTACCAAAGCGAATGAAGATGTGGGTGGAATTTTTTTTAGGAAATTCTCAATAGATCAGGTTCACAAATCATCCTAGACAGCCAGCAGAAGAGGAGCTACAAATCAACTGTGAAAGATCAAATTAAGGAAGACATAAAGAAGACCATAAGCTTCTAAATGATGAAAAAATGACTGATCCAAATGGTTCTTTAGCAGAGGCCATTAAAGCAAACATCAACACTTCTACAGATATATATTACACAAATTAGAAAAGTCTGAATCTGCAAGAAATGGTCCCATAGCAAATAAATGGAAGAGAACTTCCATATGAAGAGAACCCAACATATCTTGGAGTCACGATGGATAAGAGACTCACCTGGAAGCCACACCTAAAATCGCTACAACAAAGAGCAACAAGGAAGCTCTCCCTTATGAAGAAACTGGCCAGTACATGTTGGGGGGGGGGGGGTGCAAATACCAGCGTACTTAAAAATGTCTATACAGGCACACTTTGGCCTGTACTTGAATATGACATGTCAGCCTGGGCCACAGCATCAAAAACAAACACAGAATATCAGCAAAATGAATGCTTTAGATTAATCACTAGAGAGATGAAAACCATTCCAATCCAGGCAATGGAGAAATACACCAACATCTGCACCCTTGACGACAGACCTAAGGAAAAGGTGTTTGCTCACAGTGAGAAGCTACTACGAATGTCAAATCATCCAACGCATGCCAAACTGTTCTACAGTTCAATAAAAAAAAAAAATCTGAAGAGAACCAGCTTCTTTAAAGTCTTCAAACATCTGCATCAATGTCATAAAGACCTTCTCCCAAAACAACCTACTGAAATGGAAATGCTAAATGATTCATTCATAACCCTACGCTCCCCAAGGAGAATAGGCCTTCAACAAACACATGCCACGTCCTCCTGTCACGTGCCATCATCTCAAGTTCTTTCCACGTTCTCCTCATCATTTTCCATCTCTGTTTCCAGCTCTCTTCTCCATGTGCTTCTTGGTCTACCTCTGCCTCTTTTGCCCTGAGGGTTCCAGAACAAGGACTGCCTTGTAAAGCTATCTACAGGTTTCCTCAGTGTGTGTCCTATCCATCACCATCGTCTTCTTCTCATCTCTTGTTCAACTGGCACTTGTCTAGTTCTTGTCATCAGTTGCACATTGGTAACCTTGTCTTACCATTTTAATCCCTCTATTCTACGCAAGCACCCATTTATGAAAGTCTGTAGCTTTTTGGTTGTTGTCTTTGTTGTTCTCCATGTTTCAGAGCCATACACTAGGACTGACTTCACATTTGAGTTGAAGATTCTTATTTTGGTTTTGGATCCGATTTCTCTCGATCTTCATATATTTCCTAATGCAATGAAAACTCCTCTTGCCTTTTGTATTCTTATTTTGATATCACTGTCTATCCCTCCAACTTTGTCTATATTGCTGCCAAGATATGTGTACAATTCTACATCTTATAGGGGTGTTTCTTCAACCCTGTTATCATTACCTGCATTTATTCTCATTATTTTTGTCTTTTCCCCGTGTATTTTCAGCCTCAATTGTTGTGACCTCTCATCGAGTATTTTCATTTTGTCCTGCATCTGATTACGGTTACAGGGCAGAACAGCCAAGTCACCAACAAAATCTAGATCATCAAACTGTTTAGTCAGAGGCCAGTGGATTCCATTTCTGTTGTGTGTCGTCGACATTCTCATAACCCAGTTTATTGCTAGTAAGAAAAGAAATGGAGACAAGAGGCATCCCTGTCGCACTCCCGTTATTATCCCAAATGGTTCTGTAAGAAGTCCTTCATAAAGAACTCTGCATGTCATGACTTCATATGTTTTCTTTATTAAATTAATGATTTTCAGGGCAACTCCATAATGCCTTATCAATTTCCTAAGTGATTCTCTGTCTACACTGTCAAATGCATTTTCGTATTCCACAAATCCAATGTACAGTGGTGAATTCCATTCCAGACTTTGTTCAACTATTATTCTCAAAGTGGCTATCTGGTCTGTACCGGATCTGTTTTGTTGAAAACCTTCTTGTTCATCTCTGTTTCTTGTCTATGGACTCTTTTAATCTCTCGAGGATAATCCTGTTTAATACTTCTCCTGGTACTGATAGTAAAATTATTCCTCTATAATTTGTGCACTCTTGTAATTTTCCAACTTAACCAGATATCCTTCCTTCCATTCTTCTAGTATCTCTTCCCTTTCCCAGACTTTATCAAGTAATTTATATAACATCTCTGTAGCCGTGTCGATATCTGCATCATAATTAAAGTTTGTTTTTAAAATAAAGAAGAAAAAAATGAAAAATAAAGAATTACAAAAAAAAAAAATAATACAAAAAAGTAATGAAAATAATAATAAATTAAAAAACAAAATAAAAAAACAAACAAACAACAAGACTGATAAAAATAAAATTCTTCATACAGTAAATTAGTGATTTGAGACATATTCTGAGGTGTGTTATAAGAACTCGTGAAATATTCAAACGGTCTGCTACTGAATGACTCAGGGACTCTTGTGTTTTTTCCAGTGCATGCGATTAGATACTGGCTACATAAAAAGAGACCAATACACACTTATACACTCAGGAGGCAAAAAATATGAAAGAGGAGAATGAATGTTAATAAAGAAGGAATTAGAAAAATGTGTATGCGGATACTGAACACACAATGACAGAATGATGTTACTGAAAATTAGAGCAAAGCCATTTGATATACCAATCTTACCAATATACGCACCAACTAAAGAACACAGCGAAGAAGAAATAGAGGAATACTATGAAAAGCAAGATGTAGATTCATACACATATCTTGGCAGCAATATAGACAAAGTTGAAGGGACAGACAGTGATATCAAAATAAGAATACAAAAAGCAAGAGGAGCTTTCATTGCATTGGGAAATATATGGAGATCAAGAGAAATCGGATCCAACACGAAAATAAGAATCTTCAACTCAAATGTGAAGTCAGTCCTAGTGTATGGCTCTGAGACATGGAGAACAACAAAGACAACAACCAAAAAGCTACAGACTTTCATAAATGGGTGCTTGCATAGAATAGAAGGATTAAAATGGTATGACAAGGTTACCAATGTGCAACTGATGACAAGAACTAGACAAGTGCCAGTTGAACAAGAGATGAGAAGAAGACGATGGTGATGGATAGGACACACACTGAGGAAACCTGTTGATAGCATTACAAGGCAGTCTTTGTTCTGGAACCCCCAGGGCAAGAGAGGCAGAGGTAGACCAAGAAGCACATGGAGAAGAGAGCTGGAAACAGAGGTGAAAATGATGAGGAGAATGTGGAAAAAACTTGAGATGATGGCACATGACAGGAGGACTTGGCATGTGTTTGTTGAAGGCCTATGCTCCTTTGGGAGTGGAGGTTTATGAAATGAAGAGCTACAACACACACTTAAACCAGTAAAATCTATAGATGTGTTGATAGTAATGGGTGATATGAATGCAAATGTAGGAAAGTGAAAATGCAAGAAAATAGTAGGACAGTATGGATTAGGGAAAAGAAATGATAGAGGAGACAAAGTTATCCAGTTCTGTGAAGAAAACCAGCTGGTCATATGTAACACCTTTTTTGAACACCACCAAGGAAACTATACACACTGAAAAGCCCAGGAGATGAAACAAGAAATCAAATTGACTTTATCATGATAAAACATAAGATTTAAGAACAGTGTCACAAGAGCAAAGATACTTCCTGGCGCTGACATAAATTATGATTTATTTTTTTTTTAAAATAATTAATGAAAAAAAAAATCCTGTTCAACCTCTGATGGGTTATAATTAGGATATATATTGTTTTCAATTCCAAATAATATGAGCAACTGCCGACATGAGAAAGTGGCATCACATTTGTCAAATCAATGTAAATAGGGATAATCACAATTGTGCTTATACGTTAAATAAATAGAAAAAAAAAAAAATAAAAACAAACAAACAAAATTCTGATCACAATCCGGTCGTTATCAAAGTAAACATAAAGCTGAAAAGAACAGGAAACAGAAGAAAAGAGGAACCCCAGATAGAAATATCAGCACTGAAACAGCCAGAAATAAAACAAAACTATCTTATCTATGTTAAAAATAAGTTTGACCAGTGACTGACAGAAAACGTGGGACAATACAGAAGAGAAAACCCAGATGAAAAAGTAAGCACAAAATGAGAACGTTTAAAAACAAGCATAAAACCAGCAAATACAAATTTACCTAAAAAAAAGAGTTTAAGAAAAATGAAATTTGGATGATGATATTTTGAATAAAATGGCAGAAAGAAAGAGAGCAAAAACACTCTAGAATATAAAAGAATAATAACAACGAAATACGTACTATGTGTTGACAAGCAAAAGAACAATGGATAGAAACAAAATGCAAGGAAATAGAAGACATGGAGGCAAAGCACATGACAAGTGATATGCATGAAGAAATCAAGAAAATATCAAATAAGTCGGTTTGACCAAGGAGGAGGCTGTATCAAGAACAAGCAATTGGAAGAACGAAGTGAAGCTCTCGAGATGTGGATATATAGAAGAATGGGGCGCATCTCATGGAAAGATGCTAAAACAAACGAAGTCCTGGAAAACCTAGGTATGAAATGAGAACTAATGAAGGAGATATAACACCTTGCAGAAGACCACAATAGAAGGGAGAGTTGAAGGCAAACGTGCAAGGGGAAGACAGCGCTATAAGTGGGAAGATAACATCAAGACATGGACAGGAAAGAGTCTATCAGAATGCACCACCAAGACAAGAGACAGAAGACGTTGGAGATCTATTACAGCCAACCTTCGTTGAGGAGATAGCAGCCGATGATGATGAGTCTGAGAAGTTTATTGTTACTGTAAATTTCCAATTTCCTAGATATGTAAACATTTTCTTGTTGGAGCCTTATACATCTTATATGCATGTCTTCCTTTCAGATTTTATAGAGTATAGTATGTTATAGAGTGGAAATCCTACTTACAAATTGGTGTTATTGGTCACACGCGCTGAAAGTGATATCCAAGTAACGAGTTGATTCCACAGGTCACGAGGTTAGAGGCACGAAAATACTAGAGCCCCTTTATCATATAAGAGTTACGCGAACTAAAATTTGGCCGCCATTTTTGGCTGTACCTGTATTGCAGGAAAATGGACGCAATCGCGAGTTTCAGACCCAATATGCATTTTCGTTTAGGTTAACTAAATAAGCGTCCGATCGACATAGTTGTTACAGCGCTGGTCTCTCGTGGCTAAGGTTCGATTCATGGTATCATCGCGCTCCAGTCTACCCAGCTGTAAATGGATACCTGACTTTGCTTTTGAGTTAGGGAAGGAAAAGTATCGAGGAAGGGAACTAGTCACACCCCACCTCTTGATGCTGGACCTAGTATAGTGAAGTCTCTAACACTTCATTCTCCTACGGCAGTATCTGCTATGGGAATACCTTTACCTATTTATATATATGCTCTTTAATAATTATAATCACAGTGTTTTATACATATATTTATATATATATATATAGGTATAATCACACTTTGATTATAATTATTAAAGAGAGTCAGAGGTAAACCAAAAAAAAAAAAAACACACACAGACAAGATAACTAGATACAGAACTGAAAAAGAAGAGGAATTCGTGGAAAGACCTCGCGCGAAAGGCATCTGACAGGAGGATTTGGCATGCGTTTGTTGAAGGCCTATGCTCCTTAGGGAGCTAACAGGTATTTTTAAATATTTCTGTATGTTTTAAAGTCAATACATGTCATTATCTTACAAACAAATTAATTATATTTATTTATTAATTTTGTAACGTTGTGATTATAATTATTGACTGTCGTGACCACCGGAGGAACATCATTTATGCTATTCGTATTTCGTACGAATGTTTCCTTACTTGTAAACTCCAATTCCAAGTACAAAGTAAACGAAAAGTTACAATAGGACATCGGTGGGGCTAAGGGTGAACATTACCAAATTACATGCAAATACAGTAGCACATATTTGTACTATTCTTTGTATTTCAACTAACAAAACAAATAGAAGAAAACTAGTTTACTTTTTTTTATATTAATGAAGAAAAATACCCCGTTCAACCGCTGATGGGTTATAATTAGGATATATATTGTTTTCAATTCCAAATAATATGAACAACTGCCGATATTAGAAAGTGGCATCTTAATTACTTAGTCATTCCCCTTCTATCGTGAGGTGTAGAGGTTTGAAAGTGAGAGCGCCAGACTATCCAATCGGCTGTTTTCCTCCTGGCCTGGTTCAATTCTAGTCCTCGGTCCTTCAAAGATTGTCTAATGTTGTCCTCCCAGCGGACTCTGGGTCGTCCTGGGGGTCTGGATCCCTGGCTCTTTGTTTCCCATGGTTGTCGTGGTAGCCGATCTTCTCCCATTCTGCAGACATGGCCAAACCATCTTAGTTGGGACTGTTCTCCTTGGGTCTGCAGGGGGTGGGATTTTAGGCCTTGGCGTATCGTCTGGTTGCGGACCATGTCTCTTCTTGTTACTTCAACCACCTTCCTAAGATACCTCATTTCTGAGGTTTGGATCTGGCTTTTATGGGTTGTAGTTATTACCCATGACTCGCATCCATATAATATGAACAACTGCCGATATGAGAAAGTGGCATCACATTTGTCAAATCATTATAAATAGGGACAATCGCAGTTGTGCTTTTACATTTAAAAAACTAACCAACCAACCAACCAAACAAACAACCAACCAACTAAACAAACAAACAAACAAACAAACTCTGAACAAGAATAATATTAAAGTGGAGGAGTGTAAAGGCCTGGCGGTTCCAGTTATATAACTGACTTTAACAGATAATGAATTGACTTTCATCTGTTAAAAGTCATAAGCATTGAAATAACAGCATCAGACCTTCACCTTCCTAGCCACTATATATTAACATTTGTTCGTGTTAAATATTGTTTGACTATATTATGCATTTCCCAAGGTTTGTCTACTCTTAACACCTCATCTATATTTATAGGTAAATTGGATGCCTGCACATAATCTAATATTAGTATTCTCATTTGTTCATACCTCTTACATTTTAACAAGAAATGTTCTATATTATTGTCTTGAAGATATACTGCACAGTAAGGTTCTTCTATTCTGAAATAGCCCTTTCCCAGCTGTAATCTGAGAAGTTTCTTATCACTGGGAATTTTCAATTCCCTAGATATCTGACAATTTCTTGTTGGAGCCTTGAACAACTTATAAGCATGTCTTCCTTTCAGATTTTTATCCCACTCTGCTTTCCATTCATATGTTATTAAATCTGTAATTAAGCTCTTAATCTCTGATTTACTCGTCCCTACATTTATTAGATTTTTATCAGATCTACCTTTCTTGGCTTTTTTATCTAGTTTACTTACCGGTTTATTGAATAGAATCAGTAGCGTGAATTTTTAACACATACTCCGATGAATTTTATATTCCGTTAGAATTTCACTATTTAGCAACAAATATTCCGTTAGAATTGTAACACCTCGCAAAACATACTACTCTGTAAAATAATATAATAAAAATTAATTATAATTTTATTATAGTTTTGTTTTATAATTTGTATATATTAATATATATATATGTCGTGTATATATAGGGAAAGTGACATCACACCTATCAAATCATTGTAAACAGGGCAAATCACAATTACCAATTGTGTTTGTATGTTTAAAAGAAAACAACAACAAAAACCAAACAAACACAAATGAGATGAAAATCAAACAGAAAAGGATGTCCACCGGGATTTGACAACCCAGCTGCAAACCTCCGAAATGGGAGGTGCCTAAAGGACAACCTGGTGGTACAAGAAATAAAGGGATACTTAAAATCAACAGGTTGACATAAATAATTTAGCGGGCGTACAGATATTTAATTGACTTTCGTCTGTCACTAATCAAATGTATTGTAAGAACAGCATCAGACCTTCACATTCCCAATTACTATATATTAACTGTCGTTCCTCATAAATACTGTTTGACTATATTATGCAGTTCCCTAGGTCTGTCTATTCTTAACACTTCTATATGTATAGGTAAATTTGATGCCTGCAAATAAGATGATGATAGGAAATTCTTTACAGAGAGATACAACAGGAAGCAATCTGATCATCAGAAGAGGTCCCCCGTCCGACAAGTGTTTCGGCCCGATATACTCCTTTACACTCTAAGGGGGGCGGGCCCACTTGGGTCATGACTCCCAAGCGTCTCAGTCTCATGTTGTCTTGTATCGAAAATGAACCTATTTCACTTATGGTAGCAACTTTAAAATCCACAACTCCGCCAGCCGTGGAGGCAATTGTGAAAGTAACAAAGAGAAGACAAATTATTCCGCTCGTTCCGTCGCACATCACAACTAAGGACACACACTGAGACCCCTTCTCGAAGCCGACGAGTCTAGCTACTGCGCTCTAGCCACTGAAATTCTGTGCCTGACACCCCTTATAATATACGCCACCTGTTGCCCCTCAGTCACAGCGCTTTTCTTAGTACCACCAAAAAACTCAGCGTATTGTGGACTTACAAAAATTTTGGAGTTTTCTGAACCGCAGCGTTTATTGTCACAATTTCCATTACCCATTGCGGTTGTTCCACAGCCAGCCTGATGCCTTTTCGGCAGTTTCACTAAGCCTCTTCAGTGCCCTTGTTCTCGACTGTCCCCTCAGCCCCAACAGCTTCAATAAATCATACACTGATGCAGCCACAATCCATCTTGCGCCCACTTCAACACCCATGACCCTTGCAGTGAACCCATCGTGTCTCAGATCCGCGGCCAGATCACTATACTTGGCCGCTTTGAACGAATGTTGCTCGTCTAATCTGGATTCAAATGGCACGGTCAGTTCAATCAGTATGACCTGAAGCGTTGCTGAAGAATGAAGCACTATATCCGGTCGTCTCCGCGATTTTCTGATACTCTCTGGATATGCCCCTCGTCCAGGTAGGTCTACCGCCATCTCCCAGTCGTTTGCACAGCCAAGAAGAGATGGTAAACTGCTACCAGGTTAACTCGGTTTGGGATGTGCTGACTTTCCTGCCCTCAGAAAGTATGTATTTGCGGTGCTCGGCCTGGGTTTGCTATTCGCCTTCATCCTTGTAAGATCTATTGTCGCAGCAAGCTCATTTAGCACTTTGTTATGGCGCCAAGTGTATCGCCCTTGCCCTAATGACACCTTACACGCTGAGAGCACGTGTTCAAGTGTCTGCCTCCCCTGGCACAGGGGGCACTGCTCATCATCCGACTTTCCCCATTTTACAAGGTTGGTGGCCGACGGCAGCAGGTCATACATTGATGTCGTGAAACGAGTGTGTAAACCCACTTCTTAGTTAAATCACTATGTCGAGATACAAATATCCCTCAGCCAATCAACGAGCAACGTTCACCAGTCTCTGAGACAGAATAAAATTAGCCATAAGCCTTGTTTTTCGGAACTCGGTTGGGGCCATCTTGTCTCCCAATATGGCGGAAAAATGAATAAAATTAGGCATAAGCCCTGTTTTTCTGGGACTCGTCTCGGTCACGGATTGTACGGCGGATGGTACTAAACGTCATATAACAAATCAGCTTGCCACGCCGAGACCCAATCAAAACCATTCCTTAAGCAGTAAAAGTTACCTCATCTACCTATATATGGGACCCAAAGATGCAGCAATAGTTAATGCAGTCAGCGACCCATAGCTTGACTGCTTACATCAGGACCAGCGAACCAGAGCTGGTCAAGACCCTACTCCACCTCCACGTGGTGGTCCTGGAAACAGATTGCATCACTGCAGTCTGGCTGAGCGAGTAGGGATCGCAGTGGGAAGGCAAACCCGGTCCCAAAAAATGCCCTGCGGAAGTCGGATGTGTCGACCGAAAGGTGCAGATATCACAGCTTAGGCGTAAACAGACACAACGCAACCACCGTCCTTTTCAGGGCGAACGAGGAAGAAGAAGAAGAAGAATCTACCTATAAATACGGGCGAGATTTTATTCAAATTCACGCACACACCAACACGAAGCCAGCTGACGACCGACTGAAGAAGAGAAGCTGTCAGACTGATTTATTGCTTACCTGCATTGACCGGGAACTCTTGCTTCGCTAAAGTCGTCGACTAGCCTGTTTAAATCTTAGAGGGTAAATATATTTACTATAAACTTGTAAGAAAATAGGCCTACAGCAGATATATACTGTTTGTATTTTTAGTGTCATTTATACTACCTACACCTGTAAATATTTAATATAAATTGTTTCACTATGAATGTATCAGGTTACTGATTGTATCTTGGGGAATTAGGTATAATGATTGTATTTCCTGATATGATTGATGAAGACGAAAACCAACTGAAATATAACCAAAACAGTCCTTGTTAGGACTCAATCTATTGTCTCACATAACTTCAGTCTATTGTCTCAGATAACTCCAACCTGAAATATAACCAAAACAGTCCTTTTTAGGACTCAATCTATTGTCTCACATCATCTCTCATCTCAGCCCGTAACCGGTCATGGGTCGTAGGGGTGCCATGGTGGAAGCATCAGCAGACAGGGTCCTCCACTGCTCTCTATCCTCAGCAATGCGTACAAGTGTGGAAAAACCGTGTCCTGCCCATTCTTTGATGTTATCAGCCCAGGATTTTCTCTGCCTTCCTCTTCTCCGTTTACCTTCGACTGTTCCCTGAAGGATCGTTTTCGAAAGGGAGTCATGACGAGTTACATGCCCAAACCAGGCAAGCTTTCGACGTTTCACTGTTGACAAAAGTGGTTCTTGGTGGCCTGCATAGGTGTTTATCTTCTCTCTAACATAGACATTTGTTTTGTGCTCTTTATAGCAAATGCGCAAAATTCTTCTATAACATTTATGCTCGAAAGCCTGAATCCTTCGCTCCGTATCTGCAGTGAGTGTCCAGCTCTCACACCCATACAAGAGAATAGATAATACAAGTGATTTGTATAATTTGATCTTCACAGGAAAACTGATGTTACTTTTCCAGATCACATTCAACCTTGTCATGGCAGCTGAGGCCATCTCAAGTCTTGTCTTGATTTCTTTAATTGATCTTCCATCACTGCATATAGTGGACCCGAGATATTTAAAGGTGTTAACTTCTTCTAACGTTTGCCCATTTAACGTAATGTTGGTCGGAACATGTTTCTTATGGCTATTCACCAATATCTTGCTTTTTTCTATATTAATTTCCATCCCATACGTTCTTGTTACTTTCTCCAGTCTTATGTCTCACATAACTTCAATCTATTGTCTCAGATAACTCCAACCTGAAATATAACCAAAACAGTCCTCCTTAGGACTCATATAACTTCAATCTATTGTCTCGTATAACTCCAATCTATTGTCTCCTATAACTCCAACCTGAAATATAACCAAACAGTCCTCGTCGCATATACTCCTATCATCAGAACACAACAATATTGTTAGGATATATGTTGCCAGCCAGTATAGCACTTGTCAGAGAGGGCCTGGTATATTATAGGGGGAAGGAAATGGTTGTATCACACCTAGGTGTACATATTATTGGATGTATTCATGTATTGAATTTATATTATTGGATGTATTCATGTATTGAATTTATATTATTGGATGTATTCATGTATTGAATTTATATTATTGGATGCATCCATGTATTAATTTATCAGAAAGAATGTTTTGCAAGTAGACACCTGTCATGTCTCGCTATTGCTAATTCATACTGAGCCATGATGTCATTCATCCTACATGCAGACACCTGAGACACACGCTCACCTCATATACATTAGAAATAGGTGGGCTTGATGACAGAAATTAGCCCCTATTTTTACTTGTTACAGGTTTTATTCGTGTCATCCAACCTGAGGTCGTATGTCCAGTCAATCCAGCTGCCTGGAACTTTGCAGGAGCACAGTGATTGCACAGGAGCTACATCTGTAGTCCCCCTCAGTCTTGGGTGGGCTAACGAAACGATCATCAGCGGTGTTGTGTGCAAGAAATTAAGGACAGAACTGTTTCAAGAGATGAGTACACATTAGTAGCCAAGAACAGCACTGTGACCTGTACACAGCTTTCATCGACTTGACAAAGGCGTTCGACACGGTCAGTAGAGAGGGTCTATGGAAGATCATGGCAAAATACGGCTGCCCAAAGAAATTTATCACAATAGTGCAGCAACTGCATGATGGAATGCAGGCTAGAGTTCAGGGAAACTGTGAGCTATCAGAGCCTTTCTTCGTCTCAAATGGAGTTAAACAAGGGTGCGTACTTGCACCGACTCTGTTCAGTATCATGTTTTCTGCTATGCTGACTGATGCTTTTAGAGACGGGGACACAGGAATCGACATTAGTTATCGTATTGATGGAAAATTGTTTAACCTTAGGAGGCTTCAAGCAAAAACCAAGGTCAAATCACACACCATCAGAGATCTTCTGTTTGCTGATGATTGTGCCCTCAATGCTGGCTCAGAGGCTGATCTGCAGCATAGTGTGGATAGATTCTCCGAAGCCTGCGCCAACTTTGGGCTTACCATCAACACGAAGAAAACAGAAATCATGTACCAACCAGCTCCTGGCACAGTTTATACTGAGCCAATCATCAAGGTAAATGGTGAGAAACTGAATGTTGTGAACAGATTCACATACCTTGGTAGCACACTATCCCAGATTATTGTCATTGATGATGGGGTGAACACCAGGATCTCCAAAGCCAGCAGCACATTTGGCAGACTATACACCAACGTTTGGCATCGAAGTGGCATTAGTCTACAGACAAAGCTGAAGGTGTACAGAGCTGCGGTGCTTCCAGTGCTGCTATATGCATGTGAAACATGGACTGTATACAGGCGCCACGTAAAGAAGCTAAACCACTTCCATACAGTCTGTCTCAGGAAGATAATGAACATCAAATGGCAAGACAAGATCCCGGATACCGCCGTTCTTGACAGAGCTGGTATCCCTAGTATTGATACTATTCTGATGCAGTCACAGATTCGCTGGGCAGGTCATGTAGTCCGCATGCCAGACCATCGACTGCCAAAGATACTCTTTTATGGTGAGATGCAGAAGGGTAAACGCTCCCATGGTGGCCAAAAGAAGCGCTTCAAAGACACGTTAAAGACGTCATTGAAAACCTTTGACATAAACCCAGACACATGGGAAGCTGCTGCGCAAGACCGAACTGCTTGGCGCACATCTCTTCGTAAAGGTGCAGCGGCATGCGAATCATCCAGAAGAGCAGCAGCGGAACAGCGGAGACAAGCTAGAAAGGACCGTGTAATAAAACCTTCACATGAAGCAAACATTCCCTGCCCACACTGTCCGAGATCTTTCCAGGCCCGCATCGGGCTCTTCAGTCACCTTCGTACCCATAGACTAACCTAACATATTCTTAAATAATTGGATGAACAGAGTGGTCTTCATCACCCGTGATGGACGAACAACCACACATTAGTACCATTTCTGTCGGCCATTGTAAGCATTTACTGTCAAGGACGAAAAACTGAGTTAGCGTAGCAAGAGATAAGAATAATAGCATTGCTGATAAATTTTATATATTTAATTAACAGCACAGCTGATACATTTACTATAATTGAGTAACAGCACAGCTGATATAATTTTTGTTCCTATAGTTGGAAAACTTGTTGTAATATATATATATATATATATATATGTGTGTTGTTCGTCCATCACGGGTGATGAAGACCACTCTGTTCATCCAATTATTTAGGAATATGTTAGGTTAGTCTATGGGTACGAAGGTGACTGATGAGCCCGATGCGGGCCTGGAAAGATCTCGGACAGTGTGGGCAGGGAATGTTTGCTTCATGTGAAGGTTTTATTACACTGTCTTTTCTAGCTTGTCTCCGCTGTTCCGCTGCTGCTCTTCTGGATGATTCGCATGCCGCTGCACCTTTACGAAGAGATGTGCGCCAAGCAGTTCGGTCTTGCGCAGCAGCTTCCCATGTGTCTGGGGTTATGTCAAAGGTTTTCAATGACGTCTTTAACGTGTCTTTGAAGCGCTTCTTTTGGCCACCTTGGGAGCGTTTACCCTTCTGTATCTCACCATAAAAGAGTATCTTTGGCAGTCGATGGTCTGGCATGCGGACTACATGACCTGCCTAGCGAATCTGTGACTGCATCAGAATAGTATCAATACTAGGGATACCAGCTCTGTCAAGTATGGCGGTATCCGGGATCTTGTCTTGCCATTTGATGTTCATTATCTATATTATATGTAAATCATATGTAAACTACAAATCCATTGCATTCCATTTTTCAACATCCACCCTTCAGCACAAGAGTAGATAGTGTATATACTAAATAAATAATAAGGAAATTGTATTTGAACGACTTGTCAATTTTATCATTGTTAATTAAAATCTGTTTCCTTGTTTTAATATCACAGTTAGTTACACAGCGGGGGTGGCAATTTATGATTGTCTCCTCTCTACTAATTTTTCGAGATCAGGTTATTCACAGCCGTAACTAATTTGTGATACCAGTAGTTCTCTCAGACACTGGGACTTCATCATTTTCAGCAGAAATTCTATTTCTGTAATTGTCAGTACTATACTGATCCTAGAGCCAATATAAACCTCACGCCACAATTGATCTAACAACGAAGCTGAGCCTAAGAGGTGCCATATGCAATATATCATTCCATGTCAAGTACCTCTGCAGGGCTCCTTCCCATGTAGTCCATTGGCCTTGTTGGACCTGCTGCACTGCTTTTTGCAACCTCTTATCATTCTCAGCTCCTCGTATATCTGCACTGCCTTCGAGTCTTTTAATGAGGCATCGTACACCCTGCCAAGACTTTTAACAGGTTCTTCAATGACAGTAGGGATTCTTTGGTTGGAAACCATGAATATGACCTCTGCTACCTTCCCTTTCCTGACTGATAGGCTTCTCAACTTCTTGGGTTTGAAGCTCATCCTGCACCAACTGACTAGTTCATCCAGGCGTGCTAACATCCTCCGGGCCTGATGTTCATCTGATGTAAGAATTGTTGTGTCATCCATGAATGCTTTGAGCGGTGGCATGTGACACATTCCACCGAGCTTTGGACCTATAGCTATTCCTTCAGCCGCATGAGGATTACCTGCATAGCCATTACTAATAGTATCGGAGAGATGGTACATCCCATCGCAATTCCAACTTCAAGGCCAATCCACTTCGTTGTGTACTCTCTGATTGAAAATCTGACAGAAAACCCTGCGAAATACAGTGCTGCAATCTCTTGTGGAACATGATACATTTTTAGGGCCTGCCACAACATCTGGTGTGGAACGGATCCATAAGCATTCGCTAGATCCAACCAGATTACATGGAAGTTTGTTCTGTCAGACTTTGTCTTTTGGATTGCTTCCCAGATCATTGTGGTATGCTCTAGACATCCTGTTGTACCTGGGATACCTCCTTTCTGAGTGGTAGTGTCAATGTACCCATTTGCCAGAAGGTATGTAGTGAGTCTTTTCGCCATCACTGAGAAGAATATCTTCCTTTCCACATTGAGTAGTGAGATTGGCCTGATTTGACTGATGTCTGTGGTATTTTGTTCCTTCGGGATGTAGACTCCGTTCGCCTTTCTCCATTCCTTGCTTACAAGCTGGGTTTTCTAATAATATCTAATATTGGTGTTCTCAGTTGTTCATACCTCTTGCATTTTAACAAGGAATGCTCTATATTATTGTCTTGATGACATCCTGCACAGTAAGGTTCTGCTATTCTGAAATAGCCTTTTCCCAGCTGTAGTCTGAGAAGTTTCTTATTACCGGGAATTTTCAATTCCCCATATATCTGACATTTTCTTGTTGGAGCTTTGAACATCTTATATGCATGTCTTCCTTTAAAAATGGTATCATACTCTGCTTTCCATTCATCTGTTATTAAATCTTTAATGAAGCTTTTAATCTCTGATTTACTCATCCCTACATTTATTAGATTTTTATCAGATCTACCTTTCTTGGTTTCTTTATCTGCCTATTCATTTCCCTCTATGCCAACATGTGAAATCGAAGCGATTAAGACTGAACATCCTCTGGAATATAAGTATGTATTATCCAGAAATATATCCTCTGGTATATCAGGTCTACTGCATTCTCGTAAGTTTCTAAGTGCTTGAATTGTTGAAAGAGAGTCAGTTAAAATTGTTAGTTTTTTGTTGTTGTAAACACTGGAATCTATGATCAGCGATAGTTATCTGAAGATGGCAAACAAAGACGCTCAATTTTCCCTTATCGCCTCATAGGATCCTCTCAACGCCCCCAGTGACGGTACCAACCGCTTTGAGAACCACTAATTTATACAATCAATCTCGCTACTGCAGGGTTGCCAGTTTGATGTTTTTTTTCAGCAAAATTTAAGAAATCTGGTGAATGGTGAGTGCGCTGTGTGTGTACGCGCGTGTGTGTGTGTGTTGGTATGGGTGTGATGTTCAGATCGTTTGCCTGAACGACAGTGTTTTCGACACATTCAGATGTTTGGCAAGGTCGTTGATGAAGATGAGGAAGAGGGTGCAACTTAGAGGAGAGCATTGGGCAGTCCTTCTACCAGTGTTCTATTACGTGAAATTGCACCAGCAGAGTTGGTAGCTATGGTTCTATTTGTTAGGAAGCCCTGTATCCATTTAATCTGTATGGTAGGATGTGAATGATATACAGCTATACGTGTTGCTAATAGGGTAATACTGCTTGTCTTGTTCACAGAGAAATATCTACGAGATTCGGGACAAATTGCAGCCGCAGTAGTTGTACCGTATACCAATCCTGTGTGGAATACCAGTTTTAGTGGATGCCAGTTGTTTGTTGGCTCTCAATTTTATTGGATCCCCTTTCTGGAACACCAGCTTTGGTTTTTGTTTGTTTTGCTGAATAAATCTGGCTACCTATGATCCAACGATTTCAGAGCTCATTACCCCTGCAGTACCTATTAGAGATCACATGTTGCAGATTTACTGCAAACGGATTGGGCGACACATTTGACCCAGCTCACCTTTGTTTTTAAATCTCTCGGTCAGCTTAGATTGGTCGCCTGGACTACCTATCGGGAGACTTCTGACGTCCTCACATTTACACTGTAGCCACGTTTTGCCGGAATCCCCAAGAAAAGGCAAAGGGCAGTGTAAAATCTGGACTGCAGATACCTGTAACGCACTGTTTTGGTGTGTTATGAATGTTAGTACTTTGAGCGTGTCGTGTTGTCCTGGACAGTACCAAGTTGTAGCGAGGATTTAGGTCACTAGCGTGAGGTGCCGCCAGCGTATAGTAGAGACACACATGATGTCAGCATTCATGTAGATTCAGACGTGTAGTACTTGTCTAAGAATGTGGTTGATTGTGTAAATAACAGTGCTGATAACACGAAGGCCGTAAAGGCTCTTGGAAGACTTCACATTAACTCACACAACCACAAGTAAAAGTCAGTGAAGTAGGGAATGCTGCTGACGTTTACAATATTTATTCATGACGTACGATAATATGATGATGGACGAAACAGTCAATAGTATAAGATCCTGGACATTATATGTGTAGTTACAAAGGTCAACTTCAGGCATCACAGATCCCAGACATGCAACAATGTCTTGATCAATATTTACTGTTCATGCAATAGCTCTAATCCCTGACTGAGCCCCGTCAGGCAAGCCCTAGCAAATATATTGCTTAGTACGGGCGATATCAGTTATTTAACAAAGTCAATGCTATTGTCCTACAACTAGCAAAAGACGTCAGTCTGGCCTCACATGCCAGATACTTCATTCTGGTGAAGAAGATTGGCCGTAAACACGGACCAATATAATGACGACGAAATCAGGCCGCAGGTCGCGGGCCTCGATAATCAGGTCACTCTCAGTTTACACAAACTTCTGAGAATAAATATATTTCTGCCAAACAATATTCCGCCTGCATTGCGGATCCATAAAGTTGATTCTTAGGCTTATGTGTATAACAGGTCAACTTAGACCTAGTCTTTCAAGTATGAAGCCATACTGGGGTACAGTATATTAACTCCTCGTGAGCCTCGCTCACTATGTCGCCATCAGCGATAAATGTACCTTTAAGATCTAAACGAGACGAAAAGATCGAATAATGTTTTCAGTTACCTTCTCATAGAATCCTTACACTCTAAGGTAACCCAACACAGCCAATACTGGCATAAAGAAACACTCAGGGGCGGAAGAATGACAAAACAGTCATTCCCAGAATTTCCAATCCTTATCGAAAACTTGGCAGAGAGAAATCTACGGATCGGTACATCCGTTCTATGCCTCAGGTACACTCTCTCTCAATCAGTCTCTTGGTTTTTGCGCCAAGACCCGCGCATGCCTAAAGAGCATGGATCAGCTCGAGGCTAACCCAGACCAGGCGTTTCCGCCCAAGCGGGTGGTAAAATTACTCCGTATATGGTCCTATAAATAGACTTAAGACATGTCAACCATAAGACATTGCCTGAGACAGGACAACATAAGACAGGGGAAGATAATCACCAGTCAAACATGTCACAGAAAGATAATAAACATTTATCTCTCTTTGATCACATTAAACCAAACATAAATTAGGTTGGTGTTTTTTTCACCGTCAAAAATGACAGCAACATTACCACACCTCCCGTGAAAAAAGGCACTTTTTTTTCGAAATACATCTATGAGCCAGGTGCATTAAGCTCATAACGCATGAGTAATGCGCCGATGAAAGGATCACCAAAAAAAATAACATCATAAAAAAATCTCACTAGATAGGAGAAACTATTTTCTCAATGTAAATATATCCGGGGAGGTGTTACCAACCAACTCAAAAGTGCAGGTAATGTTACAACAAAAATTCATATCAATATGGGTATAAATTGTGTATGACAATTTCCATTAAGAAATTACACCAACATCGAAATCTCACGACGTATAATGCGTATATAACCATAAATTCAAATGGTCAATCATTAACCGCATTTCTAAAGTATTTTTACAAACATATGATTATACATGTGTATAGAACTAATATCTGATGACGTCAGAAGAACAAGACGATGCTCTATTCCGGCGATGTCTTGTAAGCAAGATCCTCAAGGAACATCAGGACGTCTATAGAAGTCATCGTAGTTCTACAGCGTTCCAAGATATCACACCGGTTTGCTGAGAACAATACAAATAGTACAATTCTTAGAATGTTATAATGTACCATAGTCACTTAATATATATCTACTATAAATGTGGCCGCATTAATTTTTTTGACCTTTATTTCATGTTAAACAACACCTTCCTCTGTTTTACCGAAGATGGTAACAGAGAAAGCAAGTAATCAATACATAACCATGAGTTTAAACAGAGTGACAACAAGTGTTATAGAAGCATGTTATTGTAAGAATAGATCATAACTTTAGATATGTAACAGTAGATCTAGACAAAAGAGCTAAGTAGCTTCATGTGGGCATCGAGACAATATGTCTGCCATCACATTATCCGAACCACGGATAGCTCGTACCGTGAAATGAAAAGGTTGAAGAGCAATAGCATATCGAGTGGATCTCGAACTCTTCAAATCCTTATTCTGCATAGCTGTGAGAGCTTTTTGGTCGGTTTCTACTACAAAATGCGCGCCGAGAAGGAATCTTTAGAGTTTAAGAATTGCCCAGACCATAGCTAGCAATTCTCGGTCTAGAACAGAATAATTCCTTTCTGCCGCATTCAGTTTTCTCGAGACATACATTACAGGATGCAGATTCTCAGAATACTCTTGCATCAGTGCCGCCCCGATCCCTATTGCTGAGGCGTCACTACGAAGGACAAACGTCCTATCGGCTGTAGGTAGTCTTAAAATAGGAGGAGACGAAAATAATGACTTAATCTGATCCAATGAAGATTGGCATTCTTGGGACCAACGCACCATATTAGGAGACCCTTTCTTAAATAGGGTTGAGAGTGGTGCCGTAATAGAGGAAAGATTCGGAATGAATCCTCCGTAGAACTGTATTAGGCCCAAGAGACTACGGATCTGTTTTTTAGTCTTAGGAATAGTGATGTTCAGTATCTTAGAAGTGTTGTGGTCTTCTGTCTTCAAGAGACCATGACCAACACGATGACCAAGAAAAGAAATCTCACTAAACCCAACACAGCCTTTAGAGGGTTTAGCTGTCAAATTATACTCAAGTAGAGTAGACAACAGTTCATATAATCCCAGATAGTGATCTTCCCAAGAATCGCTAAAAAGACAGATATCGTCCAAGTATGCAATCACATCAGAACGATATGCCAGTATTCGACGCATCATGCGTACGAATGTAGCTGGGGCATTCATAAGGCCAAAAGGCATAAAGTTCCATTGGAACAAACCCCTAGGTGTGGAGAAAGCAGTGAAAGGTTTGGCTCGTTCGGTTAGAGGAACTTGCCAGTATCCTTTAGACAAATCCAGCTTTGTAAAGAAACGAGAGTTGGAAAGTCTAGTAAGTAACTCATCCAACAGAGGCATAGGTTCAGCATCGAACTTCGTTACTTGATTTAGTTTACGGTAATCGACGCAAATGCGTATGTTATTGTCTTTCTTTCGGACAATAACCATAGACGACGAGTATATTAACGTCAGAGAAAGTAGATTCCTCATCCTGTATGACAGACAGCGATGAGTAATGGCCACGAGCGACTGTAGCGTCGTCCGTCGCTTGAAAGATAGGTTGTAAGTACTCTGGACGTTCATAAAATTCCGTAAGCATATTTATGTGAAAAGTTTTATGCTTTCCGTCAATATCGACAATGTAGTCGACATCAAAAATTTTAGATACAATCTCAAAAGGACCTTTCCAACCAATAAGAAGTCTATTTTCCCTGGAAGGAAGTAATACAAATGCTTTGTCTCCAGGACAAAGTTGACGTAGGCATCTATTTTTATTTGCGAACTGTCTTGCCTTTGCTTTAGCAAATTCAGATGCGGAAGTTGTTAATTTGCAAGCTTCAATGATTTTCTGCCTGAGAGCAATGACATATTCATAAGAAGATTGTGTGTCATCACTAATATCATCGGCAGCTATTAGATCGTGAAGCAAGGACATTGGGCCGCGCGGACGCGCGACAAAGACGAGCTCGAAAGGAGAAAACCCGGTATGTTCATTAGGAACCTCTCTATAAGCAAAGAGAGCAGCGGGTAAGACTCTGTCCCAATCCTGATGATGATCCTCAGTTATTTTCCCAAGTAAATTTTTGAGAGTTCTATTGAGACGTTCAACTAGTCCATTAGACATAGGATGATAAATACTACTCAGTGACCTCTTGATATTAAGAGTAGACATCACTTGCGACATTGTCTCAGATATCAGTTGGGTGCCATGGTCTGACAAGATTTCCCTAGGGAATCCCAACCGCGAAAATATCAGCCAAAGAGCGTCTGCAATATCGGCAGTCGAAATGCTCTTCAGAGGTATGGCCTCTGGCCATCGAGTACACATGTCAACACATGTAAGAATAAATTGATGTCCTCTGGCTGATTTTATTTTGAAAGGACCAATGATATCTATCGCCATTTTCTGAAATGGACGGATAGGAATGTCCGCAGCCTGGAAAGGTGCTGCATGGCGAGGACCTTTCGAGTTTACTTCTTGACATACTCTACACGAGCGACAATAAAGACGTATGTCTCTGTTTACGAATGGCCAAAAGAAAGCCACAAGAAATCTCGACTTCGTACGTGAAAATCCCATATGACCAGCGCATTGGGAGTCGTGAGCATGTTGCAGTATTCTAACTCTCATGTCTTTCGGAACAAGAATTTGTGAATGTATAGACATGTCTGAGTGTTGTACCATACGCACTAGTACGCCATTCTTCATAGTGATCCAAGATTTGTGATCTGTGTTCTTATTTGGATCACCTTTTTTTTGCCAGAACGAAGAATTTTTTTTAACGAAGTGTCTTCTTGTTGACTTTTGATAAAAGAGTCACGTGAAATCACATCATGATCATCTTGATCACGTACCTCAACACCTTCGGTCGATGAAGTCTGAGACATATTCTGAGCCTGTGCTCTCGTGATAACTGCATTAGCAGCTTCTAAGTTATGTTCTTCCCAAGCAATAATCTGCTGCGGGGTACACTCTTTAATGCCGCGTATACGCCCGACGATAAGATCCGCAATAGGATTCGGAAGCAGACACGCTTGGACCTCTCCCGTAAAGAAGGGAGTAGCTATACGGATGATAGCGGTAGAATATTTTTCCACTGTGCCACCAAATGTTACACATTTGATCACTCTTCCAGTGGCACAGGAAGGATCTACAAGAGATTGTCTAACCCCAATAGTGGTACATCCAGAATCAAAGAGGACTGAGACTGGATCATTATTCACTAGACCCCTATGTAGAATAAAAAATCCTCTCCCGTCATGCGCCGCCGCGGCAGGAAGAGCGGGCAGAGGATGACCACAACTCAAGGTGGATATAGTAGTAGGTTTAAATAAAGTGGTGCACTGTGGGCATTGAGATGCTCTCCCAAAATCAAAGGCAGAACAAGAACTAGCACTAGCGTTAGGTTTACTATTGTTTTGTTCATTACTAACTCCTTGTGACTCTTGTTTAGCACAGTTAGTATGATGACATGATCTATTATTATTGTGCTGCCATCTACCTCGATTACTATTTCCTTTGGAATTATGGCAATTACCCCTATTGCTATTATTATTTTGGTTTGAACCGCAGTTTTCACAATTGTGATTGTGATTGACACCTTGATGAGAATATCTATCAGACTGATATTGCTGTCTTCCTGAAGAATTATGGCGAGGATAGTTTTTATTGTGGCTACCCCTTCGAAAGTTACCAAATTTGTTGGATCCATAATTATGAGGGCTATCGGATTGCCTCCAATTCCTAGAAGACGAGCCCCTATGGGATGAATCACCTTGATCCTGTCCGAAGTTACGCTTACTTTTCTTATCAAAGTTGCGCTGAGTACTTTTACCTTTACCTCCAAAATTAGAATTGTATGGAGTCGCAGAAGCCACGGGTAAAACTTCTTTAATCTTAGTATCGCTAATCGTTTGTTGTGGATGAGCAGTGACATATTGGCAACAATATTGTTCCATTTCTTTTATGTCCTTAGATTTACGTTCGTGTATAAAGGCAAGAAAGGGATCATTAACAGATGACATTACTTTGTCTCTAAGTAACAAGTCCATAAGTGCTTCATAAGTATGTTCAGTCTTAGACAACTCAATCCATCTAGTGAAAGTAAGACGTATCTTTGTAATAAAGTCTGAGAACTCTACGCCAGCTTCTGGTAACATAGTCTTAAAACGAAGACGGTAATCATCTTCTTTAAGCTGATATCTTTTCAATAAGGCTGCTATGACAACTTCATAGTTAGTCCTATCATGTTCTTCTATTGCCATTATAATACTTAATGGTTCACCTGTAAGTGAATTCAACAGTTGTCTAACATATTGTGCCTTATCTACTTTATATGTTATGCAATTAAGTTCTTATCTATCTAGATAGAACATTATGTCATCTTTTGTAGGATTAAAATGAGGAAGTTTGAACTTATAATTATGACCTTTTGTGCTCGAAGAAGTCGCTTGAGAACTACCCATATTCATCACTTTTAATTTCTCTATCTCCAAAGCCAAGAGTTTTTCTTCATGTTCTCTTTGATGCTTTTTCTCTTCAAATTCTTTGTCTAGCTGAATCTTTCTCTCTTCGGCTTCTCTTTGATGCTTTTTCTCTTCAAATTCTCTGTCTTGCTGAATTCTTCTATCTTCAGCTTCTCTGTCTAGCTGCGCTTGAATCTTTTTCTCTTCAGCTTTTTGTGCTTTGGCATATTGAGCAAGCGCAAACTCCTCCAATTTCTCATCAGCTTTGCCAAGGGCCAACCCTTGCTGGATGAAGAAATCTAATGTAGACATCCTGTCTACAAATGTGCTGTCAATATATCTGAAATAGCAACACAAGTTATCCCAATCTCAGTGGGAGATAAGTCTTTTACAAAGACTAAGTACAATTACCTTATTTATTAAGTCACCAGTAATCAGCTCAGTATATAATTTGCATCATATAATAACAGTACATGATCAAGTATAAATGAAGACTGTTTATATCAACAATATCACGATAACTAAACAAAGACAAGCATCTAAACAAACGAAAACATTCGCAGAGGTCAAAAGAAAATAAAGCTTAACTAAATCAAATGTTGTAAAAAATTACAATGATAACTGCGAACAATTTCACAATAATACAATGACAACACAGTGTATAAACAAAAGGGTGTAAAGAAATTAACAATAGAAAAGAGAAGGCCGACAAATACAAACAAAACGAATCAAAAACTAAAGTACGGAGAAAAAAATAACGAAAACAACACTAACACATATCGTCACAGCTAAGAAAAAAATAAATAGCAACAAAAGTCGTTTGCAATTTCCACTGTGAGAAATATGCACAATCCCTAAAGAACGCTTACAGTAACCCTCGGTTGAGTGGGATATTTACTGTAAGACCCTCCAACCTGAACCCGCAGAAAAAAAATACACACTAACTCAACAAGTAAACAAAGAACAAGTAAACAATAGAATGCAAATAATGAATGTGTAACGAAGAAGGCTTATTTGCACACAAAATAAAGGTTCAGTTTAACACGTAAAACAGGCCACTTATCTTTAAGCACAATCCTCTACAACCGCAAAGATGCAGTTCATTGCAGTACACTTGTAAACACTAGTAGACGTTCCACCGTTGAAGGTCACCGTAACTTGACAACAGGTGTAGTAGTCTCCAAAGTGAAGCTATCAAACCATACTCGACTTCAGTTGAGAATGTTTGTAGAATGTCGTAGTAAACAACAGGTTGAACTGTTCTATGTTTACAATCCGAGCTTGCATGTAAAATTGTGACGTGAACTTTGACACATATGTCCTTCGACGACTGTCACAGTGTTAAACAACTTCGTCAGCAACTGTGGTCCACGTAGCACTCCTGTAGCAGCTGTGGTCCATGTAGCGATTCTGTACCATCCATAAATGTATACGTCGGTCAGCAGACGTTGACCTATTTCCCACTGTCCTGTGTAGCTGACAACTAACTGTCAATCTTGTCTTCCGGATGTATAAATCCAGAAGTGGGCAGGAAAATACGTGTCGTTGACACAAAAAAACCCACGAATCTGGTCCACCAGATGTAAAGTGGCCACCAGATGTAACACACTGTTTTGGTGTGTTATGAATGTTAGTACTTTGAGCGTGTCATGTTGTCCTGGACAGTACCAAGTTGTAGCGAGGATTTAGGTCACTAGCGTGAGGTGCCGCCAGGGTATAGTAGAGACACACATGATGTCAGCATTCATGTAGATTCAGACGTGTAGTACTTGTCTAAGAATGTGGTTGATTGTGTAAGTGAGTAAATAACAGTGCTGATAACACGAAGGCTGTATAGGCTCTTGGAAGACTTCACATTAACTCACACAACCGCAAGTAGAAGTCAGTGAAGTAGGGAATGCTGCTGACGTTTACAATATTTATTCATGACGTACGATAATATGATGATGGACGAAACAGTCAATAGTATAAGATCCTGGACATTATATGTGTAGTTACAAAGGTCAACTTCAGGCATCACAGATCCCAGACATGCAACAATGTCTTGATCAATATTTACTGTTCATGCAATAGCTCTAATCCCTGACTGAGCCCCGTCAGTATATATTGCTTAGTACGGGCGATATCAGTTATTTAACAAAGTCAATGCTATTGTCCTACAACTAGCAAAAGACTTCAGTCTGGCCTCACATGCCAGATACTTCATTCTGGTGAAGAAGATTGGCCGTAAACACGGACCAATATAATGACGACGAAATCAGGCCGCAGGTCGCGGGCCTCGATAATCAGGTCACTCTCAGTTTACACAAACTTCTGAGAATAAATATATTTCTGCCAAACAATATTCCGCCTGCATTGCGGATCCATAAAGTTGATTCTTAGGCTTATGTGTATAACAGGTCAACTTAGACCTAGTCTTTCAAATATGAAGCCATACTGGGGTACAGTATATTAACTCCTCGTGAGCCTCGCTCACTATGTCGCCATCAGCGATAAATGTACCTTTAAGATCTAAACGAGACGAAAAGATCGAATAATGTTTTCAGTTACCTTCTCATAGAATCCTTACATTCTAAGGTAACCCAACACAGCCAATACTGGCATAAAGAAACACTCAGGGACGGAAGAATGACAAAACAGTCATTCCCAGAATTTCCAATCCCTATCGAAAACTTGGCAGAGATAAATCTACGGATCGGTACATCCGTTCTAAGCCTCAGGTACACTCTCTCTCAATCAGTCTTTTGGTTTTTGCGCCAAGACCCGCGCATTCCCAAAGAGCATGGACCAGATCGAGGCTAACCCAGACCAGGCGTTTCCTCCCAAACGGGTGGTAAAATTATTCCGTATATGGTCCTATAAATAGACTTAAGACATGTCAACTATAAGACATTGCCTGAGACAGGACAACATAAGACAGGGGAAGATAATCACCAGTCAAACCTGTCACAGAAAGATAATAAACATTTATCTCACTTTGATCCCATTAAACCAAACATAAATTAGGTTGGTGTTTTTTTCACCGTCAAAAATGACAGCAACAATACCACGAGAGTGAGAGCCTAGAAGCGCCGTATTGCTGCATATACGTGCCTAATGAATTTGTTTTATTGTGTTAAGATATCCACAGCTTAATTAAATCGACAGCAGTAACGGAAGGGAACTTCCAATCCATGGAAGCATCTCATGCAAGTTACACTGGTTGTAATTTGATGGACACAGTCTATCTCAGATCGGTGATTTTCCAAAGGAAGAAGTGTATACACCAAAAATAAAGATCTACTCTCAGCAGAACACTCAACAAGAATCATTATGGAGTTTTGAGCTAGATTCCAGACTCAACCCGGAACGATGCCCACATAAAATGTTACGGGGTGGTTTTAGGGGTTGTCTGAGGTCAGGCAAGTTTGAGTGAGAAACTGATAGTAGACAGAGAGACAAAGATGAATGTGACTAGAGAGTGAAATATGACCTTCAGGAGAGAAGAAGGTATGTCTTTGTATTAGATCTCTTCTTTCCCATCACCGTCACAACACTTGTTAAGTGTCATACATACACTCTTCCTCCCCGAAATATACTAATTTTTTCAGTAAGGACAAGACAGGTTAACATTCAAGTGACAGGTGAGAAAGAAAGTAAATTCTGATAGCTGAGTAAAGATATTTCGAAATAATAGCCTACCATTATATATATATATATATATATATATATATATATATATATATATATATATATATATATATATATATATATATATATATATATATATATATATATATATATATATATATATATATATATATATATATATATATATATATATGAAAATCCACACACACGAAAACTCGCTCGATATGAGTTGTCTAGCGTATGGCAAAACTGAAAGGTTAGTAAACCAAGTGAACCAATCAAGAAATTGTTAAATAGCACGTGACAATCTCCAGTCTTCAAGAAGAGGTTTTGTTTTGGTTTAGTTTTAAGGACTATCTTCATTGCACACGGACTACTCGATCAGTGCTCCAATCTCCAGGTAGCTCATAACTCTATAACGATTCTTGTTGATCTTTCTGCTGAGAGGAGATCTTTATTTTTTCTCATAGACTATCGATCTATAGTAATTTATTTTTATTTTTTTCACAGCTAGATATTCGAATTTTAAGAATCTTTGTCTTTATCTACAATTAGCATCTCACTTCTGACCTCAGAAAAACCTCTAAAACCACCTCGTAACTGAGACTTCGCTACACTAGGCCCAGCGTCGAGACGTGGTGTGACCAGTTCCCGTCCTCGTTGCATTTTTCTTCCCTAACCCACGTGTAAATTCAGGTATTTATTTACAACTGGGTAGACTGAAACGTGTCGATTCTGTGAATCGAACATGACACCCTTGCCGCGAGAGACCAGCGCTCTAACCACTCTGTCAGTCGGACGCTATAAATATATTGTAGAAATTCCTGAAAGTCTGTCCGCACGTGTCAGATTACAGCGATATTATAAAATGACCATATTTTGACTACACGGGCATCTAAATAGTACTACCCCCCAGACCAGCCTAAAAAATTCCGCATATCAATTTGTAAGCGCCTTTTAATGATCAGCCAAAGACTCCAAGTGAAAGATCAGGTAATAATTTTTGGAAGAAGCGATTAAGAGAATGTTTCATGTAGTGCATGCGATATTGGCACGGGCTCGCCATAAACTAAGTCAAGTAAGATCTCTGATCCCTCTCCACATGTAAGCCAACCTTGCCGTTGGTTGGAGATTTTGAGTGCCCCAATGATCCCGGGAGCTATGCCGGCGGGAGTTTTACTCCTGGCAGGGTCACCCAAGCCGGATAGGTCCTTGGTGAGGGGCCAAACTAAATGGGCTGAGGAGTAGGTGGAATCCTATAGGCGTAGATGCAGAACTCACCGGCGAGTGGTACATGCTCTGGTCTGCACCAATCCACCCCCACTTCATGGGTTAAATGCTTTCTTGCCTCATTCTTCACTATTTATAGTCTATCGGGAGTAGTTTGGGACCCCTTACGATGTATGCGCAGTACCCACCGGTGAGTGGACCATGCTCTAGCCAGCACCAACCCAAACCCCAGGCATGGGTTAAATTCCGGGTAGATGAAGCTTGTAAGCCTTGGAAGGCAGTTCGTCTAGAAGGAAAACTCTGATTTTAATCCACCTGCTACCTGCAGGTTGGCTGGGGACAGTCAAGGGCTAAGGAACGCAACCCTACAGAAACGCCTGTTGAAATCGGATGCACTGGGCTACATGCTTAACGAAACAGTGCAACGTACTTCGCCTAATGAAGATGTCCCGAATACAATTTAAGCATTGTGGTGCTCGTACCGTGGAGTCCCGCTAGGCGGCGAGAGTGCCTACTCTCCTGCTCGAAGGGGTCCAACCAATACTACTGGTGGTCACCTTTCCCTGAATTGTGGAGTCAAGGTACAGGGGAAAAGGGCAAAAGCTATTGACCAAACACCAAGAACACTCAACATTCTGCAGTGGAATGCAGAAGGAGTTCTCAACAAAAAAGTTCCCCTAAAAAAACGCCTTTATGAGGATCAAATAGATGTGGCTTGCATCCAAGAAACGCATCTCAACAGCAACCACAGATACTCAATAAAAGGATACTACGCTTTCCGACTCGATCAAGAAGGACACAAAGGAGGTTTGCTATTACTTATCCGAAACTCAATACCAAGTAGCGAGGTATCCGTGAACTTCAACGACCAGTCGGAAATTTTAGAGGTTGACATTAAAATAAAGGACACGAACATGCGTATCTACAATTTGTATGGCCCACCGAGCAAAGACCTGTCACTTGCAAGTATGGAAATAAAGAGCTCAAACTGCATAGTGGTCGGAGACTTCAACAGCCACTCGGAAAGATGGGGATATCCGGATACAGACAGTAGAGGAGAGGAAGTGGAGGACTGGGAGATAGATACAAACCTCCACCTTATAAACAGGCCAGATGATAAACCCAGTTTCTACTCTAGAAGATGGAACACCACTTCCACTCCAGACCTAGCTTTTGCCACAGGGGACATTCTTCACAAAATTGGCCGACAGGTACTTGGCCAGACAGCAGGCAGTGACCACAGACCAATAAAGCTAGTGGTTAATATGGAGTATGTTCCCCATGAAGTGAAACCATTGCCCCGATGGAATTACAAAAGAGCTGACTGGGACAGTTTTGCAGTGCTGATTGACAGCCTTTGCGAGACCATCAACACACGAAACAACATCATGAAAAAATATGGTTGAAAGTTTTAATAGAGCAATACTTCAAGCAGCTATTGAGACTATTCCGAGAGGGGCAAGAAAGAACTATAAACCATACTGGAATGAAGAACTGCAAAAACTTGAAGATGAGGTAGCAGAAGCCAGAGACACGGCAGAAACAGAACAAACAACTGAGGCAAACATCTTGCTCAAAGCAACCACTGCACAGTACAGAAGAACATTAAGCCAAACAACAAGAGACTGCTGGAAGCAAACAACAGAAAATCTCAACCTAGATAAAGAAGGGAACAAACTGTGGAAACTAGTTAGAGCTTTGAACAACGAAGAACCTTACAAAAATCACATCACAATCAAACAAGATGAAAATATGCTCTCGGGGAAAAAAAACTGCAAATGCACTAATGAAACACTATGCTGGTGCAAACCACATTGATGTCCATATAGACAGAAGACAGGCCATCATTGATGAACAAAGGAGTCATGACAACAAAAAGCTTGCACCAGAAGAACATATGATGGCAAAGTTAACAATGCAAGAAATGGAAGAGGCAATGGGAGCGCTAAAGAAAAAGAAGTCACATGGAAAAGATGGGATAACAAATGAAATGCTAACAAAGGCAAAAAAGAAGCTTCTGGCCACCCTAAACTAAAAAAAAGAGGAATAGTACCACAGGCATGGAAAGACGCCATACTGATTCCAATACCTAAGAAAGACAAAGTTCAGACAGAACCAAATGGCTACAGACCTATCAGTCTACTTTGTTGTGTTGGAAAATTGATGGAGCGCATAATTAATACTCGACTAATGTGGCATCTAGAGGAAAAACATCTCTTAGCCCCACAGCAAGCAGGATTCAAAAAACACAGATCCACCGAAGACCAGATCACTTATATAACTCAGAAAATTGAGGTCGCTTTCCAAGAAAAAGCACACACTGGTGGTTTGGGTGGACTTAGAAAAAGCATTTGACAAAGTGTGGAAAGATAGACTGAAAGTCAAGCTGCAAATAAGTGAAGTGTGTGGGAGAATGTTCAAATGGATCAGCCCCTATCTTGAGAATAGAACGGCCAGAGTCCAACTACAAGGACAGACCAGTAGGAAGATGGTATTGGAGCAGGGTGTTCCCCAAGGGGGAGTCCTGTCAACACGTTGTTCCTCACATATATAAATGCCATATCAGAGAATATTCCAAGAAGAACCCACAATGCCTCCTTTGCAGACGACTTAGACCTATGGATCTTAGAGGAATATATCACTACGGCAAGTATTAGGATTCAGCAAGCCCTAACATCATTGGGGGAGTGGGCCAAGGCATGGCTAGTAAAGATAAACGAAGTGAAAACATCATACACAGTGTTTTCTCTCTCTAACAAACCACAGATCTCCAAATCGGTGCTAAATGGGGAAAATCTAAATCTGGATGACAACCCAAACTACCTAGGCATTACCTTTGATCGCCGCTTGACTTGGAAAACCCAGATTGAGAAAAACAGGACAAGAGCAAGGCGAGTGAGACCCGTCTTAGAGTATGGCATTGCAGCATGGTGTAGCAAGTGTAATTTGCTGGGGGGTTAAGATGTTATCTTTACAAAAGAAAGAAGACTGTGTCTGTGTCAACCGTGTGAGGTCAAGCAAATGTAGGCCCCTGACTATGAAAGATGATGATGTATTTTCAGGGAACCTAACGCTACCTCCCTAGATCTCACACGGTCTGTATTTTAATTCTAGTGGCTGGTGTCTGATGTGTCTAGTGTCTAGGGGTGAAATGAAAATGGTGGTACATACACAATACACTTTAACTCACTATAAGGAAATGAATAAGACGGTGGTTAAAGTTTTCTTTAAAATTTGAATGTTTTTCTTTTTACAATTTAATCTGCCTGTCCTGCCATCTCTTTTGGACAGGTCTTTGAAAAATGAGGAAAATATATTTTACATATACTGAGTAACTAAAATGTTTGGACTCTTTGTCCGATAAGTATAATGTCCCTATATTATTCCTGGAGGTGTATTCACCGACTAAACTTTAATAGCTACCAGGTTTTGTCATTTGTTAGGAGGAGCTGTTGTTTCATCACTCCCCATATAATTCTGTTTATTCTTGGAAATAACAGTTCTTATTTGAACGATGTGTCAGATGTTCCAGATGTTAACATATCACCTGGGATTCTTGGTATGAAGAATACAAGTCAGTATGTCGCTGCAGAGAATATATATATATCGGCACACACACAAGTTCCTTCAGGCTATCTGCTGACAGTATAAACTTTTGATAGGAGATTTTTTTCTTTACATTCACTCATCAGATTTCCTGTCACCGGATGGTAACAGGAAATAAAACCCTGCAATAAAAGACACCCTTGCCTTTTCACATCTGATCACAATTTCTTATCGCTATGTACACATGATGGTAAGGGGTCAGCCTCAATGTGCATACAAGTGCACCAACCCCTAATTTATATGACTCACACCTTGCTGTGACCACACCTCAGGTCCCTATGGCAGATACGCCACTGTACTTTTACATAGTTGTCTTCAATCCAATAACGTGGAGTAACCACATCTCCTTGTTGTATGATTGTCTTTTCTTTTCTTAATGATAAACGCTCTAGGCATGTTGAAGAGTGTTTATGGAACACAGAGGCTTACTACATCTTCTAATACATCAATATTAATACAAAATCATAACAATATGCATCCGTCAAATATAGTTCAATGTGAGGACTCAATAATGTTTGCTCCCGGCATGTCCTTCACTTTTCCCAATAGCAGTATCCAACTTTTACAGTTTTAATCAAGCATATTAATACATAAAGCATTCTTACCACAAATTCAAAGAAATATGTCACAAATAACGTTGACTGGCACAAATGGCCTCAGTTTTCTCTGCCCTGTCCAGACTGTGAATTTAGTATTATTTATTTTACAATTTATCACATCTGATCTCAACGTATTTGTTGCTAGAAAATGTTCTTGACAAATGGCCACGAGAGCTCTAAGCCTTGGCCAATATCTATCTAAGCCGGCCAATGAAATCAGGCGACTACCACATTTTGAATTTAGTTTTTAAAAAACAAAAACAAAATTCCAAACAGACTACGCGTCTCGTAGTCCATTGGTCAGTCCGCCTGATCATGCCAATACAAAAAGATGTTTAGTTTTGGTTAACATTTTTCTACCTCTCCCCTGTACTCCTATACTCTTATACCAACCAATAGGAGTTGAATTACTCCAATGCCTCTTTTTTCAAATTTGCGTCCCCAAATGTTACCAAAAAAACAAGCAAGGAAGATCGTGCGTTTGTCAATCTGTCTTAGCATATATGGTTTTATGACAATATCTTGGCTGTTAGTTTGACTACCATATATTTTAAAGCATATTATTTCTCAAGGGACACTAAGCTACCCGAATATATGATTTTTATGGTCAGTTTCATTATGGTTTGTGTTGATATGCTCTTTGTGTATATATCGTCTCGATGTTTATCTTGTTTCCTACTAGTCGATGTTTATCTTGTATCCTACTAGAGTTGCTTGCCCTTATGCTAGCTCTTCTGTTTCCCTTCTTACTACTTCCTGTTTTTCTAAGATGGTTGATTAAACATGTCGTGCTTGTATCCAGTGTGTGTTCGGTCTTCGTGATTAAACTTCATAATATGTAATGTATGACAGCCAGCCACGTCTCATTATACTTCTATCAATATTTACTATATAAAACAGTAAATATCAACATGGTGGCAGCGGTGTTTATTTCTACAGAATTCGAACTATTCTGCTGACACGTGTGCTGACGTCATTAGACTTGAGGTGAGATTACTGGTTATTGCTTGCATACCATTATTAGACATTTCATCATGGCAGAACGGCCCTTATTTCGGTTACCACCCTGCCTAGACATAAATAACGTCGAACCAGACACATTTCGTAAATGGAGACGAGTTAGAGTTATACATGCATGCAACAGAGGCGGCCTCTAAACCTGATCCTGTTCGGGCGGCCATTATCCTACACTGTGCTGGACCTCAAGCTGTTGAAGTTTTTGATCAACTTGCAGAGGAAGGAGACCACTCTAATCCTAATAAAATGCTCGATTTGCTCCAGAACCACTGCAGCTCACGAAGCAATGAAGTATTACATACGTTCAGATTCTGGAACACACCTCTTCAAGAACCTTTTAATTCCTTCGTAACTGAGCTGAGAACTAAGGCAGATTTATGCAACTTTAACGACAAGGATCGTATGATAAGAGACAAAATTGTCTTTACTGTTAACAACAGGTTACAAGAGAAGCTCTTGAGGGAAGCTGACCTCGATCTAAAGAAAGCCATTCACATATGCAGAGTCTTCGAGCAAACTGGAAACGACATAAGAGAGATGAGTAATACAGTTCAACCTTCTGAAGCAAGGGTTGAAAAGATACAGAAAAAAATCACTCAACCATAAACCTCCCAAGAGAGACACTGGGCATGCTGCTGGTAAAGCCTGTCAAAGTAACACTGACAGTGGGTACTTTGAACCTAGAAAGGAGTGTCATTACTGCGGACAGAAACATCTATTGATTAAGAAAAAGTGTCCTGCATGGGGGAAGTTTTGCTCAAATTGTGGGGGAAGAAACCATTTCAAAGTTAAATGCAAGAAAGTTCACACTGTTCACACAGAGTCAGTGGAAGATTCTAATGTTTTTCTTAATTGTGTGAAGTCTAGAAAAGTTTGTACATCTGCACAACTCATTGTCAATGGAAAAATGGTAAAATTTCAGCTAGACACAGCAGCTGATGTAAATACAATTTGTCAACGCTTTGTGATGCAAGAACAACTGTTACCCACTAAACAGAGGCTTGTTATGTGGAATGGTACTAAGATGACACCACTGGAAGAAGTTATATTAACTGCTGAGAATCCTAAGACTGGGACAAAACACAATATAAGGTTTACTGTTGTGAAAAATAGATTCACATGTTTGCTGGGCAACAACACACTGCAGGATCTACAGTTTGTGACAGTCAACACAAACAAATTTATTGCTAAGGTGGCTACTGACAGTTTAGATAATGATCATAACTCTGATAACCATCTAGGTGTCCTGGGTGAGGCTGTGTTGCATATTGATCCTAATATTCGTCCAAAGGCACTGCCGTGCAGAAAAATACCATTTTCACTTAAGAGCAAGGTAAAGTCAGAGCTTCAAAATCTAATGAACAGAGGTATATTAATACCAGTAGAGGAACCGACTGAATGGGTTAACCAAATGGCTGTTGTTGAAAAGTCTGATGGTTCCTTAAGAATATGCATTGATCCTAGACCCCTGAATGAGGCTTTGCAGAGAGAGCATTACAGATTACCAACTTTGGATGATGTATTGCCTGAACTCAATAATGCCAAGATTTTCACAAAGCTGGATATCAAGGAAGCATTCTGGCATATCAAACTTGATGAGAAGTCTAGTAAACTTACAACAATGATTACACCTTTTGGTAGGTTCAGATGGTCTAGATTACCATTTGGCTTGAATGTAAGCAGTGAAATTTTCCAGAGGCATCTAGCACAAGCTCTTGAAGGTCTTCATGGTTGCATCAATGTTGCTGATGACATAGTTATTGCAGGTTGTGGATCAAACAAGCAGCAAGCAATTAAGGACCATGATCTGAAGCTTAAAGCACTGAAACATAGGTGTAAAGAGAAAGGCATTAAACTGAATGACGCTAAAGCTCAAGAGAAGAAAGAAGAAATTACCTTCATGGGTCACCTTATTACTGCTCGAGGTGTTGAACCAGACAAGAAAAAGGTTGAGACAATACTAAACATGCCCGTTCCTAAGGACTGTCATGAGGTTCGCAGATTTTGCGGCATGATACAGTATCTAGCAAAGTTTCTCAACAATCTTTTAGAAGTTCTTCATCCAATTAGAGAACTTACACGTAAGGATACTCCCTTTATCTGGTCTGCTGAATGCGAACAAGCTTTCAAGAGAGTCAAGAAACTGATTACTTCTACTCCAGTACTCGCATACTATGATCCTGATGAATCTTTGTGTATTCAAGTTGAAAGTAGCAGCTATGGAATTGGGGCTGTCCTCCTACAAAATGGTCAGCCAATAGAGTTTGCTTCAAGAGCTCTAACTGAAACTGAGCAACGCTGGGCTCAAATTGAGAAGGAACTCTTAGCTGTTGTATATGGTTTGGAACGCTTTGACCAGTACACTTATGGAAGGAAAGTTACATTCATCAACGACCATAAACCTTTGGCAGCCATCGTTAAGAATCCTCTGAGTCAAATTCCTCGAAGACTGCAGAATTTACTGATGCGCAGCCATCGATATGACTTTGAATTCCAGTGGGTACAAGGTTCCGATCTTCTTATAGCCGACATACTGTCCAGAGTTTGTATGCATAATGTCACATTGGATTCCTTAGCTGATAGAGAGAGCAATGCAGGAGCTGATGCACCTGTAAGATTACCTGAAATACCAGATGTGATGATGGAAAAGATTAAAGCTGAAACTCTCAAAGACAGCATGCTCCAGAGGTTGAAGTCGACCATTTTGGATGGCTGGCATACAAGAAAGTCTGATGTACCAGCTGAGCTTATGCCTTATTTCGACATTCGTGATACGCTGACAACAGAACAAGGAATAATACTTAAAGGAGAGCGTATTCTTATCCCAAAAGCACTGAGGCCTGAAATCAAGCAAAAGCTACACGCTGCTCATCTTGCATTTGACAGCATGATGCGCTGGGCCAGAAGTTGTCTGTTTTGGATCGGCATGACAGCTGAGATTCGACAGATAGCTGACAGTTGTCCAGAATGTCAAGAAACGAAGGCAAGGAATACTAAAGAACCTTTAAACCAACACTCAAGAGGTTTATCACCCTGGGAGAAAGTTGGCACTGACATCTTTATTATAGAAGGCCGATATTATTTAGTTCTGATTGACTACTTCTCCAACTTCATTGAAGTAGACATTCTACCTACAATGACAGCACAGTTAGTCATCAGGAAATTGAAGTCTCATTTTGCTCGTTATGGTGTCCCTAAAGTTATTGTATCTGACCAAGGTACTAAGTTTACGTCTGCACAGTTCAGATCATTTACTGCTAGATGGGGAATACTTCATGTTAAATCAGCACCAGATCACCATAAAGCCAATGGATTAGCTGAATCTGCTGTGAAACTCATCAAGGGTATGATGAGAAAGACTGTTCAGAACAATACAGATGCATATGAGGCACTACTTGAACTTCGTAATACGCCAAGACAAGGGTTTGATCAAAGTCCAGCAGAAATACTGTTCAACAGGAAACTGCGCACACTGATACCTTCTGCAGTGAAACCCGTGGCATCTCACAGTAGATTTATTGAAAGTAGAGGCAAGAGAGACAGATCAGTGAAGAAGTATTATGATAAAACTGCTCATGATCTGCCCAAGCTGTCTCACCAGCCAGTCTACTATCAAGACCCTGAACAACCAAACTGGCAACCTGGAAAGATTGATAAGAGGCTCTCTGAAAGATCGTATCTCGTTGAAAGGGAGAATGGAGGTCAATATGTAACAGAATTCATCTAAGACCTAAAACAACACCTTTCACACCTGATCCCGAGGACCTGGAAATTGATGTCTCCTCTCCAGTTCTACCCGAGCAACAGGTTGTTTTGCCAGACATGGAGAACACTAGTGAAGCGCATAGCTCCAATCCTACAGAAGATAATCCTTCAACTCCAGCTATATCTAGTCCTGGGAAAGCTGGCAAAGAACATTCTCTCCTACCATCTTGCCCTATGAGACCTAAAAGAGATCGCAAGAAAATCTCTTGGATGAATGACTTTGTTCACTCGTAGAGAAGGGGGGATGTTGATATGCTCTTTGTGTATATATCGTCTCGATGTTTATCTTGTTTCCTACTAGTCGATGTTTATCTTGTTTCCTACTATAGTTGCTTGCCCTTATGCTAGCTCTTCTGTTTCCCTTCTTCTTGTTTTTCTAAGATGGTTGATTAAACATGTCGTGTTTGTGTCCAGTGTGTGTTCAGTCTTCGTGATTAAACTTCATAATATGTAATGTATGACAGCCAGCCACGTCTCATTATACTTCTATCAATATTTACTATATAAAACAGTAAATATCAACGTTTGTATTTTCAGTTTTGTCACTGTTAATCGTCAATTATAACTTTTACACAAGTCGGCCATCTTTTCCCCTCCTTCTGTATCATTTTTTTTATTTTTCAAATAAACTACTAGTTTGGGTGATGTCAGAATTACACTACGCGGCGAGAATTTAAACTGTATGTGTGTTTATATCTGCTGGCTTTTCCAACAGAGAGGTTATAGTATTAGTCCCGCGTGCAGAGCGAAGAGGGGTTTTTGAGGTGTTGGTAGTATTTTGCGTTAATTATTACAGTTGTTTCGTTCTTACTACTGGAAAATGTTAAAGTTACTACTGATTTTGGCTTTAAATTTAAAGTATTACGTTAATTCAGACGCCAGTTTGGTGTCGCAGTTCTGGCAGATCGTTAATTATAAGTCTTGCCTCAGTTTGTTTGCAGCAGATCGGGCAAGATGTTAAATGTTAATTGTACGTCTCGAAACCGAAACTAAAAAGCGTGTTAGATTTTATGGCGGGTCATTCTTAAGCATTCCCACTGCACACAAGGCAGCGCTCTACTGGCGTCGAAGATGACAATCGTCAGACACCTGCGGGCGGGTTTATTTATGATCATAGGACTAAAATCTTACTGAATTTCGCGATTATTTCACAGATTTCACTACACACCTCCCTTCCTAAAACATGCATGCATTGCAGGTTATAATCTGTGAGATAACTTAGCGCAAATGAAGTCCTACGCGTTTTTCTGATTTTCATCACAAGGATGTCTACTCAAAAAATCGGCACCCACGTTCTGAGAGCCGGGAATATATTCAATCATAAATGAATAGGGCTGTAATAATAAAGACCATCTTAATAATCTGGCATTTTCATGCTTTTTTCACTTTGCGGCTTGCATAAGCGACTGGGTTCAATTCCCCATCTTGTGAGGAGGACCGTTGCAACAATGTAGCGCCTAGGCCCACATTGCTTGCGTCACTTCTCACGACACATTCT
This sequence comes from Oreohelix idahoensis, assembly GCA_024509875.1. Classification (NCBI taxonomy): domain Eukaryota; kingdom Metazoa; phylum Mollusca; class Gastropoda; order Stylommatophora; family Oreohelicidae; genus Oreohelix; species Oreohelix idahoensis. The sequence continues at coordinate 177,408 of JAMPIV010015318.1, forward strand.
TGATTCAAGTCAGACAATTTCCATAACGGCCTGCTTGTGAGTTTTTTCTTAGCGAAAAGAATAGAATAAGGCCTCATACAGATGGGTGTTGGGTCTAGCAGTTTCATATCATATTCCAACAAATTGGTGTGCCCCGGTTTATCCGTTAACATGATAGTATGTTTCTCCAGGACTTTTTGAATCTTCTCCCTCTGTCCTTTTGTCAGGTGATTACTGATCTTCACCTGTGCAAACGTTTCACTGGGCTTCAGTGGATATTCGAATGAGGTGAGAGGGTCATTCTTCATTTCGGTTGCGATAGACAAGGCCATTAAGTGTGTTCCTTCCTGGCTTTGTCTGTCCAGATATTGCTTCAAAAGGTTCACATGATAGACTTTTTCCTTTCCCTTCTTGTCTATCTTATAATTTGTTCTGGATACCTTTTCCAAAACCGTATATGGACCTTGCCATCCGATCTGAAGTTTATTGTTGCTGCCTGGTAATAGAAGAAGCACCTTCACCCCATACAGCAAGCTCCCTATCCTTTGCTTTTTTATTATAATAAGCAGCATGCTTTTTCCTGGCTTGTCTCAAATTTTCATTTGCCAGTTTCCAACTAGTTTTTAAACGAGTGGTCAGTTCGTTCACATAATGATATGATGAAGTAACGGTCTCTTCTGCCTTCTCATCGGTCCACGTTCTTAACAAGGCTACTAATAGACAGTTTATTGGCCTCCCAAACACAGGGTTACCGGTGCCATTCCGGTCGAAGTTGCAATGGACTTTTTATTGGCCTCCCAAATAGGGTTACCGGTGCCATTCTGGTTGAAGTTCCAATGGACTTTCCTTCTATCATCACTCACAAATCGTCCACTACCAATTCGTTTCCTGGGGTTGTCTCCCCTCAGGTTCAAATTCACAGTGAGAGAACTTCGCTCTCATTTATCTTCCTCCAGTTCACATAATTCTGACCGAGGGATTGTCAGCTTAGTCTGGGGTAAAACTACTTTTTGTACTCTACACAGAGTTGCCATTTTAATTCATTCAAGTGAAGACTGTGTGTGAAAAGGGGGTTCCTATTCCACTTTGTCTACATTATTATATTTATTTTTATCCTTATTTTCAGGCCTAAGTTTGCCCCGTGGCGTTTCTAGGTCCTGATCCATTTTCCCACATGTGGGTGTTCCCTCATGAAATATGCCGCAGGCTTCTACAAAATTCTCAATAACTATCTTTACATCTGGCCAGTAATATTTTTGAGAAACCTTTTGGCAGATGGTACCTACTTTCTCGTGGTCCCCATCCTTTCCAACATGTAAACTCCTTATCACGTCTGCCCTAAACATCTTGGGAAGTACCAGTTGTCCGTGACCATTTGAACCAGTTCCGGCCTTCCTATATAACAATTTATTCTTCATATAAAATTCTCCTTTGCTTGGAGGTGTATGGCAGTTACGTAATTTTTTTAAAACAAGGCTTGAGTGATCTATCCTCAGCCTGTGCCTTCCTCATATCTTCTGGATGAGTATTTATAGGTTCATCTTCTTCCTTCTTTGACTGTGATCTGGTCTGCACTGCTGCCATGACCACAGGTCTCTTGGGATCCCCAAGAAGACATAACGACACCCCAATATCAGAGGGTAAATGGGTGCGTCGATCACTGCTGCTCTGATTACTCCTTCCACATAGCGAGTTTTCACTGTTATCCTTGCAATGGGAAGTGTCATAAGTGGTATGTCCTTGGTCGCCCCTTGTATCTCCACTGTTTCTGTGGTATACTTATCTGGGTTCACCAAGTGCGCACTCACAACAGAATCAAAATCTAAGCCTGTATCATAGAGACATCTAACGGTGACCCCATTAAAAACAACATCCTCACAAACTGGGGGGTGATAAGGTTCCTGCTGTCCAGTAGGTTTGTCCTTTTCTCACTTGTTCCCCATCTTCATAGCAGCAAAATTAGAAGGTTTACTAGTACAAAATTTGGTGTCATGACCCTCTCTCTTACACCATCTACAATAAAATCTACCTTGATGAAAAGGTTTTCTTTCATCATATTTCCTGTCATTGAACTGTGGGTTTTTATTTTTATAGTCATTTCGTGGCCTATCAAAGTTTTGCTTACCTTTGTTGTCAAATTTATTAGAGTTTTGTGGAGCCTTATAATTGTCTACATGTTTCTTTTTATCGCCAGCTACCTCTGCCTGGGCTGCCTGATACCTCTCAGCGACATTAAGTAACTCACCCAACCTCTCTGCACCTTGTTCCATGAGAAACTTTCTCAAGTCTGGAGCCATGGACTCTCTCAATTGCTCAATAAGGATCATTTCTTTAAGATCTTGGGTTTTCCACAGAGCAGTCCATTTCTCCAAGTAAGTCTCTAAACGGGCAGAAAACTGGTGATAGGTCTCACCCGACAGTAGCTTGGCATTTCTAAACTTTTTCCTATAAAATTCTCCGTTCTTTTCATACCTTAGCAAGAGAGCCTGCTTTAACATGTCATAATTGTCTTGGTCATCCCTGCTGTAGTAAAATCTGCGAGAATAATCGCTCATTTCAGTAAGATTTTAGTCATAAAATGATAATCAATAAACCCGCCCGATTGTGTCTGACGGTGATGGTCTCACACGCCAGCATAACGCTGCCTTTTGTGCAGTGCTAAAGCCTATAGACGATCCCACGAGGTAAAAATCTAACACGCATTTTAGTTTCGGTTTCGAAAAACGTACTACTAATATTTAACATTTTGCCGATATGAGAGAGACTGCGGCAAGCCTTATAATTAACGATTTGTTGGAAATGTAACGCCAAACTACTGTCTGAATTAACGTAGTAATTTGACTTTAACGCGGGAGATCAGTAGTAATCCTTACAAATTTGGTAGTGTAACACGAAACAACGGTTATAATTAACGCAAATTTTTACTCCACCACTCAAAACCCCGCTTTGCTTGGCACGTTGTGCTTTGCATGTATACACGTGGTGACAAAGCCATCAGAGACTAACACACAGACAGTTTTATTTCCTCCTCGCGGTAGTATTGCTGACGTCACAAAAACAAGTAGTTATTTGAAAAATACAGGCTGGCGAGGTGAAATAGAGAGGGGAAGATGGCCGTCTTGTGTACAATTTTTATTTGACGATTGACAGTGACAAATTGAAAATCTAAACCCATAATAAACTGACAATAAAAATTATATGGTAGTATCGCTTAAAGTCCATAGAGCAAGAATGTGCTTTAAATAATATGGTAGTCCAAGAATTAGCCCAGTTATTGAGGAAATACTAAATGTCTACGGACGCTCAACCAGACAGACTGTTGTTCCTGCTTGTTTTTCATAACGTTAGTAGGGGACGGCAGCTTAGAAATAGCGGCATGGAGGTACATTCAAATTCGCTTGGGTAAAAAGAGTATAGGGGGAAAGGGGAGCGGTAGGAAAAGTGTTACCAAAAACGAAACATCTTTTTGTATTGGCATAACTAAAGCAGGCTGGCCAATCGACTACCAGACGCAGAGTTTGTTTGGAATTATTTTTGTTTTTCAAAAACTGCATTTGAATTCTGGTAGTCGAAGCTTTTGATTGGCCAGTGTTAATAAATATTAGCAAAAAGCTTTCGCTGCTCAGTGCCAGTTGACAAAAACTTTTATAGCATTTACGCTGAGATCAGCTGTGATAATTTTAAAATTAAATAACTAAAGAAGTATTTCACAGTCTGGACAGTTGCGGAAGAAACTGAGGCCACTTCTTTGCAAGTCAGCGTCATTTGTTTATATTTCTTGAAATTTGTGAGGTTTTTGTTTCCTGTTACCAGCTGGTGACAGGAAACCTGCTGAGTCAGAAACGCTATCAAGTCTCCGACCCTTCGTTTATGCTGTTGAAAGAAAACGGGAGGAGCTTGGGCACGTTTGAAAGAGAGACATTTTCTGCAGCTTCATATTGTATTTCATACTACAAGGAATCCCAGGTGATGTGTTAAGCATCTGGGTATATCTGACACTTTCATAATGATAAACACTGGTATTTCACTTATACTCAGGAAGTTTATGGGGCATGATGATACAACAGCTCCTCATACACAGTGACTCTCCCTCTTAGATGAATAAAGTGTAAGCTGTGAACATTCCAACAGGAAAGATATCTATATTGACTTTGTAGTTAGTGGACAAAGAGTCCAGATATTTTAGTTGATCTTTTCTGTAAACTATCTTGTCCTCGTTTTCAAAGACCTGTCCAAAAAGACATAACTGGACAGGCAAATTAAATTGTACAAAACATTAATTTTAAAGAAAAACTTAACCACTGGTTTTATTCACTTCCTCATAGAAAATTAAAGTGTTTTGTGTATGTACCATCATTTCATTTCTCCCCTCATTAACATCATTCTATTTTCCCAGGGAATCCCCATAAATAGTATTGCCCAAGATTTGGGAAGTCAAGAAAGTGTCAGAACCCAGAATTAATTAAATAACTTTGTACTTAGAAAGTTAGTTAGAACATTTGCATTTATTAGAATGGCAGATCTGGCCAAGTTTCGCTCTGCGGCTGTGCAGACTGCTAAAGAGATGGGCATGGATGGATCAGAATTGGTCCAATATGTAACTTCAGAGGTGGATAAATTTATTGCCCGGGAAGATAAAAGATTAGAGAAAGAAGCAGAAAGAAAGTTAGAGGCTGAAAAAGAGATTAAAAGGTTACAGATTGAGGCTGAGAAGGAGGCCAAGGCCTTAGAGGCTGATAGAGAGCCTGAGATAAAGAGGCTTCAATTTGAAGAGAGAAAATTGGAGGCAGAAAAAGAGGAAAAACGACTGCAAAGGGAGGCAGAAGAAAAAAGATTAGAGAGGGAGGCAGAAGAAAAGAGAGTGACTTCCAAGAGGGAAGTAGAAAAGGAGGAGAAGAGGTTACAGAGGGAGCATGAGTTGCGACTAAGAGAGTTAGAGTTGCAAGGCCTTGCTCCGGATAATGGTCACAGCCCCTCTACCTCTGATGCTACTGCTAGTCAGGGGGCCTCCAACTCAGCCATGGGGTTCCATCTAGACTATTTTGTTGAGAAAGACGATGACATAGAAGGGTATTTAAGTAGATTTGAATTTTTAGCCACTACTTATGGGTTAGAAAGAGAAAGATGGGGAGTAAAGTTGTCTCAGGGTCTTCGGGGAACAGCTTATGAAGTGTTTTCCAAAATGAGCAGGGATGACCAAGACAACTATGACATGTTGAAGCAGGCTCTTCTGTTAAGATATGAAAAGAACGGAGAGTTTTATAGAAAGAAATTTAAGAGTGCCAGGCTACTGTCGGGTGAGACCTATCACCAGTTCTCCGCCCGGTTAGAAACGTATATGGAGAAATGGGCTACTTTGGGGAAAACTCAAGATCTCAAAGAGATGATATTCATAGAACAGATGAGAGAGTCCATGGCTCCAGACATGAGAAAGTTTCTCATGGAACGGGGCGCGGAGAGGCTGGGTGATATAATTAATGTCGCTGAAAGGTATCAGGCAGCCCAGGCAGAGGTAGCTGGTACTAAGAAGAAACTAGTAGATCAGTATAAGGCTCATCAAAACTATAATAAATTTGATAATAGAAGTAAGCAGAACTTTGATAGGCCTCGAAATGATTTTAAAAATAAAACCTCACATTTCAATGACAGAAAGAATGATGAAACAAAACCTTTTCATAAAGGTAGATTGTATTGTAAACATTGTAAGATGGACAACCATAACACTGACAGCTGTAGAAGGAAAACTCCAAATTTCGCTGCAATGAAAAGGGAATAAAGGTCAACGCTACTGAACAGCTGGAACCGTACCACCCCCCAGTGTGTGAAGAGGTGATATGTAATGGAGTATCCATACGGTGTTTGTATGATACTGGATTAGATTTTGATTAAGTTGTGAGTTCTCACCTGGTGCAGGAAGATCAATACACCACAGAAACAGTGGAGATCCAAGCTGCAACCAAGGACGTAGCGACCATGACACTTCCCATCGCCAGGATAAATGTGAAGACGGGATATGCGGAAGGAGTAATCAGGGCAGCAGTGTTAAATGAACCAATCTACCCTCTGATATTGGGGTGTAGATATGTCTTCTTGGGGAATCCCAAGAGACCTGTGGTCATGGCAACAGTCCAGACCCGATCACAATCCAGAAAGGAAGAAGATGAACCTATAAACACTCATCCAGAGGAGATGAAAAAGGCACAGGCTGAAGATAGGTCACTGAAGCCGTGTTATAAGAAACTCCCAAAGAGCCATACTCCTCCTAATAAAGGAGAATTCTATATGAAGAATAAACTGTTATATAGGAAGGCCGGCACTGGTTCAGCTGGTCATGGACAGCTGGTCCTTCCTAGTTCATATAGGGAGAAAGTGATGGAGTTAGGTCATACTATCCCCTTCAGTGGTCACATAGGGATTAGCGCAACAGGACAGCGTATAGCTTGTCATTATTTCTTGCCAGGGATAACGGAAGACATAAAGAAATATGTAAAATCCTGTCCCGAATGCCAGAGAGTAGCTCCAAAGCATTGGACTGCTCCAGCAACTCTAGGGGAAATGCCCATAGTGGGAACCCCTTTTGAGAGAGTTGCCGTGGATATTGTGGGACCTCTCACTAGGACCAAGAGGAGGAACAGTTACATCCTTACTCTGGTAGACACTTGTTCTATGTGGGGAGAGGCGGTAGCCCTGTCATCAATCGATTCGAAACATGTGGCAGAGGCATTACTTACGATATTCACAAGGTTAGCATTCCCGCATCAAATCTTGACTGATAATGGCTCTCAGTTCAAGGGGAAGCTAACAGAAGAGGTTTTCAGGTTGTTTCAAGCCAAGCACTTCCATTGTAGTCCGTATCACCCCCAAGGGAACGGCCAGGTAGAGAGGTTCAATGGGACTCTCATTTCTATCCTGAGAAAGCTGGCACATGAGAAACCTGATACGTGGGACCACTACTTGCCCGCCGCATTGTTTGCGTACCGGGAAGTACCACATAATTCAACTGGAATGGCCCCCGCAACGTTGTTATTTGGGAGGCCAGTAAAAGGTCCTCTTGAAGCATTGTTAAGGACCTGGACAGATGAGAAGGCAGAAGAGACTGTTACCTCATCATATCAATATGTGAACGAACTGACCACTCGTCTAAAAACTAGTTGGAAACTGGCAAATGATAATTTGAGACAAGCCAGGAAAAAGCATGCTGCTTATTATAATAAAAAAGCTAAGGATAGGGAACTTGCTGTAGGGGAGAAGGTACTTCTTCTATTGCCAGGCAGCAACAATAAACTTCAGATCGGATGGCAAGGGCCATACACAGTTTTGGAAAAGGTATCCAGAACAAATTACAAGATAGACAAAAAGGGAAAGGAAAAAGTCTATCATGTGAACCTTTTGAAGAAATATCTGGACAGACAAATCCAGGAAGGAACACATCTAATGGCCTTGTCTGTCGCAACCGAAATGAAGAATGACCCTCTCACCTCATTCGAATATCCACTGAAAACCAGTGAAACGTTTGCCTAGGTGAAAATCAGTAATCACCTGACAAAAGGACAGAGGGAGAAGGTTCAACAGGTCCTTGAGAAACATACAGATGTGTTAACGGATAAACCGGGGCACACTAATTTGTTGGAATATGATATGAAACTACTAGACCCAGCACCTATCTGTATGAGGCCCTATTATATTCCGTTTGCTAAGGAAAAAGCTTTGAAAGAGGAGATTGATTATTTGTTACAAGAAGGGATTATTTCTCACAGTGAGTCTCCTTATAGTTCCTGTGTGGTTTTGTTGCGGAAACCATCGGGAGAACATAGACTGTGCATCGATTACAGGAAACTGAATGCTGTCACAGAAGGTCAGGTAGATCCATTACCTGATACTACTCAACTATTTGCCAGGCTGAACAAGGCAAAATATTTTTCTAAGGTGGATCTTAGCAAAGGCTATTACTAAATTCCAGTAAAGCCTGAGGTTCGACCTTATTTAGCCTTTAGCACCTCGGAAGGTCATTATGAGTTCAACATGTTACCGTTTGGGTTGAAAAATGCCCCGAGTGTGTTTTCTAGGATGATGCGAAAATTGCTGGATCCCCTGAAAAATCCATGTATTTTGAATTTTATGGATGATATCCTCATTGCTACGGAAACATTTGAGGAACACGTTACCTCTTTGAATATGCTGTTTGATAGACTCAGAGAGGCTAACTTAACCGCTAGGCCAACAAAATGTTGTATTGGGTGTAAAGAGTTGGAATTCTTGGGACATACGGTACATCAGGGTAGCATGACCCCTGATCCCAAGAATCTGGAAAAATTGAAAAGAGCACCTAGACCAAAAACAAAGAAAGATGTGCGATATTTCGTGTCGTTGTGTGGCTTCTACCAAAAGTACATTAATCATTTTAACTCTATATGTGCTCCTCTGACGGATTTAACTCGCAAAGGTCAACCTGATACAATAAATTGGTCAGCACAGTGTGAATTGGCTTACCAGGAGTTAAAAGAAAAACTCACAAGCAGGCCAGTATTGCAATTGCCTGACTTGAATCAAGAATTTATCGTGAGAAGTGACGCAAGCAATGTGGGCCTAGGCGCTACATTATTGCAAAGGTCCTCCTCAAAAGATGGAGAATTGAACCCAGTCGCTTATGCAAGCCGCAAGTTGAATAAGGCGGAAAAAAATTATTCGAAAAGTGAAAAGGAATGTCTAGCTTTGATATGGGCGATAAAAAAATTCCAGATTTATTTATATGGCAGGACATTTGTGGCCCAAACGGATCATTCGCCTCTCGTATTCTTGTCCCAGGCCAAGCATGAAAATTCCAGATTATTGAGATGGTCTTTATTATTGCAGCCATACTCATTTCTGATAGAATATATTCCCGGCCCTAAGAACGTAGGTGCAGACTTTTTGAGCAGACATCCTTGTGATGAAGATCAGAAAAACGCATAAAACATCATTGAGCTAAGTTATCTCGCAGATTATAACCTGCAAATGAATGCATGTTTTTAAGATGGGAGGTGTGTAGTAAAATCTGCGAGAATAATCGCTCATTTCAGTAAGATTTTGGTCATAAAATGATAATCAATAAACCCGCCCGATTGTGTCTGACGGTGATGGTCTCACACGCCAGAATAACGCTGCCTTTTGTGCAGTGCTAAAGCCTATAGACGATCCCACGAGGTAAAAATCTAACACGCATTTTAGTTTCGGTTTCGAAAAACGTACTACTAATATTTAACATTTTGCCGATATGAGAGAGACTGCGGCAAGCCTTATAATTAACGATTTGTTGGAAATGTAACGCCAAACTACTGTCTGAATTAACGTAGTAATTTGACTTTAACGCGGGAGATCAGTAGTAATCCTTACAAATTTGGTAGTGTAACACGAAACAACGGTTATAATTAACGCAAATTTTTACTCCACCACTCAAAACCCCGCTTTGCTTGGCACGTTGTGCTTTGCATGTATACACGTGGTGACAAAGCCATCAGAGACTAACACACAGACAGTTTTATTTCCTCCTCGCGGTAGTATTGCTGACGTCACAAAAACAAGTAGTTATTTGAAAAAATACAGGCTGGCGAGGTGAAATAGAGAGGGGAAGATGGCCGTCTTGTGTACAATTTTTATTTGACGATTGACAGTGACAAATTGAAAATCTAAACCCATAATAAACTGACAATAAAAATTATATGGTAGTATCGCTTAAAGTCCATAGAGCAAGAATGTGCTTTAAATAATATGGTAGTCCAAGAATTAGCCCAGTTATTGAGGAAATACTAAATGTCTACGGACGCTCAACCAGACAGACTGTTGTTCCTGCTTGTTTTTCATAACGTTAGTAGGGGACGGCAGCTTAGAAATAGCGGCATGGAGGTACATTCAAATTCGCTTGGGTAAAAAGAGTATAGGGGGAAAGGGGAGCGGTAGGAAAAGTGTTACCAAAAACGAAACATCTTTTTGTATTGGCATAACTAAAGCAGGCTGGCCAATCGACTACCAGACGCAGAGTTTGTTTGGAATTATTTTTGTTTTTCAAAAACTGCATTTGAATTCTGGTAGTCGAAGCTTTTGATTGGCCAGTGTTAATAAATATTAGCAAAAAGCTTTCGCTGCTCAGTGCCAGTTGACAAAAACTTTTATAGCATTTACGCTGAGATCAGCTGTGATAATTTTAAAATTAAATAACTAAAGAAGTATTTCACAGTCTGGACAGTTGCGGAAGAAACTGAGGCCACTTCTTTGCAAGTCAGCGTCATTTGTTTATATTTCTTGAAATTTGTGAGGTTTTTGTTTCCTGTTACCAGCTGGTGACAGGAAACCTGCTGAGTCAGAAACGCTATCAAGTCTCCGACCCTTCGTTTATGCTGTTGAAAGAAAACGGGAGGAGCTTGGGCACGTTTGAAAGAGAGACATTTTCTGCAGCTTCATATTGTATTTCATACTACAAGGAATCCCAGGTGATGTGTTAAGCATCTGGGTATATCTGACACTTTCATAATGATAAACACTGGTATTTCACTTATACTCAGGAAGTTTATGGGGCATGATGATACAACAGCTCCTCATACACAGTGACTCTCCCTCTTAGATGAATAAAGTGTAAGCTGTGAACATTCCAACAGGAAAGATATCTATATTGACTTTGTAGTTAGTGGACAAAGAGTCCAGATATTTTAGTTGATCTTTTCTGTAAACTATCTTGTCCTCGTTTTCAAAGACCTGTCCAAAAAGACATAACTGGACAGGCAAATTAAATTGTACAAAACATTAATTTTAAAGAAAAACTTAACCACTGGTTTTATTCACTTCCTCATAGAAAATTAAAGTGTTTTGTGTATGTACCATCATTTCATTTCTCCCCTAGACACTAGGTACATCATACACCATACACTAGAGCCAAAATAGTGACCGTGTGAGATCTAGGGAGGTAGCGTTAGGTACCCTGCACATAATTCATCATCATCATCTTTTAGAGTCAGGGCCTACATGTGCTTGACCTCACACGGTTAATGCAGACAGCGATTTCATTCTTTTTAGGATACCATCATAACCTCCCCAGCAAAATCAAACTTTGCTACATAAATTGGTAGGCTTGTCCGGGCATTTGAATTTCTCCTAGTACTACATACATTGGGGTCTGGGGTTTAGCATTAACATCATTCTATTTTCCCAGGGAATCCCCATAAATAGTATTGCCCAAGATTTGGGAAGTCAAGAAAGTGTCAGAACCCAGAATTAATTAAATAACTTTGTACTTAGAAAGTTAGTTAGAACATTTGCATTTATTAGAATGGCAGATCTGGCCAAGTTTCGCTCTGCGGCTGTGCAGACTGCTAAAGAGATGGGCATGGATGGATCAGAATTGGTCCAATATGTAACTTCAGAGGTGGATAAATTTATTGCCCGGGAAGATAAAAGATTAGAGAAAGAAGCAGAAAGAAAGTTAGAGGCTGAAAAAGAGATTAAAACGTTACAGATTGAGGCTGAGAAGGAGGCCAAGGCCTTAGAGGCTGATAGAAAGCCTGAGATAAAGAGGCTTCAATTTGAAGAGAGAAAATTGGAGGCAGAAAAAGAGGAAAAACGACTGCAAAGGGAGGCAGAAGAAAAAAGATTAGAGAGGGAGGCAGAAGAAAAGAGAGTGACTTCCAAGAGGGAAGCAGATAAGGAGGAGAAGAGGTTACAGAGGGAGCATGAGTTGCGACTAAGAGAGTTAGAGTTGCAAGGCCTTGCTCCGGATAATGGTCACAGCCCCTCTACCTCTGATGCTACTGCTAGTCAGGGGGCCTCCAACTCAGCCATGGGGTTCCATCTAGACTATTTTGTTGAGAAAGACGATGACATAGAAGGGTATTTAAGTAGATTTGAATTTTTAGCCACTACTTATGGGTTAGAAAGAGAAAGATGGGGAGTAAAGTTGTCTCAGGGTCTTCGGGGAACAGCTTATGAAGTGTTTTCCAAAATGAGCAGGGATGACCAAGACAACTATGACATGTTGAAGCAGGCTCTTCTGTTAAGATATGAAAAGAACGGAGAGTTTTATAGAAAGAAATTTAAGAGTGCCAGGCTACTGTCGGGTGAGACCTATCACAGTTCTCCGCCCGGTTAGAAACGTATATGGAGAAATGGGCTACTTTGGGGAAAACTCAAGATCTCAAAGAGATGATACTCATAGAACAGATGAGAGAGTCCATGGCTCCAGACATGAGAAAGTTTCTCATGGAACGGGGCGCGGAGAGGCTGGGTGATATAATTAATGTCGCTGAAAGGTATCAGGCAGCCCAGGCAGAGGTAGCTGGTACTAAGAAGAAACTAGTAGATCAGTATAAGGCTCATCAAAACTATAATAAATTTGATAATAGAAGTAAGCAGAACTTTGATAGGCCTTGAAATGATTTTAAAAATAAAACCTCACATTTCAATGACAGAAAGAATGATGAAACAAAACCTTTTCATAAAGGTAGATTGTATTGTAAACATTGTAAGATGGACAACCATAACACTGACAGCTGTAGAAGGAAAACTCCAAATTTCGCTGCAATGAGAACGGGGGAAAAGGGAATAAAGGTCAACGCTACTGAACAGCAGGAACCTTACCACCCCCCAGTGTGTGAAGAGGTGATATGTAATGGAGTCACCATACGGTGTTTGTATGATACTGGATTAGATTTTGATTCAGTTGTGAGTTCTCACCTGGTGCAGGAAGATCAATACACCACAGAAACAGTGGAGATCCAAGCTGCAACCAAGGACGTAGCTACCATGACACTTCCCATCGCCAGGATAAATGTGAAGACGGGATATGCGGAAGGAGTAATCAGGGCAGCAGTGTTAAATGAACCAATCTACCCTCTGATATTGGGGTGTAGATATGTCTTCTTGGGGAATCCCAAGAGACCTGTTGTCATGGCAATAGTCCAGACCCGATCACAATCCAGAAAGGAAGAAGATGAACCTATAAACACTCATCCAGAGGAGATGAAAAAGGCACAGGCTGAAGATAGGTCACTGAAGCCGTGTTATAAGAAACTCCCAAAGAGCCATACTCCTCATAATAAAGGAGAATTCTATATGAAGAATAAACTGTTATATAGGAAGGCCGGCACTGGTTCAGCTGGTCATGGACAGCTGGTCCTTCCTAGTTCATATACGGAGAAAGTGATGGAGTTAGGTCATACTATCCCTTTCAATGGTCACATAGGGATTAGCGCAACAGGACAGCGTATAGCTTGTCATTATTTCTTGCCAGGGATAACGGAAGACATAAAGAAATATGTAAAATCCTGTCCCGAATGCCAGAGAGTAGCTCCAAAGCATTGGATTGCTCCAGCAACTCTAGGGGAAATGCCCATAGTGGGAACCCCTTTTGAGAGAGTTGCCGTGGATATTGTGGGACCTCTCACTAGGACCAAGAGGAGGAACAGTTACATCCTTACTCTGGTAGACACTTGTTCTATGTGGGGAGAGGCGGTAGCCCTGTCATCAATCGATTCGAAACATGTGGCAGAGGCATTACTTACGATATTCACAAGGTTAGCATTCCCGCATCAAATCTTGACTGATAATGGCTCTCAGTTCAAGGGGAAGCTAACAGAAGAGGTTTTCAGGTTGTTTCAAGCCAAGCACTTCCATTGTAGTCCGTATCACCCCCAAGGGAACGGCCAGGTAGAGAGGTTCAATGGGACTCTCATTTCTATCCTGAGAAAGCTGGCACATGAGAAACCTGATACGTGGGACCACTACTTGCCCGCCGCATTGTTTGCGTACCGGGAAGTACCACATAATTCAACTGGAATGGCCCCCGCAACGTTGTTATTTGGGAGGCCAGTAAAAGGTCCTCTTGAAGCATTGTTAAGGACCTGGACAGATGAGAAGGCAGAAGAGACTGTTACCTCATCATATCAATATGTGAACGAACTGACCACTCGTCTAAAAAGTAGTTAATAAATAATAATAATAAATTCTTTAAGCGCCAAACACGGCGCATAAGGCAGAAACCAGTGCTCTCCAGGTTATTCGTTGTGACGCCACTCCTCTTAGCTCTTGCACATTATTTAGGCCCAACGTTCTTCCTTCTCTTATTATTGTTCTTCTGAGTGTTTCTTTTGGTCTTCCTTTTTTCCGCTTACCCTCAGGAACCCAAGTGAGCGCCTGTAGTGGTATTCTGTTGTTTTGCATTCGTAGGACATGACCGATATATGACCATCGTCTTTTCCTTATATAGTCGGAGACATATTTCTGCCTAGAGTCTTCTCTTATTTGTCGATTAGTCTTGAATTCTTTCCAACTGATGTTCATGAGTTTTCTAAGACATTTGTTCTCGAATGTATTCAGCTTGTTCTCCAATGATTTTGTTATTTTCCAACTCTCACAGCCGTATGTTAACACTGAGATAACATTTGAATTAAACAGACGAAGCTTGGTATGTATATTCAATGATCGTAATTTCAAAATGTTAGATAATCTATTGAAGGCGCTAGCTGCCAAAGCAATTCTAGTATGGATTTCTCTTGTTGTGTCACCATCCTGAGTCATTTTACTGCCTAAATAATTGAAACTTTCAACTTTCTGTAGTTTTTTCCCCGTTCAAGATGATATCAAAGGTCTCGTTAGAAAAGTTCATAGCTTTAGTTTTAGAGGCATTTATTTGGAGACCAATTTTAACCGAGAGATGACACAAATTATTTATTGCTTCTTGGGATTGTCTTAGTGTTGAACTTAAGAATGCTACATCATCTGCGAAATCCAGGTCCCCCAGGAATTTTCCATTTGTCCATTTTATACCCAATTGTTCATTGTGGGTATAGTTTCTCATAACCCAATCAATAGCTATTCCAAAAAGTAGTGGTGACATAATACAGCCTTGTTTCACCCCTGTTTCTACTGTAAACCATTCTGTATTCCCTTTATTTGTTCTAACACAACATCTTGCATTGTCATATAGCGCTTTGATTATATTCACATATTTTGTTGGAAAACCATAGATTGTAAGTATCTTCCACAATGATGGACGGTGTAGACTATCAAAGGCTTTTTTGAAAATCGACGAAGGTGATAATAAGTGGCGATTGCCATTCCACTGATTCTTCTATAATTGTTCTTAGTGTGAATATTTGATCAATACATGATCGTTTCGGCCTGAAACCCGCTTGTATCTTCTCTGATCTTTTCGTCAGCATGCAATTTAAGTCTTTCTAACATCATGCAACATAATAATTTTCCAGGTACTGATAATAGAGATATACCACGCCAGTTATTACAGTCTGATAGATCACCTTTCTTCGGTAACTTTACAATAATACTGTCTTTCCATTGTTGTGGTGGTTGTTCTTCTCTCCATACTTCATTTATAATATCTAAAATTCTCAAGTAGTTGGAAAGGGGCAAATGATAATTTGAGGCAAGCCAGGAAAAAGCATGCTGCTTATTATAATAACAAATCTAAGGATAGGGAACTTGCTGTAGGGGAGAAGGTACTTCTTCTATTGCCAGGCAGCAACAATAAACTTCAGATCGGATGGCAAGGGCCATACACAGTTTGGAAAAGGTATCCAGAACAAATTACAAGATAGACAAAAAGGGAAAGGAAAAAGTCTATCATGTGAACCTTTTGAAGAAATATCTGGACAGACAAATCCAGGAAGGAACACATCTAATGGCCTTGTCTGTCGCAACCGAAATGAAGAATGACCCTCTCACCTCATTCGAATGTCCACTGAAAACCAGTGAAACGTTTGCCCAGGTGAAAATCAGTAATCACCTGACAAAAGGACAGAGGGAGAAGGTTCAACAGGTCCTTGAGAAACATACAGATGTGTTAACGGATAAACCGGGGCACACTAATTTGTTGGAATATGATATGAAACTACTAGACCCAGCACCTATCTGTATGAGGCCCTATTCTATTCCGTTTGCTAAGGAAAAAGCTTTGAAAGAGGAGATTGGTTATTTGTTACAAGAAGGGATTATTTTTCACAGTGAGTCTCCTTATAGTTCCTGTGTGGTTTTGTTGCGGAAACCATCGGGAGAACATAGACTGTGCATCGATTACAGGAAACTGAATGCTGTCACAGAAGGTCAGGTAGATCCAATACCTGATACTACTCAACTATTTGCCAGGCTGAACAAGGCAAAATATTTTTCTAAGGTGGATCTTAGCAAAGGCTATTACCAAATTCCAGTAAAGCCTGAGGTTCGACCTTATTTAGCCTTTAGCACCTCGGAAGGTCATTATGAGTTCAACATGTTACCGTTTGGGTTGAAAAATGCCCCGAGTGTGTTTTCTAGGATGATGCGAAAATTGCTGGATCCCCTGAAAAATCCATGTATTTTGAATTTTATGGATGATATCCTCATTGCTACGGAAACATTTGAGGAACACGTTACCTCTTTGAATATGCTGTTTGATAGACTCAGAGAGGCTAACTTAACCGCTAGGCCAACAAAATGTTGTATTGGGTGTAAAGAGTTGGAATTCTTGGGACATACGGTACATCAGGGTAGCATGACCCCTGATCCCAAGAATCTGGAAAAATTGAAAAGAGCACCTAGACCAAAAACAAAGAAAGATGTGCGATATTTCGTGTCGTTGTGTGGTTTCTACCAAAAGTACATTAAACATTTTAACTCTATATGTGCTCCTCTGACGAATTTAACTCGCAAAGGTCAACCTGATACAATAAATTGGTCAGCACAGTGTGAATTGGCTTACCAGGAGTTAAAAGAAAAACTCACAAGCAGGCCAGTATTGCAATTGCCTGACTTGAATCAAGAATTTATCGGGAGAAGTGACGCAAGCAACGTGGGCCTGGGCGCTACATTATTGCAAAGGTCCTCCTCAAAAGATGGAGAATTGAACCCAGTCGCTTATGCAAGCCGCAAGTTGAATAAGGCGGAAAAAAATTATTCGACTAGTGAAAAGGAATGTCTAGCTTTGATATGGGCGATAAAAAAATTCCAGATTTATTTATATGGCAGGACATTTGTGGCCCAAACGGATAATTCGCCTCTCGTGTTCTTGTCCCAGGCCAAGCATGAAAATTCCAGATTATTGAGATGGTCTTTATTATTGCAGCCATACTCATTTCTGATAGAATATATTCCCGGCCCTAAGAACGTAGGTGCAGACTTTTTGAGCAGACATCCTTGTGATGAAGATCAGAAAAACGCATAAAACATCATTGAGCTAAGTTATCTCGCAGATTATAAGCTGCAAATGAATGCATGATTTTAAGATGGGAGGTGTGTAGTAAAATCTGCGAGAATAATCGCTCATTTCAGTAAGATTTTGGTCATAAAATGATAATCAATAAACCCGCCCGATTGTGTCTGACGGTGATGGTCTCACACGCCAGCATAACGCTGCCTTTTGTGCAGTGCTAAAGCCTATAGACGATCCCACGAGGTAAAAATCTAACATGCATTTTAGTTTCGGTTTCGAAAAACGTACTACTAATATTTAACATTTTGCCGATATGAGAGAGACTGCGGCAAGCCTTATAATTAACGATTTGTTGGAAATCTAACGCCAAACTACTGTCTGAATTAACGTAGTAATTTGACTTTAACGCGGGAGATCAGTAGTAATCCTTACAAATTTGGTAGTGTAACACGAAACAACGGTTATAATTAACGCAAATTTTTACTCCACCACTCAAAACCCCGCTTTGCTTGGCACGTTGTGCTTTGCATGTATACACGTGGTGACAAAGCCATCAGAGACTAACACACACAGACAGTTTTATTTCCTCCTCGCGGTAGTATTGCTGACGTCACAAAAACAAGTAGTTATTTGAAAAATACAGGCTGGCGAGGTGAAATAGAGAGGGGAAGATGGCCGTCTTGTGTACAATTTTTATTTGACGATTGACAGTGACAAATTGAAAATCTAAACCCATAATAAACTGACAATAAAAATTATATGGTAGTATCGCTTAAAGTCCATAGAGCAAGAATGTGCTTTAAATAATATGGTAGTCCAAGAATTAGCCCAGTTATTGAGGAAATACTAAATGTCTACGGACGCTCAACCAGACAGACTGTTGTTCCTGCTTGTTTTTCATAACGTTAGTAGGGGACGGCAGCTTAGAAATAGCAGCATGGAGGTACATTCAAATTCGCTTGGGTAAAAAGAGTATAGGGGGAAAGGGGAGCGGTAGGAAAAGTGTTACCAAAAACGAAACATCTTTTTGTATTGGCATAACTAAAGCAGGCTGGCCAATCGACTACCAGACGCAGAGTTTGTTTGGAATTATTTTTGTTTTTTCAAAAACTGCATTTGAATTCTGGTAGTCGAAGCTTTTGATTGGCCAGTGTTAATAAATATTAGCAAAAAGCTTTCGCTGCTCAGTGCCAGTTGACAAAAACTTTTATAGCATTTACGCTGAGATCAGCTGTGATAATTTTAAAATTAAATAACTAAAGAAGTATTTCACAGTCTGGACAGTTGCGGAAGAAACTGAGGCCACTTCTTTGCAAGTCAGCGTCATTTGTTTATATTTCTTGAAATTTGTGAGGTTTTTGTTTCCTGTTACCAGCTGGTGACAGGAAACCTGCTGAGTCAGAAACGCTATCAAGTCTCCGACCCTTCGTTTATGCTGTTGAAAGAAAACGGGAGGAGCTTGGGCACGTTTGAAAGAGAGACATTTTCTGCAGCTTCATATTGTATTTCATACTACAAGGAATCCCAGGTGATGTGTTAAGCATCTGGGTATATCTGACACTTTCATAATGATAAACACTGGTATTTCACTTATACTCAGGAAGTTTATGGGGCATGATGATACAACAGCTCCTCATACACAGTGACTCTCCCTCTTAGATGAATAAAGTGTAAGCTGTGAACATTCCAACAGGAAAGATATCTATATTGACTTTGTAGTTAGTGGACAAAGAGTCCAGATATTTTAGTTGATCTTTTCTGTAAACTATCTTGTCCTCATTTTCAAAGACCTGTCCAAAAAGACATAACTGGACAGGCAAATTAAATTGTACAAAACATTAATTTTAAAGAAAAACGTAACCACTGGTTTTATTCACTTCCTCATAGAAAATTAGTGTTTTGTGTATGTACCATCATTTCATTTCTCCCCTAGACACTAGGTACATCATACACCATACAATAGAGCCAAAATAGTGACCGTGTGAGATCTAGGGAGGTAGCGTTAGGTACCCTGCACATAATTCATCATCATCATCTTTTAGAGTCAGGACCTACATGTGCTTGACCTCACACGGTTAATGCAGACAGCGATTTCATTCTTTTTAGGATACCATCATAACCTCCCCAGCAAAATCAAACTTTGCTACATAAATTGGTAGGCTTGTCCGGGCATCTGAATTTCTCCTAGTACTACATACATTGGGGTCTGGGGTTTAGCATTAACATCATTCTATTTTCCCAGGGAATCCCCATAAATAGTATTGCCCAAGATTTGGGAAGTCAAGAAAGTGTCAGAACCCAGAATTAATTAAATAACTTTGTACTTAGAAAGTTAATTAGAACATTTGCATTTATTAGAATGGCAGATCTGGCCAAGTTTCGCTCTGCGGCTGTGCAGACTGCTAAAGAGATGGGCATGGATGGATCAGAATTGGTCCAATATGTAACTTCAGAGGTGGATAAATTTATTGCCCGGGAAGATAAAAGATTAGAGAAAGAAGCAGAAAGAAAGTTAGAGGCTGAAAAAGAGATTAAAACGTTACAGATTGAGGCTGAGAAGGAGGCCAAGGCCTTAGAGGCTGATAGAGAGCCTGAGATAAAGAGGCTTCAATTTGAAGAGAGAAAATTGGAGGCAGAAAAAGAGGAAAAACGACTGCAAAGGGAGGCAGAAGAAAAAAGATTAGAGAGGGAGGCAGAAGAAAAGAGAGTGACTGCCAAGAGGGAAGCAGAAAAGGAGGAGAAGAGGTTACAGAGGGAGCATGAGTTGCGACTAAGAGAGTTAGAGTTGCAAGGCCTTGCTCCGGATAATGGTCACAGCCCCTCTACCTCTGATGCTACTGCTAGTCAGGGGGCCTCCAACTCAGCCATGGGGTTCCATCTAGACTATTTTGTTGAGAAAGACGATGACATAGAAGGGTATTTAAGTAGATTTGAATTTTTAGCCACTACTTATGGGTTAGAAAGAGAAAGATGGGGAGTAAAGTTGTCTCAGGGTCTTCGGGGAACAGCTTATGAAGTGTTTTCCAAAATGAGCAGGGATGACCAAGACAACTATGACATGTTGAAGCAGGCTCTTCTGTTAAGATATGAAAAGAACGGAGAGTTTTATAGAAAGAAATTTAAGAGTGCCAGGCTACTGTCGGGTGAGACCTATCACCAGTTCTCCGCCCGGTTAGAAACGTATATGGAGAAATGGGCTACTTTGGGGAAAACTCAAGATCTCAAAGAGATGATACTCATAGAACAGATGAGAGAGTCCATGGCTCCAGACATGAGAAAGTTTCTCATGGAACAGGGCGCGGAGAGGCTGGGTGATATAATTAATGTCGCTGAAAGGTATCAGGCAGCCCAGGCAGAGGTAGCTGGTACTAAGAAGAAACTAGTAGATCAGTATAAGGCTCATCAAAACTATAATAAATTTGATAATAGAAGTAAGCAGAACTTTGATAGGCCTCGAAATGATTTTAAAAATAAAACCTCACATTTCAATGACAGAAAGAATGATGAAAGAAAACCTTTTCATAAAGATAGATTGTATTGTAAACATTGTAAGATGGACAACCATAACACTGACAGCTGTAGAAGGAAAACTCCAAATTTCGCTGCAATGAGAACGGGGAAAAAGGGAATAAAGGTCAACGCTACTGAACAGCTGGAACCTTACCACCCCCCAGTGTGTGAAGAGGTGATATGTAATGGAGTCACCATACGGTGTTTGTATGATACTGGATTAGATTTTGATTAAGTTGTGAGTTCTCACCTGGTGCAGGAAGATCAATACACCACAGAAACAGTGGAGATCCAAGCTGCAACCAAGGACGTAGCGACCATGACACTTCCCATCGCCAGGATAAATGTGAAGACGGGATATGCGGAAGGAGTAATCAGGGCAGCAGTGTTAAATGAACCAATCTACCCTCTGATATTGGGGTGTAGATATGTCTTCTTGGGGAATCCCAAGAGACCTGTGGTCATGGCAACAGTCCAGACCCGATCACAATCCAGAAAGGAAGAAGATGAACCTATAAACACTCATCCAGAGGAGATGAGAAAGGCACAGGCTGAAGATAGGTCACTGAAGCCGTGTTATAAGAAACTCCCAAAGAGCCATACTCCTCCTAATAAAGGAGAATTCTATATGAAGAATAAACTGTTATATAGGAAGGCCGGCACTGGTTCAGCTGGTCATGGACAGCTGGTCCTTCCTAGTTCATATAGGGAGAAAGTGATGGAGTTAGGTCATACTATCCCCTTCAGTGGTCACATGGGGATTAGCGCAATAGGACAGCGTATAGCTTGTCATTATTTCTTGCCAGGGATAACGGAAGACATAAAGAAATATGTAAAATCCTGTCCCGAATGCCAGAGAGTAGCTCCAAAGCATTGGACTGCTCCAGCAACTCTAGGGGAAATGCCCATAGTGGGAACCCCTTTTGAGAGAGTTGCCGTGGATATTGTGGGACCTCTCACTAGGACCAAGAGGAGGAACAGTTACATCCTTACTCTGGTAGACACTTGTTCTATGTGGGGAGAGGCGGTAGCCCTGTCATCAATCGATTCGAAACATGTGGCAGAGGCATTACTTACGATATTCACAAGGTTAGCATTCCCGCATCAAATCTTGACTGATAATGGCTCTCAGTTCAAGGGGAAGCTAACAGAAGAGGTTTTCAGGTTGTTTCAAGCCAAGCACTTCCATTGTAGTCCGTATCACCCCCAAGGGAACGGCCAGGTAGAGAGGTTCAATGGGACTCTCATTTCTATCCTGAGAAAGCTGGCACATGAGAAACCTGATACGTGGGACCACTACTTGCCCGCCGCATTGTTTGCGTACCGGGAAGTACCACATAATTCAACTGGAATGGCCCCCCGCAACGTTGTTATTTGGGAGGCCAGTAAAAGGTCCTCTTGAAGCATTGTTATGGACCTGGACAGATGAGAAGGCAGAAGAGACTGTTACCTCATCATATCAATATGTGAACGAACTGACCACTCGTCTAAAAACTAGTTGGAAACTGGCAAATGATAATTTGAGACAAGCCAGGAAAAAGCATGCTGCTTATTATAATAAAAAAGCTAAGGATAGGGAACTTGCTGTAGGGGAGAAGGTACTTCTTCTATTGCCAGGCAGCAACAATAAACTTCAGATCGGATGGCAAGGGCCATACACAGTTTTGGAAAAGGTATCCAGAACAAATTACAAGATAGACAAAAAGGGAAAGGAAAAAGTCTATCATGTGAACCTTTTGAAGAAATATCTGGACAGACAAATCCAGGAAGGAACACATCTAATGGCCTTGTCTGTCGCAACCGAAATGAAGAATGACCCTCTCACCTCATTCGAATATCCACTGAAAACCAGTGAAACGTTTGCCTAGGTGAAAATCAGTAATCACCTGACAAAAGGACAGAGGGAGAAGGTTCAACAGGTCCTTGAGAAACATACAGATGTGTTAACGGATAAACCGGGGCACACTAATTTGTTGGAATATGATATGAAACTACTAGACCCAGCACCTATCTGTATGAGGCCCTATTCTATTCCGTTTGCTAAGGAAAAAGCTTTGAAAGAGGAGATTGGTTATTTGTTACAAGAAGGGATTATTTCTCACAGTGAGTCTCCTTATAGTTCCTGTGTGGTTTTGTTGCGGAAACCATCGGGAGAACATAGACTGTGCATCGATTACAGGAAACTGAATGCTGTCACAGAAGGTCAGGTAGATCCATTACCTGATACTACTCAACTATTTTCCAGGCTGAACAAGGCAAAATATTTTTCTAAGGTGGATCTTAGCAAAGGCTATTACTAAATTCCAGTAAAGCCTGAGGTTCGACCTTATTTAGCCTTTAGCACCTCGGAAGGTCATTATGAGTTCAACATGTTACCGTTTGGGTTGAAAAATGCCCCGAGTGTGTTTTCTAGGATGATGCGAAAATTGCTGGATCCCCTGAAAAATCCATGTATTTTGAATTTTATGGATGATATCCTCATTGCTACGGAAACATTTGAGGAACACGTTACCTCTTTGAATATGCTGTTTGATAGACTCAGAGAGGCTAACTTAACCGCTAGGCCAACAAAATGTTGTATTGGGTGTAAAGAGTTGGAATTCTTGGGACATACGGTACATCAGGGTAGCATGACCCCTGATCCCAAGAATCTGGAAAAATTGAAAAGAGCACCTAGACCAAAAACAAAGAAAGATGTGCGATATTTCGTGTCGTTGTGTGGCTTCTACCAAAAGTACATTAATCATTTTAACTCTATATGTGCTCCTCTGACGGATTTAACTCGCAAAGGTCAACCTGATACAATAAATTGGTCAGCACAGTGTGAATTGGCTTACCAGGAGTTAAAAGAAAAACTCACAAGCAGGCCAGTATTGCAATTGCCTGACTTGAATCAAGAATTTATCGTGAGAAGTGACGCAAGCAATGTGGGCCTAGGCGCTACATTATTGCAAAGGTCCTCCTCAAAAGATGGAGAATTGAACCCAGTCGCTTATGCAAGCCGCAAGTTGAATAAGGCGGAAAAAAATTATTCGAAAAGTGAAAAGGAATGTCTAGCTTTGATATGGGGGATAAAAAAATTCCAGATTTATTTATATGGCAGGACATTTGTGGCCCAAACGGATCATTCGCCTCTCGTATTCTTGTCCCAGGCCAAGCATGAAAATTCCAGATTATTTAGATGGTCTTTATTATTGCAGCCATACTCATTTCTGATAGAATATATTCCCGGCCCTAAGAACGTAGGTGCAGACTTTTTGAGCAGACATCCTTGTGATGAAGATCAGAAAAACGCATAAAACATCATTGAGCTAAGTTATCTCGCAGATTATAACCTGCAAATGAATGCATGTTTTTAAGATGGGAGGTGTGTAGTAAAATCTGCGAGAATAATCGCTCATTTCAGTAAGATTTTGGTCATAAAATGATAATCAATAAACCCGCCCGATTGTGTCTGACGGTGATGGTCTCACACGCCAGCATAACGCTGCCTTTTGTGCAGTGCTAAAGCCTATAGACGATCCCACGAGGTAAAAATCTAACACGCATTTTAGTTTCGGTTTCGAAAAACGTACTACTAATATTTAACATTTTGCCGATATGAGAGAGACTGCGGCAAGCCTTATAATTAACGATTTGTTGGAAATGTAACGCCAAACTACTGTCTGAATTAACGTAGTAATTTGACTTTAACGCGGGAGATCAGTAGTAATCCTTACAAATTTGGTAGTGTAACACGAAACAACGGTTATAATTAACGCAAATTTTTACTCCACCACTCAAAACCCCGCTTTGCTTGGCACGTTGTGCTTTGCATGTATACACGTGGTGACAAAGCCATCAGAGACTAACACACAGACAGTTTTATTTCCTCCTCGCGGTAGTATTGCTGACGTCACAAAAACAAGTAGTTATTTGAAAAATACAGGCTGGCGAGGTGAAATAGAGAGGGGAAGATGGCCGTCTTGTGTACAATTTTTATTTGACGATTGACAGTGACAAATTGAAAATCTAAACCCATAATAAACTGACAATAAAAATTATATGGTAGTATCGCTTAAAGTCCATAGAGCAAGAATGTGCTTTAAATAATATGGTAGTCCAAGAATTAGCCCAGTTATTGAGGAAATACTAAATGTCTACGACGCTCAACCAGACAGACTGTTGTTCCTGCTTGTTTTTCATAACGTTAGTAGGGGACGGCAGCTTAGAAATAGAGGCATGGAGGTACATTCAAATTCGCTTGGGTAAAAAGAGTATAGGGGGAAAGGGGAGTGGTAGGAAAAGTGTTACCAAAAACGAAACATCTTTTTGTATTGGCATAACTAAAGCAGGCTGGCCAATCGACTACCAGACGCAGAGTTTGTTTGGAATTATTTTTGTTTTTCAAAAACTGCATTTGAATTCTGGTAGTCGAAGCTTTTGATTGGCCAGTGTTAATAAATATTAGCAAAAAGCTTTCGCTGCTCAGTGCCAGTTGACAAAAACTTTTATAGCATTTACGCTGAGATCAGCTGTGATAATTTTAAAATTAAATAACTAAAGAAGTATTTCACAGTCTGGACAGTTGCGGAAGAAACTGAGGCCACTTCTTTGCAAGTCAGCGTCATTTGTTTATATTTCTTGAAATTTGTGAGGTTTTTGTTTCCTGTTACCAGCTGGTGACAGGAAACCTGCTGAGTCAGAAACGCTATCAAGTCTCCGACCCTTCGTTTATGCTGTTGAAAGAAAACGGGAGGAGTTTGGGCACGTTTGAAAGAGAGACATTTTCTGCAGCTTCATATTGTATTTCATACTACAAGGAATCCCAGGTGATGTGTTAAGCATCTGGGTATATCTGACACTTTCATAATGATAAACACTGGTATTTCACTTATACTCAGGACGTTTATGGGGCATGATGATACAACTGCTCCTCATACACAGTGACTCTCCCTCTTAGATGAATAAAGTGTAAGCTGTGAATATTCCAACAGGAAAGATATCTATATTGACTTTGTAGTTAGTGGACAAAGAGTCCAGATATTTTAGTTGATCTTTTCTGTAAACTATTTTGTCCTCATTTTCAAAGACCTGTCCAAAAAGACATAACTGAACAGGCAAATTAAATTGTACAAAACATTAATTTTAAAGAAAAACTTAACCACTGGTTTTATTCACTTCCTCATAGAAAATTAAAGTGTTTTGTGTATGTACCATCATTTCATTTCTCCCCTAGACACTAGGTATATCATACACCATACACTAGAGCCAAAATAGTGACCGTGTGAGATCTAGGGAGGTAGCGTTAGGTACCCTGCACATAATTCATCATCATCATCTTTTAGAGTCAGGGGCCTACATGTGCTTGACCTCACACGGTTAATGCAGACACCGATTTCATTCTTTTTAGGATACCATCATAACCTCCCCAGCAAAATCAAACTTTGCTACACCTGCTCATTTTGGAAAACATTTCATAAGCTGTTCCCCTAAGACCTTGGGCTAACTTTAGGCTCCATCTTTCTTTATCTAGCCAATAAGTTGTAGCTAATACCTCGTACCTACTTAAATATGCTTCAATATCATCGTCTCTCTCTACAAAATAATCTAAGTGGAACCCCATGGCTGAGTTAGAGGCCCCTTGACTAGCAGTAGCATCAGAGGTAGAGGGGCTGTGACCATTTTCAGGAGCATGGCCTTGCAACTCTAACTCCCTTAGTCGCAACTCATGCTCCCTCTGTAATCTTTTCTCCTCCTTTTCTGCTTCCATTTGCAGTCGTTTTTCTTCAGCCTCCAATTTTCTCTCCTCTAATTGGAGCCTCTTGATTTCAGCCTCTCTATCAGCCTCTAAGGCCCTAGCCTCCTTCTAAGCCTCAATTTGCAACCTTTTGATTTCTTTCTGAGCCTCTCTATCTAACTCTAATTTCTTCACCTCCCTAGCATCTTCTAACTGCATTCTCCTCTCTTCAGCTAACCTATGTTCTTCCCTAGCAATAAACGTATCCCATTCTGAGGTGACATAGTCAATCAAGACATGACCCTCCATGTTCATGTCTCTCGCAGTCTGCACAGCAGCAGAGCGAAACTTTGCCAAATCTCATCTCATCTCAACCCATAACCCGTCATGGGTCGTAGGGGTGCCATGGTGGAAGCATCAGCAGACAGGGTCCTCCACTGCTCTCTATTCTCAGCAATGCGTACAAGTGTGGAGAAACCGTGTCCTGCCCATTCTTTGATGTTATCAGCCCAGGATTTTCTTTGCCTTCCTCTTCTCCGTTTACCTTCGACTGTTCCCTGGAGGATCGTTTTCGAAAGGGAGTCATGACGAGTTACATGCCCAAACCAGGCAAGCTTTCGACGTTTCACTATTGACAAAAGTGGTTCTTGATGGCCTGCATAGGTGTTTATCTTCTCTCTAACATAGACATTTGTTTTGTGCTCTTTATAGCAAATGCGCAAAATTCTTCTATAACATTTATGCTCGAAAGCCTGAATCCTTCGCTCCGTATCTGCAGTGAGTGTCCAGCCCTCACACCCATACAAGAGAATAGATAAATACTAAAATGTTCTAACTCAATTTCTAAAATGAGTACAACCTAATTAATTATTCCAGGCTCTGACACTTTATTAAATTCCCCAATCTTGGGCAATATTAACAATGGGGATTCCCTGGGTAAAATAGAAATGTTGTTAATGCTAAATCCCAGACCAGGACCCCAATTTATGTAGTACTAGAAGTTCAAATCCCGGACAAGCCTACCAATATATGTAGCAAGTGTAATTTGCTGGGGAGGTTAAGATGTTATCCTTACAAATGAAAGAAGACTGTGTCATTGTCAACCGTGTGAGGTCAAGCAAATGTAGGCCCCTGACTATGAAAGATGATGATGATGATGTATTTTCAGAGAACCTAACGCTACCTCCCTAGATCTCACACGGTCTGTATTTTAATTCTAGTGGCTGGTGTCTGCTGTGCCTAGTGTCTAGGGGTGAAATGAAAATGGTGGTACATACACAATACACTTTAACTCACTATAAGGAAATGAATAAGACGGTGGTTAAAGTTTTCTTTAAATTTGAATGTTTTTCTTTTTACAATTTAATCTGCCTGTCCTGCCATCTCTTTTGAACAGGTCTTTGAAAAATGAGGAAAATATATTTTACATATACTGAGTAACTAAAATGTTTGGACTCTTTGTCCGATAAGTATAATGTCCCTATATTATTCCTGGAGGTGTATTCACCGACTAAACTTTAATATCTACCAGGTTTTGTCATTTGTTAGGAGGAGCTGTTGTTTCATCACTCCCCATATAATTCTGTTTTTTCTTGGAAATAACAGTTCTTATTTGAACGATGTGTCAGATGTTCCAGATGTTAACATATCACCTGGGATTCTTGGTATGAAGAATACAAGTCAGTATGTCGCTGCAGAGAATATATATATATATCGGCACACACAAGCTCCTTCAGGCTATCTGCTGACAGCATAAACTTTTGATAGGAGATTTTTTTCTTTACATTCCCTCATCAGGTTTCCTGTCACCGGATGGTAACAGGAAATAAAACCCTGCAATAAAAGACACCCTGGCCTTTTCACATCTGATCACAATTTCTTATCGCTATGTACACATGATGGTATGGGGTCAGCCTCAATGTGCATACAAGTGCACCAGCCCCTAATTTATATGACTCACACCTTGCTGTGACCACACCTCAGGTCCCTATGGCAGATACGCCACTGTACTTTTACATAGTTGTCTTCAATCCAATAACGAGGAGTAACAACATCTCTCTGTTGTATGATTTTCTTTTCTTTTCTTAATGATAAACGCTCTAGGCATGTTGAAGAGTGTTCATGGAACACAGAGGCTTGCTACATCTTCTAATACAATAATATTAATACAAAATCATAACAATATGCAACAGTCAAATATAGTTCAATGTGAGGACTCAATAATGTTTGCTCCCGGCATGTCCTTCACTTTTCTCAATAGCAGTATCCAACTTTTACAGTTTTAATCAAGCATATTAATACATAAAGCATTCTTACCACAAATTCAAAGAAATATGTCACAAATAACGTGGACTGGCAAAAATGGCCTCAGTTTTCTCTGCCCTGTCCAGACTGTGAATTTAGTATTATTTATTTTACAATTTATCACATCTGATCTCAACGTATTTGTTGCTAGAAAATTTTCTTGACAAATGGCCACGAGAGCTCTAAGCCTTGGCCAATATCTACCTGAGCCGGCCAATGAAATCAGGCGACTACCAAATTTTGAATTTAGTTTTTGAAAAACAAAAACAAAATTCCAAACAGACTACGCGTCTCGTAGTCCATTGGTCAGTCCGCCTGATCATGCCAATAAAAGTTAGTTGCTTATCCTTTACAGGACGTGGCAATCAACCCCAGCTTTTATTGGCTGTTTGTGATTTTTCTAGGCAATTTTTACGTTCAGTAGTTTGCCATTGCTTTCTGAACGGTACGGCGCTTATACCATTGTTAAAAATCCACACAAAGCGATCTGCCACCAAACCGCCTGCAGCAGGTTTCGAACCTGGTATATCTGGATTATGAAACTGCGTTCATATCCATTAGGTGATCATGCCAATACAAAAAGATATTTAGTTTTGGTTAACATTTTTCTACCTCTCCCCTGTACTCCTATACTCTTATACCAACCAATAGGAGTTGAATTACTCCAATGCCTCTTTTTTTCAAATTTGCGTCCCCAAATGTTACCAAAAAAAAAAAACAAGCAAGGACGATCGTGCGTTTGTCAATCTGTCTTAGCATATATGGTTTTATGACAATATCTTGGCTGTTAGTTTGACTACCATATATTTTAAAGCATATTATTTCTCAGGGAACACTAAGCTACCCAAATATATGATTTTTATGGTCAGTTTCATTATGGTTTGGATTTTCAGTTTTGTCACTGTTAATCGTCAATTATAACTTTTACACAAGTCGGCCATCTTTTCCCCTCCTTCTGTATCATTTTTTTTATTTTTCAAATAAACTACTAGTTTGGGTGACGTCAGAATTACACTACGCGGCGAGAATTTAAACTTTCTGTGTGTTTATATCTGCTGGCTTTTCCAACAGAGAGGTTATAGTATTAGTCCCGCGTGCAGAGCGAAGAGGGGTTTTTGAGGTGTTGGTAGTATTTTGCGTTAATTATTACAGTTGTTTCGTTCTTACTACTGGAAAATGTTAAAGTTACTACTGATTTTGGCTTTAAATTTAAAGTATTACGTTAATTCAGACGCCAGTTTGGTGTCGCAGTTCTGGCAGATCGTTAATTATAAGTCTTGCCTCAGTTTGTTTGCAGCAGATCGGGTAAGATGTTAAATGTTAATTGTACGTCTCGAAACCGAGACTAAAAAGCGTGTTAGATTTTATGGCGGGTCATTTTTTAAGCATTCCCACTGCACACAAGGCAGCGCTCTACTGGCGTCGAAGATGACAATCGTCAGACACCTGCGGGCGGGTTTATTTATGATCATAGGACTAAAATCTTACTGAATTTCACGATTATTTTACAGATTTCACTACACATGGTCCACGGCAGCTAAGTCGAACTTTGACAAAATAAACAGAACCCAAAACCAAGCAATGAGTTAGTTGCCACCCTCTGGCAAACTATACAAGTGCGACAAAAGACCTTAACATCTTTGGTCACACCAGGCCAAAAGAAATGAGAGATAACTCTCTGTTTAGTCCTTGCGATACCCAAGTGACCAGCAGCGTTAATATCATGTGCATGTCGTAGAACTAATGGTCTGAAACCAAGATATCATTATTCAAAGTATACCAATGTTTTACTTTGTTATTGGTACTTACATTACTTGTCGTAACTAGCTTAAAAAAAATTGTAAAGAGACATCTTCGCTTTGTTTTTGAATGAAAGAATTTTTTTCTATTAGTTCAACATTCAAATCATCATTTTCATCAGTGGAAATAATTTGGTCATCAACATTATCCTGATCCACCCGTGTGTTGCCGGGGCCCGAAAGGGGAGCAAAGAATAGTAACACTGCACCCTACCACGCATGTCGTAAAAAGCGACTAAGGAGGGTTGGGCATGGGGCTGTTTACCCCATCCCGTAAAAACTTTGCACAGTGGGCTGATCACCTGCTTGCCAACCAATCTGATTACGGAAACAACGATAGATTGTTTGGTCTGTTTCTGTTCCACAAAGACGCCACTAGGCGTGGTGGAAAGAGCGATAGATTGATCAATTTGTTGTTGCCCTAAGACGCCACTAGGCGTACTGGCCACATACTGCTTTGCCGGTTGGTGGCTAAGGATGGAAGAAGAAGAAGAATTATCCTGATCAATAATACTGACATCATCATCACTCATGACATCATTTATGAGTTCATCATCATTGGTAATTTCTTCCAACATAATATTATCACCAATATAACTTAGTCTTTCCTCACGAGCTTGTGCTCTAGTGGTAACAGCATTAGCTGATATCAAGTGCTCTTTCTCCCAATTCTCGATGTCATGTTTTGAACATTCGCGGATCCCAGTGATGTTTCCAAGGAGAATTTCAGCAATAGGATTGGTCAACAAACATGCGCGCTCTCTGCCCGTGAAATATGGTGTATTCAGGAATACCTCTGCAGTGGGATAGTATTCCACTGTTCCACCGAAAGTGATACACTTTACTTCCATTCCAGTGTAGTCTGATGGGTCCACCATCGATCTACGTATGCCAATGGTCGTAGCACCTGTGTCACGCAATAAAGATTCTAATTTATTGTTTACAAAACCCCTATTCAATACTAAGGAGCCTGTGGTAGCAACAGATGACATGACAGGTAGAGGGTGTCCGCACAAAAGTCTCGACACTCTCTGTGGCTGAAACAAAGAACTGCATTGAGTACAATTAGTACTTTTAGCCAAATCAACACTGTAAGCGTTTGCTTGTGCAATAGGCACATTACTTTGATTTGCATTATCAGCACTATTGACAGCATTAACACGTTCTGGGTTTCTTGACTGTCTATAACTGTTGTTATGGAAAGAACCTCTATTATTAGAGTAGTTATCATTATTCCTGTGGAATGACCTATTACTCCTGTTTGATTTAGGACTATAACCTCCTCTATTTTGGTAATCATTTTGTCTGTAAGATGATTGAGGACCAAAATAATCATTGTTATTGTTATAGTTATCAAATCTCTGAGGCTGTTGAGATTTCTTGTTAAAATTATACTTGCCTCTATTGTTTCCATAATGGATGTTATGATTAAATTTACTATTCCTGTCAACACTATTGGATCTCTGGTTAGCATTGTTAAAATTTGTAACTCTGGCTGAAGCAGTAGGAAGAGAATCCCTAAAGTTATCACTACTGAGATTCTTATTTGGGTGTGCGACCTGGTATTGCCTACCGAGGGCTTCAGTCACAGACAATTTATCTGGTTTTCTCTCCGGTAAAAAGGATAAGAAATCTCCACTAATGGGTGATAAAACTTTATCTCTGAGGATTAAGTCAGATAATCCTTCAAAATTCTTTTCTATTTTAGCGAGGTCAATCCATCTAAAAAAATACATTTTAATTGACGAAATAAATTCTGTAAAATCCTTAGCAGAATCAGGTATTAGTGACTTAAATTTTTATCTATAACCATCCTCTTCCAATTGGTATTTCTTAAGTAGCAGTATCTTAACTGAGTCATAATTATTTCTGGACTGATCATCCATAGTGCACACTGCTGTACATGCATCACCAACCAATAAATTCATGAGCCTACTAGGCCATGTATCTTTATCAATGCCAAACTCATGACAATAGGTCTCAAATCTACTTAGGAATCATTGGATATCATCAATGGAAGGGTTAAATTTAGGTAAATTTACCTTAATAAATTTGTTATGATCTCTTCTATCATCATCCATATTTCTGATATTTACCTGAGGTTGTTGCAATCTTAATTTCTCAGGTTCAATCTCAGCTAACTTGATTTCTTGAGCTTGTTTTAGCTCAGCCTGAGCATAGGCTATATTTTTCTTTTCTAATTCTGTTTGTCTTCTTTCTCTTTCTTCTTGTCTTCTTATCTCCTTGTCTATATATTCTTGCAAGGCTTGACCTTCCAAACCACAATCTTTTCCAACCTTTACTAATTCTTTCAAGGTCGACATGTTTTACTCTTAATGTGCTTTCTCAATAGCAACAAATAAGGTAAATTTATAATATTATTACTTTATGAATAATATTTTAATAATTTTAACACCACTTCAAATTCACCCAACTTGATGCAATAGTAGTAAAAGATGCAGATGATAACACTGGAGCATAAAAGAAAATTACAAACAGTAGACAGAATAGAGTTATTAGAGCTGAAAAGAAGAAAATGCAAATGGAAAACTAAGGCAGAATCATATGAAATAGAACAATGCAAAAATATGGCCCTATACACAGATATGACAAGACATAACGATTTTTTTTTACAACATCAATGACATCTGTTAAATTAAAGATAGTTAGGTGAGGATGACTGTATGAAAAACAATAATGTAGTAAACTAAAGAAAAAATTATACAGAGCTGGACTACAAATACAAAATGACAATGAACACGACTCCACTACTAACAGTCAATGGTAATTATTATTTCACTAGCAGCAGATTCACACATCGTTGTAAAGCTGGCCCCGCTATATGAAACAATCACCTACCAAACCCTAAGGACACGCTTAT
Source organism: Oreohelix idahoensis (assembly GCA_024509875.1). Taxonomy (NCBI): domain Eukaryota; kingdom Metazoa; phylum Mollusca; class Gastropoda; order Stylommatophora; family Oreohelicidae; genus Oreohelix; species Oreohelix idahoensis. Next base: position 210,767 of record JAMPIV010015318.1, read on the forward strand.
GAATCCATCGACCAGTCGAGACGGTATTGATGAAAACATAAGTTCCAGCCTACCTCCCACAGACTAAATACAACTCAACATTATCACATATAACATAGTGGCTGAAAAATTACGTCCGCAAACAAAGATAATCTAGTCACAAGATGTATGAAACTATAAACGTGACTTATCTGAATGCCCGGCCCAAAATCCTCCTAGTTCCAACGGCTGTTCCTCCCAGCACTGATGCGAACAGGAATCAAGACCTCTCACTAGGTCTACACGTAAAATGCAGCTGACTCGATACAGAATCCATTTCATTGCTCGACGTCAGTAAAATTCGCCATCTCCGGCAGAAAATAGATGCTTACATACATCTAGGATGCAGCTGTGATATACTTGTATGCTTGCTCTTTGGGAACTTGCAGAACGAAGAACTGTAGTGTGGAAAAATATTTTCCGGCCTTCTCATACTCTGGACTTTCTAGCAGAAGACAGACGCGCCATTCTGAAAATCTGGGTCGAAACACAACTTCTGTGGCGATGATCGGCTTGTAACTTGGAAAAATGTCCACGTACTTCCGATTTTAGGCTTCAAACGTGTAGAAAATCATCGGCTTGATGTCCCCGCTAATGTTATAAATCCCCGGCTCGGCGCCCAGTAATGTTACGGGTTCATTTGAGTATGTAGAGATGCTGGACTCTGGTGTCCAGTAAGGTCTAGGTTAGATTGTAGGTACAGCCCAACATACAAAGTTCATACAAACGTGAGGCTAGTTCTTACCAGTATGAAAACGTAATAAGCCAATTTGACGTTTGACATGTATGTAATTTTAATCACAGGAACGTAGCTCCTCAATTAGTTGCATTAATATAAAAGACAATGGCAATCTCTAGCCAGTCCATAGGTAAGTCTAACGTCTTGTAGACTACAGGAACAATGTCAGAGTCATCATGCTGAATTATTTAATATCATAATACTCATCCATTCCACTCCATTCAGCGCTGACAAGTCTTTAGGAATATAATCAAGCTTAGGCTCTAACTGATAGACGACCTAGCTGATATGAAATACATCAAACTCAGTACTAAGAGTACACTTTAAGGAGCACGTAAGAACACAGCCTTCTCCCTTGGAGACACAATGAAAAAGAGGCCGATACTTAGACTGAAACTTCGATCCTAGCCCGGCAACGATGTCTGCTCCAAAATCAGCAAACTATGTGACGTACTTCCGGGGTCGTCGTAGTAACGCTTTGTAAGCAAGGAAGTCAGCCCACAAATCAAGCTTGAGCGCGACCGAAAACTGTTATGAATTTAGTCATAACATATAATAATAACACTTAGTGCGATCGGCAGCTTCATCCTCCCATGTTGCTGGATCCATGTCCAGTGCCCTCATATCTCTCTTGCACACATCGGTGAACCTCAGCTGTGGTCGCCCAACTGTTCTCTTGCCATCTGCTAATTGTCCGTAGAAGATATCTTTTGGGATGCGACCATCTTCCATGCGGCGAACATGGCCAAGCCAGCGAAGTCTGCGCTGTCTAAGCAGTGTATACATACTTTGAAGGCCAGCACGTGACAATACCTCGACATTTGTCACTTTATCTATCTTTCCACGAAATGCCGAGGATGCGGCGTAGACACCGTAAATGGAAGGTATTGAGCCTTCTTTCTTGCTTAGCATAGGTCGTCCAGGTCTCGCTGCCATATAGGAGTGTGCTGGTGACGCAGGCATTATATACCGCAGCTTTGGTCTTCGTTGTGAGTTTGGAGTTTCCCCAAACACGCGATGTGAGGCGGGCAAAGGTAGCTGCAGCTTTGCCAATGCGGCTGTCAATTTCTGTATCCAGTGAGAGTTTGTCATTGATGGTAGACCCTAGGTATGTGAAGTGGTGCACCACTGCCAATTCATAGTTATCGATAGTGATAACTGGTGCAGCACCCGCATCCTGACTCAGCACATTCGTTTTCTTTAGACTTATTGTGAGGCCAAAGTCCTTGCATGCTTTAGTGAAGCGATTCATCAAGTTCTGAAGCTCCTATTGGCTTTGAGTGACGACTGCAGCATCATCAGCGAACAACAAGTCTCTTATTGTGACCCTTCTGATTTTTGTTTTTGCCTTCAGCCTTGAAAGATTAAACAGACGGCCATCTGACCTAGTGTGAAGGCATATTCCTTCAGTTGCATCTCTGAATGCATGTTTCAAGAGTAAGGCAAAGAAGATCCCGAAGAGGGTCGGAGCCAGAACACAGCCTTGTTTAACGCCACTTCGTATGTCAAAGGGCTGTGACGTGCTTCCAGCATATTGGACTGTTCCCTTCATGTCGTCATGGAATGACTTTATCATTTCCAGCATTTTAGAAGGGCAGCCTATTTTCAGGAGGATTTTGAAGAGTCCATCCCTGCTAACCAGGTCAAATGCTTTTGTGAGGTCTATAAAGGCGATATATAAAGGCCTTTTCTGCTCTCTTGATTTTTCCTGAAGCTGGCGGAGAGAGAAGATCATGTCTGTTGTTGATCTACCAGCTCGGAATCCACACTGTGACTCTGGATATATGCGCTCAGCTAACTTGTGTAGTAGCATTAAGACGACTTTGGCAAAAACCTTACCAACAATACTAAGAAGAGAGATGCCTCTGTAGTTATTGCAGTCACTTTTGTCTCCTTTTTTTGTACAGTGTTACAATCTTGGCATCTCGCATATCTTGAGGAATAGTTGTCTCTTCCCAGCACTGGCACAGCATCCTATGCAGGGGATGTAATAGCGTGCTCTTACAGCATTTGATTAAATCAGGAGGAATCCCATCACTGCCTGGTGCTTTGCCAGAGGCCAAGCTATTAATGGCCTTGCTGAGTTCCTCTAATGTTGGTTCGGCATCCACCTCCTCCATAATTGGCAGACATTTGACAGCATCAAGGGCTGCAGGCGTAACGGTATTTTCTCTAGCATAAAGCTCAGAGTAGGGCTCGACCCACCTGTCCATCTGCTTACCCTTATCGGTTAGCTTCTCTCCGCTGATGGTCATAACATATACCACTAGGGATAATAGTCAGGATCGATCTCGATATAGAGGTCGATATCCAAATGATAGATCTCTTCTTGCTAACTCTGTTCAACATGAGCCGCAAGTTAATTTACATCAGGGTGATAATAATAATAATTTTACTAATGCTTCTGCGTATTGTGCTTTAGATTTCAATCGTGCATCTCAGTGCCCTGAGTGCACAACTCTATTTCAGCTTGCAGCAGTCACTACCTTGAGTTGCGGTCTCCCGCTCCCGACTCTTCCAGCCTTGTCTGCACATGATGGAACAAGTTCTCTTACACTACACAAGGGGTTTGTAAATAAAATTTCCGTCTCAGTGCTCCAGGATTCGGGGTGCACAACTGTTGGAATTAGGCAGTCACTAGTACGCCCTTCTTGTGCCACAGGGAATGTAGTACCATGTGTGACGTTTGGAGGGACACTTGAGTCTTTTCCGACTGCCATCGTCCACAATGCCAATCCGTTTTTACGGGGCGTATACACGTATGCATGCTCCCAGCACCGATCGCCGACCTTGTCGTCGGACAGATTCACGGGATAAAAGTATGTACTCCGGTACACATTGCTGCTTGAGAACGGCAACTTCATCTTGCTGCTTCCACTTTTACGACTAAGGTACAAACTTATCCCCAGATACGTTCTGCTAATGTAGTAGGATCTTGCAGTACTAATAACACTGTTGTTCATCATACCAATGTTGGTTCTTCTTTCAGCCCAGGACGCCATGCTTCAGTACGTCGTTGCTCAAATTATAGTTCTTCTTTGTGTACTATTAAAGAGGAAGATTCCTCTGCATTGTCTGACACACACACCAACCTTATCGCCACGGCTGAATCTACATCCAGTCACGTTGGTTGCAACTGCTTTTGTGCAGTGATTAGTATGTTCTTTGCCAAATGTACGGTCTTCGTTCTTCGTGCATTTATATATCTTATGGGTATGTTTCATTTTCTTATTGGGCAGGTTAGTTCAGTATCTTCTTGGTCTACGACGTTTTGTCGTACTCACTGCTTTACTTTTAAACTTCGACGCGTGCAGACATTCACTCCTGTCTGTCTTTGCATCTTTATTGTATTTCTAATGCTTTTTTCATTACCCAGTACACAGGCTATGACATCAGTTCAACCTTTTAGAGATATGACTTTGTCGACTGAGTCTCATTTGTCTCACACAAAGACTGAGATAGACAGTCATCGTCACACTCTTATCGATGTTCCTTTTGATGTCGGTATCATTTGTATGTTCACGACTTCTCTGTACGTCATTTCGTCCACTCGGCTGATTATTTCATACTGTTTCTTGTGCCTGTACTTAATGCAGCGCATTGTCTTCAGCGCGACTTGTTTCTCACGCTGTTATTTTCCCCGGACAATTGTGTCGTCCTATATCGTTAATAATTTCATCACTGTTTTGGCTACTATCACTGCTACCCTTTCTCTTGGTTAAAGAAACGTTCGCCTGCTATGATGCAATGGTCACAAGAGTGCCAAGCCATCTTCGGTAAGATAATATTAAGATTTAAAACTGCTACTATTTTGCGGTTACCAAACAACAATTTTCGTTTGATAATTCGCAGAGACGCATCGCATATGAGAATCGGAGCTTCGCTTTTGCAGAGCTGTTTAATACCTCTACACCAAGTAGTGTACTGCTCCCGATAGTTGACCGCAGCGAAACAGCTATACTCAGTGATGAACATCGTGATGTTGGCCATGGTTTGGCCAATAATGAAGCTGCAACGGTACTTGCTTGGCGCCCATTTCGTTGTCCAGTCAGATTAACGTGCACTGACGGCGCTTCAGAATAAGGACTTGAAGAATTCAAGATCTGCGCACTACGCCATCGCTTTGCAACCATTTCAATACACAGTGCAAGCCATCCGGGGTTCCGACAATATCATGGCCGACATCCTGTCTAGATGTCCACAAGAATCTACCGGGCCACTGCACCACTAATCTTGTGCCGCCATTGCGCTGCTACATAATCGCGTTTGTACTTCGGATTTCATTTAGCATCACCAAGTGCTACTTTTCTCGCGATCCCTCGCTTGTGCATATGACATCTTCATATCCGCCACTGTCTGACTATTTTGTCAACATTGGTTGTGACTAGACTTTTCTGACTTTATTTTCATATTTCAATATGATGGTGTTTCTGCCGATTTCTGACTTATTTTAATTGATTGACTTATTAGAGGGTATTATATCAATGATATAGAACAGTCGCCACGGAACTTTCCGCGATTTGTGTGTTGATCACTAACATTTTACTTACGGACTTGGTGAATTTTTAGCCAGTGTTTAATTACTGACATTATTTAATCGGTACATCTCATTACGGAACACTTAGTTAGCGCATCAATAGCACCTAATTTGTGCCATTGATTATTTATTGATACCATAATTAGTGCTTAATGATTTACTTCACTTACTTTGTTTCTCCCATCATACTCTTTTTGGAGTGTTGCTTTCTTCTCGTGTTTTAATTTGGGCATTGATTTTTGTTCGTTCTGTTTTCCCACACTTGCGTTTATGCTCATACATACATACATTACACATATCATTTTGGTTATCATGTTGACATGTTTTATCATCTCTGTTGATTACTGTCCCTTGTTTCACCTTTTATGATCATTCTTCACCTCCTGTTATTTAATTTGCTCATTTCAATTACCACTTATTGGTTTATATTTTGGACATAGTTGATCTATGTCTCCTTTCTTTTGTTTGAATTTGGTATTTGATGCTCTTTACACACTTCCATCCCACTACTATTATTTTCTTAATAATCACTTCACATATATGATAGTTATATGATTGTTTAGATTGCTGGAATTTGATTGACCTCACCTTTCTTCGGTATTATAATCAACAACAAAAAAAAAGAAAAAAAAAGTCTTTTTTTTTTCTCGGGGGTCGATGTAAATTGTTAAGTTCTTTTCGCGTGGGAGTTAAGTGTTTGAGATCCTCACATGTGAGTCTAGTATTTTATAGACGCACGTGTAAGTGCATCTAAGTTATTTTGTAGATTTAAGTATTTGCGTGCCACTGTGCACGATATTTGAACGGGATGGCGCGGCTTGTTGCGTCGATCTGTTGCCATCGAGCTATGATGCTTGAGGCAGATCCCGAGGGTTTTCGTCCAAGATAGATTTGATGTCTTGGATGTACTTGCCCTAAGTCTAGGGAAGACATGCAGATTATAATATTATAATGAAGCCATTTTTGAAGTGGCAGTACAAAGAATCGTGCTATGATAAATGTCTAGCCAGAAAATGGCTCGTTTTTCTTGAGTGTCCCGCCTCGACACCCTATCTCCTACAGCGTTACGGTAGAGCTTCAGCTTGGCCAGTTGGGTCAAGTTGCTAGTGCGTCCCTCTGACGCCAGGAACAAATTGATGTCTTAAAGATAAAATTATCTGCATAAAGAAAATGATCGTGGTCCATTCGATAGATCAAAATATATATTTATCCAGCCGTTGACCTAGACCTAGACAGTTTAACTCGCTAGTGGCAATACACATAAAATTATTGTTTCTCTTGACTAAAAAGTTGAAGTCTTCCCCCATGAAATATTTTATTAGAAAGGGTTTGATTACGTTAACGAAATGAAACCTAATACGGGTAGCTGCCCCAAATAACCCTCTAGTCTACCAAGGAGCTCCCCTGAATTACCGAGTTGGGTGCAAACATCGTCAAAATACGCACGCAGCATCTCGTAAGAGGCCGCGGCAATTTTGATCAGATAATGAGCCATCCTATTGACCAATTCTTGTGGATCACCCTTTGTGATAAAACACACGGGGGCTTCAAAACCGGGGACGTTAGAAGCCACCGAACACGACAGGGGCACGTGTTTGGCTATATAGGTAGTGGCGTTACCACTTGACTCTAGACTGTTCTCAAAATAACATTCAAAGTCAAATGTGGCTCGATACGGGAAGACAAATTTTGTGTCTACCTCTATTCCTAGCTCATTGATTAATTCCCAAACCATATCTGGTGGGGAATACACACCACCTTTAAATATTTATCTTCTCTTAGAGCCGGTACAAGTCTCTTCATCGCGCTCCATAAGCCAATACTCCTCCCACAACTTACCGCATTTGGGACACGAAAAAGAGTTACTGGCCCTATCGATATCTGCTATGTACATAAAATGATTTTTAAACATTAATAGACGCAATGTATCCTGAAAAGTATCGCTACCTCTAAGTTTGGGGGTCAGGGTCTGCGCGTCATCAAATTCGAATACGTCAATATTTACTTTAAAACATGTTTCTAATTGGGGCATATCGATTAAACTAACCCCGGGAAAATCGATGAGGAACGTTAGTCGCTGGTGTGTTTGCCACTGTTCCACTAGCCGGCGCGTCGGTTTTCTAACGTTCTTAACGGCACCACCCCTAAAAACGGCTAAACATCTAAAAAAGCAAAAGTTATCACTGTATGGTTTGGAGTTTGAGTCGTGGTGTAATGTATTTATGTGGTTATTGTCCGTGATGAAGGATGGAATGTCTTACAAGCAGCAGCCAATGGGAAAGTCTTGAATATGATATAGATAGAAAGACGTGGCTGGATATGCTTCGACAAAATATTTTGTGTTTTGTCTGTTTAACTGTGCTTGTGTGACAATATCGCTATCGTGTAATTGTGAGAGAAAAGATTTGAAATCTGTAATGTTGACTAAGTGAGGTTGATCTAAGACGACTGCATTGTTATGTGACGCATGAAAAAATCTTAATTCTCGAGTTTCTCTGTGGCGTAAGATGATGTGAAAACTGTAGTTTATTTTGAAGCGTTTTGTTTGCTGTGTGAAGATTGGTGTCAAGAGACAGTCCCAGTCGATATTTTCGTTATTGTGATAAAATGTGAAAGTTGATAAATATTTATGTTTGTTTGCGTGTGTTTTGATCGCCTGCCAGTTATCAGTGTAGATTTGTCTTATGTCAGCTGGTAGGTCATCTAACGAGTCTTCTTCGGAGGGTAGACGGGGTTTTTTCATAGGGATTTCGTTACTGGTCATGGGACGTTTTTTGGTCTGGCCTGCAGCATTTGAAGGGGAAATTGTTGAAGAGGAGGCTGGGATGGGACTTGTTGAATATGGGTCTGTATGTAGTGTGGTAGTTGTTGTGGTGCCTGCTGCAGCAGATGATGTTGATTGGTGCATCGATGATGATGCTGTCTGTTGATGCACCGATTTTGAGTCTGTTGTTGCTGTGGGGCCTGATGCTGTGGGGCGTGTTTCGGCGCCTGCTGGGTTCTGTGTTGAGGTCGAAAGGTGGGTAGTGGTGTGATGTTGGCGGTTTCTATGGACACGTAAGCTGGTGCCTCGGGTAAAGTCTTTCCCACAGACCTCACAAAAAAACGAGGTATAGAGTGCACGGTTTTTATGTGCTGTAAGTAATTATCATGGCGGGTGAATGTCTTGTCACAGCGGGCACACATAAGACTGTACCCCGCTGCAGTGGTGGTCCCCACTGGGGCGTCTGTATCAGTAATTCGTGTAGCGGCCCCCGGTGTAATGGTTTCCACTGTGGTGTATCTCGGGGCCCCTGGGCCATGAAAGACCTCTATATGATGTTGCAACGTGTCACGACTTGTGAAGACTTGAGGACAGACACGGCAGGGGTGATGTTGGTCTGTGTGGACTGTGCGCGTATGTCTGGTTAGGTCACGACTCCTCGTAAAAGAGCTATTGCAGATCGAACAACCATATCTTTGAGTTGAAGACATCTGTTGAATAGAAGAGGAACAAGAAAACATTACTCACACATAAAATTAAATATAACAACATATATGTAACAATCAGTTAAATAAAACACAGACAAGCTGAGAAAGAAAGAGAAAGAGAGAGAGTTAGAGAGAGAGAAAGAGAGAGAAAGAGAGAGAGACAAGTTACTCACACATAAAATTAAATATAACAACATATATGTAACAATCAGTTAAATAAGACACAGAAAAGCTGAGAAAGAAAGAAAGAAAGAGAGAGAGAAAGAGAGAGAGAGAGAGAGAGAGAGAGAGAGAGAGAGAGAGAGAGAGAGAGAGAGATAGAGAGAGAGAGAATGAGACAATGAGAAAGAGAATAAACAGGTAAATAAAAATAGTCTTATTTATTTTTATTCTGTGATGTTAACGTATCAGAAATACACCGCGCGCGCTGTGGCAGAAAAGATATTGATTTAAAACCCAGCCTGTCCGTGATCCAACACGCTCGCGAGAACAGTGACGATTTACCCTGTCGTTTAAGATAATGGAGATATAAGTTTTATTAACGTGTTCGGTCGTTTGCACCATGGTTATAGCAAGGCGTCTGTCCTTGTGTAGTTCGGTACTGTTAAATCCAAAAATATGCTATGTTCTAAATATTCTTTTTTTAAGGTGATAAAAGTGTTTATTAATTTTTCCGTTATCAGTTTCTGTCTTTTTATTATTTGTTATGTTAACACACAAAAATATTCCTCACGCGCGAAAAGAAAATTGCTCGCAAAATCGAGGAAATGAACATAAAAGCAAACTTGTCTAACTATAGGGGAGAAACACGGATAAGATTTAAACTAAGGATAATTATTTAGACTATAGTACATAATAAATCGGGTAAGTCTTAATTTATCGAAAATCAACCGTTCTTTAAAAATGCTATGTCAGGATTTAACAAAACACACACAGATAAAAATAACAATTTAGTCTCGGAGTTAACATCTTAACAAACAAATATTTTTTTAAATACCAGCTAGACTAATTATAATTTGAAACAGCCTTTAGCAACACTGGCTAGTGAAAAAAAAACGAATACACAGACATATTTTTTTTTTTGGTTTAAATAGAGATATTTTTAACATCCTAATACAGAGCACACTTAACGAATACACAAGAACACAAGCAACTAAAACCTTTTTATAATTTTATTAAATAGAGACATGAGATGTAGATATTTATCAGCTTAACACAGAGTACCGAAAACAAACCAAAACAGATATTTTTAAAGGTATTTAGGGTATGTATCCTAACGAAAACAGCTATATAAGAAAATCTATATAACGTGAATGTGTAAAATATATATTTTAACTTCCTATTATAGGAAAAAACAGAAGAATACACACACACACACACACACACACACACACACACACACACACACCGATTTTATATTTAGACCTTTGCGTAGTTTATGTCTTCTCAGTGTCTGTTAAGAAAAATACGCCTAGCGAAAAACACACGGCCAGATATTTAAATAGAGAAATAACAGACATATATTTAACATTCTATCACAAACAAATAAAAGATAATACATACGATGTAACAGTCAATGGTGGTTGATATGAGAAGACAAAACAAGTGCTTTTTTCAGAAGGCTTCAAAAACGGCTGGTCTTTCAGAGAGATGTTTCCGCTTCGAGTTCTGTTAATTGAATGAGTTGTCTAGAGAGAGAGTATGTTTCCTTATATCCCGATTTGGAAAAAAGGACGCGCGCGTGTGAATACACAATCTGTTTCAGAAAATAACTGACTTTGACGGGGGACTAATAATGTATACGCACCTGGTGGCGGACGTGGACTGTAGGGTGTGAATTGTCACGTAACGATAATGGGGTCGATAGAGGGTGTTTAAGAAGTATCTAATTAGGATCACAACAATGTTTAATCAGTGCAGGTGTAATTTCCATCTGTTCTGAAAGAGATTTTTTCACATTGTAATAAAATAATTAGAGAAATAACCCAACTGTTCATACGTGTCCGCATTAGACAAACAATGCAGTTGGTCATACGTGTCCGGCTTGGACATTTAGAGCACGCACGAATATTGATCCCCATCGAAAACCCGTTAGCAATCATTACCCAGTTATTTACTTACAGACAGATGTGAATAATTTGAGGTCTATTTTGGCACGTTCCACCATAAAATAGCGATCTTTATTTGTGATACCGCACACGCAGATGTGTCGACAAGAAAAATAAGGGCACAGATGTGGACAGCATCGCTAGAAAGTTTTTTGCGACCAACCATTTTAACAAGGGTTTACAAAAATAAATAGAGTATCTAACAAGTATTCGAAATAAACTTAACAATAAAGTGAGAAACACGGATAAGGTTTAAACTGTTGGATATATTCTTTAGACTTTTTCCTAGCGAAAGACACACATATTTTTTAGACTATATTCTTATCTAAACCATATACACATATATTAAAGTGAAATGTAAGAATGGTAGAAAGAGAAACGAAGACATCAAAATCAACCATTCTTTGAGTAAAATGAGAACTATGATAGGACTGTTTAACTATAGTTACAAACAAAAAAAATCCCCAGAGATATTTATTTTAACATTTTAACACACGAATTCGGAAAACGTACACTTATATATATATATATAATATATATATATATAATATATCCATATATCGGTATTGCGAAGGTTTGTCGGGATGAACAATATAACCAACTAGCCCATTCCTGTTGACGTCATCGGGTTAAATAGGGATTCTCATTTGGAGCAGTGGGGCTGTATTCTTCTACAACAGACTATGTATGCTATATATATAAACCAATTTTGACCCCTAGGATTGTAGTTAAAGGTTCTGATAGAATATCTCACTCGAGTAATATCAGACGGACGATACAACTGCTTTTTTCTTTGTGTCTTAAATATACAACACGTAGTGTAACCTGTCATGGTTCTATGTCATTTACTTCGTGGTAGCCGGACTCGTACCAATGATTCTCAACATATGGTACACAGTCGTGATTGTTGAAAACACAGTGATTCTCATATTGTTAGTACGATTCTTACGTTTTTTTACACCAAAAGGTCTCACGTTGTTTTACACCGAAGGTTCTCACGTTGTTGCTGGAAACAGGGGTTCTCGTATCGGGTGGTAGGGTTCTCACATTGCTGAATGTTTTTTTTTTGCACGATTGTTGTTTGAAACATACAATATAATAACTGTGTATGAGTGTAAGTTATCATTGTTAACTATGGACCCGCGTTGGGTGCACCCTTTTACGTGTTTGGTTTCAGGTCCTACTTCTAGTGGAAAGACTGTTTTTGTACATCGTTTTTTGACACATATCAAAGATATGGTAACAGTCGTACCCGATGAAATTATATGGTGTTATGGGGAATATCAACCCCTATACAATTCGATGACTGGCGTTCAGTTTATTGAAGGACTGCCCGATATTGAGCAGTGGACAGGTGATAAGAAACGGTTGTTAATTATCGATGATCTCATGAACGAAACAGATGAACGAGTAAGTAATTTATTCACAAAATCAAGTCATCACCGCAATGTAAGCGTATTTTATCTTGTACAAAATTTATTTGGCAAGAACAAAGAACACAGAACCATTAGTTTGAATTCTCATTATATAATACTTTTCAAAAATCCACGCGATGGATCGTAGATTGTTAATCTAGCCAAACAGATGTACCCAGGTCGGACTGCCTATGTCCAAGAAAGTTTTAGAGACGCAACGTCGGTCCCGCATGGCTATTTGCTAATCGACCTGCGCCAAGAAACACCAGACACTCTGCGACTTCGTTCGCATATATTTCCACAAGAACAGCAAATTGTTTACGTACCCAAGTAACGAAATAGGAGAAAAAGTGAGAAGGCATGCTGATATGTTAAAATTGCTAGGTACAGCCAAACCATCAGTCATCAAGGCTGTTATGAAAACAGCGTCACCCGATCTGGTAGGAACACTCTGTTGATGTTGTCACAACTTATTAAAAGGTAACGTTACACTGACATCCCCTCAGAAGAGACGTATGCGTCGTTACAAAAACACCCTGCGAGCGCTTACCAAGAAGAAATTATCGCTCAAAAGACGAAAACAATTTTTACAAACTGGAGGATTCTTAACTGCTCTCCTTAGACCAATACTAACTGTACTAAGAAGGCTCTTTTAGATGGCTAAGAAAATGATTTTGATGGATCCTCGTTTGTTAGAAATTCAAAAACCTTATAGACCACCCGATGCTCTAAGAGATAACTTGGGAGAATAGGATACTCAAATGCAACTAGTCTTGGATCGAGAAGATTTGCCAGTGGGTGACAAAGCCAGACTATATCAACAAACACTACAGCGTTATTTGAATCGACTAGAACAGTACAGTCACGTACCTCTAGGTCTCGTGGATATTAAACAACCAACACCATTACAAACCAACGAACAACCCACTGTACTTAAAGATGAGGTCGTGGACAAAACTCCTCAGTCCCCATCCGTCACACCCACTCATCGAAAAAAGGTGGTGGCCAGTAAATTGCGGGAAACATCGTCGTATTCGCTCAGAAGAAGGAAAAAGACGCCAAAGTGGGAAACATGGTCAAAGAAGTGAATAAGATTTTAAAACAACATTACTACGATCCAAAACGACCCGGATCCTATGGGGGAATCGCCGCGTTACAACGTGCAACCAAACTTACTCGTAAAAAAATTGAAGAGTGGTTAGGTCATCAGGACACCTACACCCTACACAAACCGGTGCGCAGAAAATTTAAACGACGTACCACCATCGCGGGTGGTATCGATCAACAGTTCCAGGCTGATTTAATTGACTTGCGAGGTTTAAAGAAATTCAACGATGGGTTTTCCTATCTAGTAACGCGTATTGACGTGTTTAGTAAATTCGCTTGGGCTGTTCCTCTGAAAAACAAGACTGGGACAGCTTTAGTAGCAGCGGTAAAGACAATTTTTACCAGTCGCAAACCGATAAATTTTCAAACAGACAAAGGCAGTGAGTTCGTCAACAAAACATTCTTAAAGTTTCTTAAAGATAAGAGTGTCCATTTCTTCACTACGGAGAACGAAGACACCAAACCAGCTATTGTCGAGAGGTTTAATCGAACCCTCAAAGAAAAAACGTGGCGTTATTTTACCAAAACCAACAGTCTTCGCTACGTCGACGTGATACAACAACTGGTCCACAACTACAACAAGTCGTATCATCGGAGTATTAAGATGACGCCGGTTGAAGTTACCCCGACCAATCAAGAAGAGGTGTGGCGTACTTTGTACTCGACCCCTGAAGTCATCGGGAGAAAAGTCTATTTTAAACCCTGTGATCGCGTGCGGATCGCCCAAGATAGACAAACTTTTAAAAAAGGTTATACGCCGGCGTGGACAGAAGAGTTGTTTACGATCAGCCGACTAAACCAAACAAGACCTGTCACGTACGTCCTTAAAGACGATTCGGGTGAGGAATTGAAAAGTTCTTTTTACCAAGAAGAGCTGCAGCGGGTCGGTGACAAGATAGTTTATCGAATCGAGTCCATTTTGGAGGAACGCCGAGGTGTCAGGGGTGTAAAAGAGTATTTAGTCAAATGGTTTGGTTATAACTCGTCATTCAACAGCTGGATTTCGTCCAAACAGCTAGCGAGATATCGAGACTGATGGATATTGAAGAAGACGTGAGCACCCCAGTTTTGCGGCTACCCCCTCCCAAGACCGTGAGAACCTCGTTCTGGCCTTTTTTGGGGAAACTAGTCCCGCGACTAGAGATCGTTTTCATCTGTCAGATGATCGTTATATATGTCGTCATCGGTGTCTCGTTATTCAATCTGAGTCGGAGCAACGCAGAGGGACCAGACGACAAGTTTTGGATCGCCTTAATGAGCAGTTGTCTGGGTTACATGTTATCTAACCCTAAGATAGGATGAGTTTTTACGTGACTTTACCCAGCAATGCCTCGATGAAAATATACCCAAACAATAACGCCGGTCACTTTTTCGTCAAATTGCCACAGACTATAGACTTGACTTCGCTTTACGAGGTTGGTTTGGTTGAGATTCAATTTCCCAAAAGTTATTTTAACGTGTTAGAGGATGATGTATGGATACATTACTTTCCCAACAAAGAAGATGAGTCTATACTACTCACATTGCCCGCTGGTCTATACACGTCACCCGACACGCTGATCGACGAGTTGAATCGTTTGCTTTTAGCCACGGATGTGGATGAAAAAGCCCGATTTAGATTCCATTTTAACAATAATAAGGCCACCTTGAATCTGTATGATCCGGAGGTTGAAGTTAGAATTAGCGAGACGTTGAAACACATGTTAGGTTTTCCTGCCTCGCTCGCCACAGACATCGACCCAATACTACGAGGCGAGACTGAAGTACAAATGGATAGCGAGATGAAAAATGTATACGTGTACTGCGATCTTGTAGCTTTTAACGGATCGTACACGTCTAATCCGTTCAATTTCGCTACTTTTAGTCTGATATATTTGAATGTCAGCGCGGACGGCAGAACAGTCAGTGGCAAACCTTTGTCCATGGATTATGAGCACAACCAGTACGTGAGAGCCTTCTTCGGGACGAATCAGCTATGGGCCTGATTGGAAAAGACGCCGGCAACGATCTCGAGTATAGACATTTTAAGAACGGTTACGCCTTATACGCCTTTGACCTCACCCCCGGTCTACTGGACGGTGACCAGTTTGAGATGGCCAAGTCGGGTCCTGTCTCAGTAGAACTTAAATTCTCCGAGGTCACGCCTGAACCATTACAAGTCCTCGTCTACGCCGAGCAAGACTCGATCTTGGAGATCTCGAAATCGCGCCAAGTTTTGACAGACTACACCACGTAGACAATGAACACAGACGAGATACGCACCATCCTCCTGTCAGATATATTTGTTAAACGAACTGGGCTCGTTAAAGTTTTAGCTCGTGACCAATTACCTCTACGAATCGATCCGACCAAGACGGCTGCTTTCGTCGTCAACACTGACCCTAGCTATCGCCCGGGTGACCACTGGGTCGCTCTATATTATAACGGACTTGGAACTTTTGAATATTTTGATTCTTTCGGCCTACCACCTACACACTCGGAC
The DNA here is from genome assembly GCA_024509875.1 of Oreohelix idahoensis. Taxonomy (NCBI): domain Eukaryota; kingdom Metazoa; phylum Mollusca; class Gastropoda; order Stylommatophora; family Oreohelicidae; genus Oreohelix; species Oreohelix idahoensis. The sequence goes on from JAMPIV010015318.1 coordinate 226,644, forward strand.
TTGTTTAATTTTATGGCCAGAAACTCTATCCGACCTGTTAACTACAACGCCAGACATTTACAAGATGTAGTTACCAACGTTTGTGGGCTCTACGCCATTTATTTCATCTTGATCAAAGCTCGCGGTGGTACTATGCAGCGCGTCCTACTACCATTTTCGGTTAGACAATACGCCAACGATCGATTAATTTTTCGATTAGTCAGACCCTGGCTAGCGAATTGGCAGATGGCTTTCATAAACAAGGGAAGAGATCAATAGACAGGTTTGTGTTTTGTTTTTTGCTATCGGGTTTCTCCCCACGCCAATACAGCCATAAGTTATTTTTCCCACACAACCACATCGACGAATCACGACCTGGCTAACACACGTGTCTGCTCACACGATCGATTTTCGACGAATCAAATCCTAGCTAGAGCACGCCTCAAAAAAACCAGATTGAACTGGTATTCCTGCATTTAAACACTTGGAAGACCCAGACACTCATACTTTATTCAAGCGTTGGTGTGATAACGACAGATACATCTCGTTGAAAATGACTGCTCCCACCAACTGGGTCTACATCAAGAGAAGTGATGAAATGGTCTGTAAGTGTTTACCGAGGTCAACCTTTACTTCACGTGCGAAAATATTTTGGTGAATCCTACCTCAAGTTTCCTACCAAATACGGCATTACGTTAACTCGCCCTGAGTTTGAACATTTGTTGACATTACAGGGCGAAATCCTCGCCAAATTTGACCGACTACAGCCACCAACCACGGATACCTATCCTACTACTGGTAAAGGTACCACGTTTGATCAGTACATCAATTCCAGTTGTTACCAACCAATATCAACCGAACCGAGTTGGTTTCCTACCACAGACAATCACCTATCCGATGTCACTAATCTACCGCCGAAGAAGACGCCTACTTCCACCTCCACTAACCTGTTTGACGAATACATGAACTCTAATTGTCCAATATCACCAGATCCGAGTTGGTTTCCCTACGACCACCACCACAGACACCCACCTGACCGATGTCCCTAATCTACCACAGAAGAAGAAGAATCCTACCAAGCGGCTGAGAGTTGTTCTTTAGTATTTGACAAAATAAAAAAATATTAACTAAAATTCTTTTTGTTACCTATATCGTCCGTTGTATGTCTCAATATATCGTCTAACTGTTGTAAAATATATGTCTAAATGTATATCTCAATAAATATCGTCTTCCTATTATCGTCTTCTTGTTATCGTCTTCTTGTTATCTATAAATATACCTCTAACTATTACCGTCTTCCTATTATCGTCTAACTATTATCGTCTTCTTGTTATCTAAAACAACACTATTTACTATATAAAAGTCACGCTCAACGGCTGCAGCGCGCCTGCACATTTTCTTTATATAAAAAGTCATCCCGCCATCTTGCGCCTGCAGAATTTTTCCTATATAAAAAGTCACGCGCCTGCAGCGCGCCTGCAGAATAATACCTAAGTACTACATTGTATCTACTTACATCTAGTATCATCAGTTTTACTTTACAAGATACATGTAGTATCATCAGTTTTACTTTACTAGATATATCTAGTATCATCAGTTTTACTTTACAAGATACATCTAGTATCATCAGTTTTACTTCACAAGATACATTTAGTACCATCAGTTTTACTTTACATGATACATCTTGTATTATCAGTTTTACTTTACAAGATACATTTAGTATCATCAGTTTCACTTTACAAGATATCTAGTATCATCAGTTTCACTTTACAAGATACATCTATTATCATCAGTTTTACTTTACTAGATACATCTAGTATCATCAGTTTTACTTTACAAGATTCATCTAGTATCATCAGTTTTACTTTACAAGATACATGTAGTACTATCAGTTTTACTTTACAAGATACGTGTAGTATTATCAGTTTTACTTTACAAGGTAACTTAAAGTTTGAAGATGAAGTAAGAGGAGCCATAAACACTTGAGACAGAATAAATAACCGAAGCAAACATATTGCTTAAAGCTTTCTTCTTCCCCTTTAAGTACCATGTCTCGTGGCATGTGAGATCATGTCTCTCCACAACCTCCTGTCTCTAGTACAAATTTATCAATTCTGTTGTTGACTTCTTTCCATAATGTCAAACTGTCCAGTATCTTCTTCTTCTTCTTCCTCGTTCGCCCTGAAAAGGACGGTAGTTGCGTTGTGTCTGTTTACGCCGGAGCTGCGATATCTGCGCCTTTCGGCCGACACATCCGACTTCAGCACGGCATTTTTTGGGACTGGGTTTGCCTTCCCTCTGCGATTCCTACTCTCTCAGCCAGACTGCAGTGATGCAGCCTGTTTCCAGGACCACCACGTGGAGGTGGAGTAGGTTCTTGGTCAGCTCTGGTTCGCTGACCCTGACGCAAGCAGTCAAGCTATGGGTCGCTGACTGCATTCTCTATTACTGCATCTTTGGGTCCCGTCCAGTATCTGCTCCTTTGTCTTTCTCTATCTTTTTTCCTTCAACCTTACTTATTGTTACGATATATTCCAACTTTCTTCTTCTCATAAAATGCCCAAAAAGTGAATTGCTTTTTTTTATATTTCTAACAGATGAAATAATTTTCCTTTGTGCTGTGGCCTCTAGTGCTTTCCCCTACTTGTTTACTAATTGTCCATGACTCACTCCCATGTCAGAACAGGTTCTATATAACGCTGTAGATCTCTCTCTATTACTTTCACTGACAAAGAATCATTGCATAAAATACTCTTCATTTTATAGACTGCTGTTTTTGCCTGAGCTAGTCTGTTCTTCACTTGTGAGATGTATCTTCCACCCATCGTTATGGTCCTAGGTTCGATTCCCATCAAGCCTGTCACTTATATTGTCTTTTCTGTTATCATCTTGTATGTCCAATGAGTGCATGTTAATTACCTTTATTTATTTACTGTTGACAGAACTCAGGATCCTTCATTATTAACTTACCATACAGTTCTTATTTTCTAAGGCTTGTGATACAGTTCTCTTGGTAACTATTATGTGATATATCCAATAACAAGAAAACAAGTCCACTGTGGTGAGCCGGACGTTGGAGAAATAATAGATATAATTCCCAGAACTGGTGAAGAGGATGTAGGGATGGCACAGGACAAGTCAGGTAGTTAACTGCACAGTCTTGATGGTAGCTGAAGAAGAGAGCTATGAAGTAAGTAACATTCTCATTAGATCTATCGGGAGCCGCGCTGGTGTAGTGGTTACCACACTGCGCTGGCGACCATGTGACCCAGGATCAAACCCGGGCGAGGACATTTGAAGATTTTTCGTCAACAGGGATTTGGACTGTTCAGACAATACAGTCCATGAGGCCGTGGTCATGTCAATCAAGAAAGTTCACCATACAAGCAATAAAATAAATCGGTAAAATATAGACATCATTTACAAATGATACAGGAGAGAAGCTCTTCATGCGTGATGTTTGTGGTGCTAAATTTTCTAGGACACCTGATTTACAAAATCATATTGTAGCACATAGTGGAGAAAAGCCTTATAGGCGTGATCTTTGTGGTATCACATTTTCTCGGAAAAGTAATTTACAAGCGCATAAAAACCCAACCCCTGCTGACCCAAGTAGAACAGTCCCAACTGAGATGGTTTGGCCATGTCTGCAGAATGGGAGAAGATCGGCTACCATGACAAGCATGGGAAATTAAGAGCCAGGGATACAGACCTCCAGGATGACCCAAATTCCGCTGGGAGGACAACATTAGACAGTCTTTAAAGGACCGAGGACTAGAGTGGAACCAAGCCAGGAGGAAGACAGCCGATAGAATAGTATGGCGCTCTCTCTTACAAAGAGGAACGAATAAGTAAGTAAGTATAAAAGAAAACATACAGGAGAGAAGCCCTTCATGTGTGATGTTTGTGGCATTTAATTTTCTATTATAATCAGCTTACAACGCCACAAAAAAAAAAACACACACAGTAGAGAAGCTTTACAAGTGTGATGTTTGTGGTGTAGGATTTACTCACAAAGGACACTTGCAATATCATAAAAGAGTACATACAGGAGAGAAGCCCTTCATATGTGATGTTTGTGGTACAAAATTTTCTAGGAAAGATAATTTACGAAATCATACTGTAACACATACTGGAGAAAAGCCTTTCAGGTGTGATCTTTGTGGTATCACATCTTCTTGGAAAAGTACTTTAAAAGCACATAAAAGAATACAAATCCTACACAACAAACATCACATTTGCATGGCTTCTCTCCTGTATGTGTTGTTTTATAGCGCTGTATTTTTTATGAGCAAATCCTACCCCACAAACATCACATTTGTATGGCTTCTCTCCTGTATGTGTTATTTTATGGCATTGTAAGTTTTTTTTAAAATAACCTATATTAAAGAACTACACAAAAGCTCGTTTTGCCAGAGGCATGACACAACAACAGTGGGTGACATATGACTAACGCTCATGAACAGCTTATTTGCAGTTTATTCAATTAAACACATGGCCACACATGGCCTGATGAAAAAAAATACAACATTACGACTATACTTGTATACGTGCCACAAAAGGGAATGCATGTACTAATATAAATCTACAGAACGGGTAATCTGGCTACCACAATCCTGAAATGGACACCGCGCCATCACGCGGGAAAAACCTACATAGTAACACTGACTGATGGCATTCCAAAAGAGGCCATCAAAGCAGATATCGACCAGATAGCCACTTTGAGAATAAGAGTTGAACAAAGTCTGGAATGGAATTCACCATTATACATCGGATTTGTGGACTACAAAAAGACATTTGACAGTGTAGACAGAGAATCATTTTGGAAATTGATGAGGCATTATGGAGTTCCCCTGAAGATCATCAATTTAATAAAGAAACATATGAATACATGACATGCAGAGTTCTTCACAAAGGACAGCTTACAGAACCATTTGGGATAAGAACAGGAGTGCGACAGGGATGCCTCTTTTCTCCATTTCTTTTCTTATTAGCAATAGACTGGGTTATGAGAACATCAACAACACACAACAGAAATGGAATCCAGTGGACTCTGACTAAGCAGTTGGATGATCTGAATTTTGCTGATGGCTTGGCTCTTCTGTCCCATAACCGTAATCAGATGCAGGACAAATTAAAACACTCGATGAGAGGTCACAGCAATTGGGTCTGAAAATACACAGGAAAAAGACAAAGATAATGAGAATAAATGCAGGTAATGAAAACAGGGTTGAACTTGAAGAAGCACCAATACAAGATGTAGAATCGTACACATATCTTGACAGCAATATAGACAAAGTTGGAGGGACAGACAGTGATATCAAAATAAGAATACAAAAAGCAAGAGGAGCTTTCATTGCATTGGGAAATATATGGAGATCAAGAGAAATAGGATCCAACACGAAAATAAGAATCTTCAACTCAAATGTGAAGTCAGTCCTATTGTATGGCTCTGAGACATGGAGAACAACAAAGACAACAACAAAAAAGCTACAAACTTTCATAAATGGGTGCTTGCATAGAATAGAGGGATTAAAATGGTATGACAAGGTTACCAACATGGAACTGAGAACAAGAACTAGACAAGTGCCAGTAGAGTCCTTGTTCTGGAACCCCCAGGGCAAGAGAGGCAGAAAACAAGAGATGAGAGAACTTGAGATGATGGCACGTGACAGGACGATGGCAATGGATAGGACACACACTTGTTTTGTGGGTAAGGTCATGTCGTGCCTGGACAGTGTAATGTTGTCGTGTATTTGGGTCACCAAATATTGAGGCGCTGACAGGGTGTGACAAAACAGACACTCAAACAATGTACAGTTTTTCCAGGAGTGTAATGCTCGTAATAGGATGTGGTTGACAGTGTAGGTGTGTAGGTAGACATCAGCAGATCGTGGACACAAAGTCGTATAGGCTCTTATGTAGTTACACACCAATCTCACTCCACCACAAATAGAAGTCATAAATGTAGTTGATACAGATGACTCTTCTTCAAACATTTATTACGGAACATACGTTGATAGACGACACAGTCAATTGAACAAAAATCATGGACATTTCATGTGTGGTAATGATCATAAACATCTAGCATCATAAATCTTGGATAGCACTTGTATAAGATGCTAGTAGAGCTGGCTTGACAATCTACGTTCTTCCATACTGTAGCCGAGGGCCCCTGACTAAATGCGTCAGGCAGTCCTTTAACAAATATACCGCACGATAAGGGCGGTTCCAGTTGCTTAACAGCAAAGTCTATGAACTTGTATAATCATAAGTCAAAGACTCCATCTGGCATCACATGCCAGGTACTTCTTCTGGTGAAGACTATCGGTTGTAACAATGGGCCTCTTGTGGCGACAGTATCAGGCCGCAGGTAGCGGGCCTCGATAATCAGGTAACCTTTGTTCATCTATATATTTCTGTGTACACATCTTTCTGCCAATCATACCGCCTGCATTGCGGATTACATAAAGTTAATTCCCTGGGCTTTTACACATCCAAAAGACATCTTAGACTTGGTTTCTTCACCATGCACCCATACTGGGGTACTATGTAATATAACCCTGTGAGCTTCGCTCACTATGTCGCCTTCAAGCAATGAAAGTACCTTTGTGATCTAATCGAACGAAAGATCAGGAAAAATGTCTGTGTTACCTTTCATAGAATCCTCACAACATAAGGAAAACACAAAACTGCCATTCCTGGCATAAAGAATCACTTAGGGAAGGAAGAATGACAAACCAGTCATTCACAGAACTTCCAAATCCCCATCAAAACTTGGCAGAGAGAATCTTCGGACCGGCACGTCCGATCACAAGCCCCAAGGTACACTCCTAACCCGGAAGTCTCTCGGTCTTTGCGCCACAAACTTGCGCATGTGCAGACAGCACCGACCTGAGCGAAACTAATCTAGACCAGGGCGTTTCCCGCCAAACGAGAGGCAAAGAGCTCCGTATATGGTCATATGAATAGAGACTTAAGACCTGACAACTATTTAAGACAGGTCAACATCTATCAATAAGACAAGGGAAGATAACCACAAATCAACTTGTCACAAACTTTAAATAAACAGTTCCCTTTCTTAGACACATATTAAACGAGTTGATGTCTTCAAATTTAGACAGCAACACTCATCTATGCCATATATGGAAAAAGATTAAAACATGTATATAAAATAACCCCCCCCTCCCCAAGGTTCTGGCAGCCATTAAAAAAGATACCGGCAACACTCCCTGGGGACCACTACACTTACGCCCCGTGGGGCAGTTACTTAAACATCCAAGGTAAAAACAAATAGAATTTACATCAGTACTGGTCAAAAATCATGAATTAGAGTATATCACGTTGCCTTAATGGCACATGAAGGCCATGACCAATACAGTTATAAGTAAGTAAAACATTCAAATATGAATAATAAGTCAACTTTACATGGTTTACGATTACTTGTTAAACTTAATGTCATAGCCACAATAACTCATCATGGAACGCATTTGTCCTATCACAAAAATAACAATCGGGACAGAGCGTCCACTACTCTATTGTTTACTCCTTCGATTGGAAGAATAGTGCTGATTGAGTTGGTCAGACTCTAAAGTTCAGTTCACGTTAACCGAATCATCCTACATAAATGCGAAACTTAACCCCTTGCTACGGCTGGACTATCAGAAGGTGGTTATCGAGCAGCGACATGTGCTTCCACCTGACTGCAGCGCACGTACCCCATCTATTCACGAATGTCACTCACGCTATCTTCATACTGTCTCGCAATGACAAGACTTCCACGAACTTCACTGGTGCGACCTCATTAAACACACGCCTGAGTGTGCGCCAACTAGCACTCAGTGGGACATTACGGACCCGTATCGTGCGGTCCCTATCCATCAGGCCCTCAGACACCTCTTTATGATTTCTCTTCCTACGCCTTGGCACATGACTCTGAGTATTAGTGTATTCCTGCCCTGCACCCCATCGTTCATGCACTTCCTTCTCAGGTGGTGATAACACGATCACCTGGTCATCAGCCCCGGGACTACAGTGTTGCAAAGACACAGCTCCAGCCGCTCCCGTAACATCATGTACTCCTCGTTTCATTGCCGATGATCAAATCGGTAACAGGATTGTCGATCAAGAATGCATTCACTCTGCCTGACAGGAACGTGGTGTCCACATTAATACACGCCTGGGGGTATGTTGAGTGGTTATTTTGTGATACAGCCCGTCCAGTCACAATGTTCTTCAAATGGGTCAGGTTACCAACTGTTGGGGCCCTGACAATGTGTACTGTTAGATGCGTATATTCTGATGGAATGAGTGGGTGTAAACATCAATAATGAAGACGCGAATGGATGACAGTTCTACAGGTACACAGGACACTCACTCCAATCACATGTAGAAGTCAAGGATGGCTGGAACTACTGTTGACAGTTTCATACAGTTTAATCGGACGCACACTCTGACAACACAGCTTACAGTCACAGTACAGGTTGGCAAAATATCATCATATATTCGACAAATGGGTGGCAACATCAGCTGTATATTCATGTAGCATATAAATACAATGGGGCGATAGTAGGCAAGCACTCAATGTTCTGGTGGTCTATCGCCACATGCTTCCACTGACTAATCGCGTCAGTAAAGGTAAATACATCATCACAATGGTTCACTGTCAGAACCTTCTTTTGGCTAAGTTTCACAAGCCGTAAATTTATCAAAACTTGATAGTACCAATGTTAGACCACAGTAGTGGGTTTTCATAATATGTAGATCTCTGTACCATTGTCCGATAATAAGACCTTTTCTGTTCTCCAACAATGATCCGTTCGCAATGACGGGAATTCAAAATGGCTTTCCTCCATGAGCTTCGCTCACCCAGGATGATAAATGATAATCAGAATTAATTCATAATTCGAGCATAAATGTTCTCATAGGGCTTCCATACATTCTGTTATCAACAAGGCTGCTTCATCAAGTAATCCAGTGCTGCTGGATTACACGTCATCTTCATCTGCATTCAAACAATTCTAATGTGCGATAATATGTCTGCCATCTAGGCTTTGCAAACAAAGTTCATCAAAAAGGGTCTGGTTTTACCTTGATTTAGGAATAAACACAATAGCGAATAACACACGCCATTCCTTGGCGTTAACAAAGAACATTAGGAGACTCTCTGATCATACAATCATGCAGAGACACCATCTCCTTCCTAGAATCATTCACAGAGATCATTCTTCAACGTTTCTAAACGACCAGCCCAAAAACAGCCATGACATGACAGCCTTCTTCATCGACACTCAATCGACGCATGCGCAGAAAAGCCCTTTGACCTGAGCGTTCAGCTCAAAAAGTAGGCCGACATAGAAATACAAAGATTCAAAGATATAAGACCGAATCTTCTTAAATAGACAAGGAATACATGTAAATTCGGGCCATAAACATTTTAAGCAAGACCAATCTGTTTTCTGGCCATAACAGACGAACAATGACATAGATCTAGAATTCATACGCCAGATCGAGATACAAGAACCGATAACCCAAAGAACCGAATACGATATCGACTAATCAGGGTGCTGCCCCTTTAGTCTAAGAATCATTGATTCTCAAATAAATACTTTTCATCAGATAAATAGTTATTCTGTACATTTGTATGCCTACCAACAGTAATCTGTGCGTCACATAATTCCACACAAAAGAATATGTGCGCAACAGACTACCACACCCCCCCGGGAAAAAAACTGAAAATCATTTTTTTTTCATCTGAGAGCAACATACAATAGGCTCACAACGCACAAATAATGCGCAGATGAGAAATATCAGAAATTTATAACGCCAAATAAAGGCAAAGTCGAAGTATAGCTCGACCGGTGAGAATATATCTCAACATCTCAGAGAAGTATTTCTCTAAGTATAAATATTTCCAGAGGTGTCACCCACGCTTACTACAATACTGGCAATGATACAATGCACACAATAATTTCATCCAATAATTTCATATTAGGTATCTTAAGTTCATGATTAACAAAGAAGAAAAATCATCAAAGAACAGCGGTGAATATACATCAATGAACCGCTAAGTAGTGATACATTCACTATATTACAAATTACAAGTGTGTAAATATCTTGATATAGAAAGAAAACTATTATAGACTTAGACGTATTAGAAAGTCCAAGACCTAACAGTTAGGTGGAATCATGTGGGCATCTAGACAAAATGTCTGCCATCACATTATCTGATCCACGTATAGCTCGTACCGAGAAATGAAAAGGTTGAAGAGCAATTGCATATCGAGTAGACCTCGAGCTCTTCAAATTCTTACTCTGTATAGCTGTAAGAGCTTTCTGGTCGGTTTCTACTATGAAATGTGCGCCTAGAAGGAATCTTTGTAGTTTAAGGATTGACCAGACCATAGCCAACAGTTCACGGTCTAAAACCGAGTAATTCCTTTCTGCAGCATTAAGTTTCCTGGAGATATACATTACAGGATGCAGAGTTCCAGAGTACTCTTGCATTAGTGCCGCTCCAATCCCAGTGGATGAAGCGTCACTGTGAAGAAAAAATGTTTTATCTTTCGTAGGTAACACTAAAATAGGTGGTGTTGAAAACATAGTTTTGATCTTATCCAGCGAGGATTGGCATTCCTGAGACCAGTGAACCACATTAGGAGACCCTTTCTTTAGTAGTGTAGAAAGAGGTGCCATAATAGAGGATAGATTCTGAATGAATCGTCCATAAAATTGTATGAGACCTAAGAGACTTCGCACTTGCTTTTTAGTCTTAGGAATAGAAATGTTAAGTATTTTACTGATGTTATGGTCCTCTGTCTTTAGGAAACCATGACCGACTCGGTGGCCTAGGAAAGAAATTTCGCTAAAACCAATGTAGGCTTTAGAGGGTTTCGCTGTCAGGTTATTCTCGCGTAAAGTAGACAGTAATTCATCTAACCCCGAATAGTGATCTTTCCAAGTATCGCTGAAAAGACAGATGTCGTCTAGGTATGCAATGACATCTGACCGATAAGATAGGATTCGACGCATCATGCGTACGAATGTAGCAGGGGCGTTCATAAGCCCGAAAGGCATGAAATTCCATTGGAAAAGGCCCCTAGGTGTAGAAAAAGCAGTAAGAGGTTTGGCGCGTTCAGATAACGGAACTTGCCAATATCCTTTAGACAAATCAAGTTTAGTGAAAAAATGAGATTTAGAAAGCCTAGTAAGTAGCTCCTCTAGTAAAGGCATAGGTTCAGCATCGAACTTCGTAACTTGGTTCAATTTGCGATAGTCAACGCAAAGACGTATGTTATTGTCTTTTTTTTCGAACAATAACCATCGGCGAAGAATATGCAGAAGTGGATGGTTCAATTATTTTTAAATCTATCATCTCATCCAACTCCTTCTCAACCTGTGCTTGAAAATGTATAGGGATAGGATAAGGTCTGACCCTAATAGGATTTTGGTCAGTTAGAATAATGTCATGTTCAATGACATGAGTTTGTCCAGGGATGTCAGTGAGGACATCCTGAAATGTTTGTAACATAGTCGAAACTTGTCGTTGTGCTCCTAAAGACAAATCAGGAGAAACAGTAACGTTTTTCCATGATTCACTAGAGTGAAGTGGGATCATTGGAAGCGGAAGATTAACATCCGAAAAACTTGTTTCCTCATCCTGTATTACGGACAGTGATGAGTAATGACCATGTTGGACTGGAGAATCGTTCGTTGCCTGGAAAATAGGCTGTAAATAATCCGGACGTTCATGGAATTCCGTAAGCATGTTGATGTGGAAGGTTTTATGCTTCCCATCGATATTGACAATATAGTCAACATCTGAAATTTTCGATATTATATCGTACGGACCTTTCCAAGAAATAAGAAGTCTGTTTTCCCTACAAGGTAGCAAAACAAATGCTTTGTCACCGGGACAAAGTTGTCGTAAGGTTCTTTTCTTATTGGCAAATTGCCTTGCCTTCTGTTTAGCAAATTCAGAAGAATAAGTTGCTAATTTGCATGCTTCGATAATCTTTTGTCTAAGCGCGATGACATATTCATAAGAGGATTTTGTGTCATCGTCGATATTATCAGCGGTTATGAGATCATGAAGCAAAGACATAGGGCCGCGCGGTCGCGCGCCAAAGACAAGTTCAAAGGGAGAAAATCCTGTATGTTCATTGGGGACCTCTCTATAAGCAAAGAGGGCCGCAGGTAAAACCTTGTCCCAATCTTGAGGATGATCTTCAGTTATCTTCCCTAATAAGTTTTTGAGTGTTCTATTTAGGCGTTCGACCATCCCATTAGACATTGGGTGATAGATACTACTCAAAGATCTCTCTATCTGCAGAGTAGACATTACTTGAGACATGGTATCCGATATTAGTTGTGTGCCACGATCTGATAATATTTCTCCGGGAAATCCCAGACGAGAAAATATAAGCCAAAGAGCATCTGCAATATCAGCAGTAGTAATGCTCTTCAGAGGAATAGCCTCTGACCAACGTGTGCACATATCAACACATGTCAAGATAAACTGGTGTCCTCTGGCAGACTTGATCTTAAACGGACCAATAATGTCTTTTGCCATTTTCTGAAACGGCCGAATAGGAATGTCTGCAGCCTGAATAGGTGCAGCATGGCGTGGACCTTTGGATTTGACCTCTTGACATACTTTACAAGATTGACAATAAATTCGTATGTCCTTATTTACAAATGGCCAAAAGAAAGCCGCAAGAACTCTTGATTTCGTACGGGAAAAACCCATATGTCCAGCACACTGAGAGTCGTGAGCGTGCTGCAAAATTTTAACTCTCAAACTCTTGGGCATAAGAATCTGAGAATGACTTGACTTAGCGGAGTCTTGCACCATACGTACAAGTACGCCATTCTTCATTGTAATCCAAGATTTACGATTTGTATCTTTATTCGGATCACCTTTTGTTGCAAGCGTGAAGAATTTCTTTAGAGTGGGATCATCTTCTTGCTGTTTTATAAATGAGTCACGAGAAATTACCAAGGGATCATCTCGGTTATGCACTTCATTATCTTCAGTAAATAAAGTTTGAGGCATATTAAGAGCTTGAGCTCTAGTGACTACAGCATTAGCAGTTTGCATATTTTGTTTTTCCCAAACGGAAATTTGTTGCGGAGTGCATTCTTTGACTCCGTGAATGCGACCGATGATAAGATCAGCGATCGGATTCGGCAGAAGACATGCGAGAACATCTCCTGTAAAGAAAGGAGTAGCAATCTTAATGATAGCAGTAGAGTATTTCTCTAAAGTGCCGCCAAATGTTACACATTTGACTACTTTGCCTGTTGCATGGGAAGGATCTACAAGCGACTGCCTAACACCAATGGTGGTGCATCCAGAATCAAAAAGAACTGAGACTGGATTGTCATTTACTAAACCTTTGTGTAAGACAAGAGAACCTCTTCCATCATGAGCGACTGACGCAGGAAGAGCGGGAAGAGGGTGTCCGCAACTTAAAGTAGATACTGTAGTTGGTTCAAATAATGTTTTGCATTGGGGGCACTGAGATGCTCTCCCAAAATCAAAAGCGGAACATGCCATATTATTAGCGTCATTATTATCTTTAGCTTGTTTATAGGCTTCATGGGACTCTTGCTGTGCAGAGTTTGCCTGGAAATGAGATTTATGTCTTTTGTATTGTGATCTACCTCGATCATTATTGCCTCCGTAATTATTATTTTTACCTTTATTGTAACCCCTATTTGGGTTTGAGTCATAGTTCTCATGGTTACTATTATCATGTTCATTATAATGAGTATCTCTGTAATTATGATCTTGTTGTCTCCATGACGGATAACTTGGATAGTTTCTATAATGACTTCCTTTGCGGAAATTCCTATAATTATGACCACCCCTGAATCGAGGGCTGTCGGCTCGTCTCCAGTTATTCGAAGAAGAACCATGAAATGATTGGTTACCTTCTGTATTGGATAGCTCAATCCATCTTGTAAATGTAAGACGTGCCTTTGCAATGAATTCTGAGAATTCAACTCCTGTCTCAGGCACCATCTTCTTAAACAACATACGATAACCTTCTTCTGACAATTGATATTTTTTATCAAGGCTACCCTAATAACATCATAATTATCTTTATCAGCCTCCTCTACCAGACTTAAACTAGTCAGAGAATCACCTCTCAAATTCTCTGACAACTGATTTGCATATTGTGATCTATCCACATTATGATTTCGACAAGCACGTTCAAATCTATCCAGCCAGAATGTAATATCGTCACTGGAAGAATTGAACGGTGGTAGCTTAACCTTAAAAGTAGAAGGTTTACCATTATTACCAGATGACTGATTGACATTACTCATATTTGTCAATTTCAATTTTTCTATCTCAAAAGCTAACAGTTTTTCCTGATGTTCATGTTCCATCTTTGTTTTTTCTTTTCTTTCTTCACTCTCTCTGTCTAATCTCTTTTGTTCAACCTCTATGTCCAATCTCTTTTGTTCAGCCTCTCTGTCTAATCTCTTTTGTTCAGCCTCTATGTCCAATCTCTTTTGTTCAGCCTCTCTGTCTAATCTCTTTTGTTCAGCCTCTCTGTCTAATCTCTTTTGTTCAGCCTCAGCTTCCCTTTGCAATCTTTTTTCTTCAGCCTCAGCTTCTCTTTTTTGTTTTTCCATTTCTATCTGGAATTTCCTTTCATCTGCCTGCATCTGCAGTTTTAAATTCTCAGCATCTATTTTCCGCCTTTTTTCTTCTGCTTTCAATGCCTTGGCATATTCCGTTGTAGCAAAAATCCTCAACTCCTCAGGAGGTACTTTAAGGGATTTCCCTTGCTCAATAAAATATTCTAAAGTCGCCATAATGTTTAACACTATGTGACTAGTTACCTGAAATAATAATAATACAATTTATTTCACCAAACAGGAGCAAGTTTTTTAATAAAACTTGTATAATCAGCTCCGTTAATCTCAATCTCTTTTGAAGACAAGTCTTTTGTACGAACTTGTATGGTTATTATATAATAACAATATCATCAGACATTTATATCATAAGTTCAATCAAAATGCCCATAGTGTATGTCTAAGTATGTGTGCCAATAGAAAATAAAACAATAACAATAATACGAAGACAAATATTCAAAACACTACAATAACATTCGCAGAAGTCAAATAAACTAAAAAATTAAACTGAATGAAATCTCACAAAGGATGTGATGATGACTGCGAAAATGTAAACAAAACAAATGACATCACAATGTATAAACATAAAGTGTGTATAGAACTAAATGACAGGTAAGAGTAGACCTACAAATACAAACAAATGTAATCAAAACTAAAGAATAGAAAAAATGTTACAAAAACAACGAAGCAAAAACACAACTCATCACAACTAACACAAATAGCAACAAAATGTCGCTAGCAAATTTTCAGTCAAGAAAATCGCACCTATAGAACACTCATACAAGACCTCTGTGACGTGGTATATCTTGTATTAGTCACCTTACCCAACCAGCCCGCGAAATAAACACACCAAGAAACAAATACACAAATGTAAACAAAAAGCATATAAATATAGTGTGTTGCACAGAAGGCTCAGTTTTACAGTATACTGGTACAGTTTCTAATGAAAATAAACTGCCACTTTAATAATTTATTTAGAATTTAATTATTAGAATGTTCAATTATTTGCACACAAGAAGATCCAACGTTGACATGTAAGACTTCTCAGTTCAATAGCACTTCTTGCTAACACAGTTAATTCTTGCTAACAAACCTGCTGTGTAATGATGTCTGTACTATGCAAAATGTCAACAAGCGCTGACCTAGTTACCGTATACGCTTGATAGGTCACGTGAAAAACTCTGCTGACATATTGTAGACTTGTACTGCTGGTGTGTCGTATCAGGAGTCTGGGAACACTCAGTAGTTGACTTCCTTTCGCTAATCCCTGTGTAGTTTAGACCCCAGGAATCTGGCCTACTAAAAATGTTGAGTGGTTATTTTGTGATACAGCCCGTTCAGTCACAATGTTCTTCAAATGGGTCAGGTTACCAACTGTTGGGGCCCTGACAATGTGTACTGTTAGATGCGTATATTCTGATGGAATGAGTGGGTGTAAACATCAATAATGAAGACGCGAATGGATGACAGTTCTACAGGTACACAGGACACTCACTCCAATCACATGTAGAAGTCAAGGATGGCTGGAACTACTGTTGACAGTTTCATACAGTTTAATCGGACGCACACTCTGACAACACAGCTTACAGTCACAGTACAGGTTGGCAAAATATCATCATATATTCGACAAATGGGTGGCAACATCAGCTGTATATTCATGTAGCATATAAATACAATGGGGCGATAGTAGGCAAGCACTCAATGTTCTGGTGGTCTATCGCCACATGCTTCCACTGACTAATCGCGTCAGTAAAGGTAAATACATCATCATAAACCTTTTTGGTTTCAAACGCACGCCATTCCTTGGCGTTAACAAAGAACATTAGGAGACTCTCTGATCATACAATCATGCAGAGACACCATCTCCTTCCTAGAATCATTCACAGAGATCATTCTTCAACGTTTCTAAACGACCAGCCCAAAAACAGCCATGACATGACAGCCTTCTTCATCGACACTCAATCGACGCATGCGCAGAAAAGCCCTTTGACCTGAGCGTTCAGCTCAAAAAGTAGGCCGACATAGAAATACAAAGATTCAAAGATATAAGACCGAATCTTCTTAAATAGACAAGGAATACATGTAAATTCGGGCCATAAACATTTTAAACAAGACCAATCTGTTTTCTGGCCATAACAGACGAACAATGACATAGATCTAGAATTCATATGCCAGATTGAGATACAAGAACCGATAACCCAAAGAACTGAATACGATATCGACTAATCAGGGTGCTGCCCCTTTAGTCTAAGAATCATTGATTCTCAAATAAATACTTTTCATCAGACAAATAGTTATTCTGTACATTTGTATGCCTACCAACAGTAATCTGTGCGTCACATAATTCCACACAAAAGAATATGTGCGCAACTAGGTAAGACCCAACTTTGCCCCCATATGTGGTACATTTTATAGTGTTTCCTGTGAGGCAAGATTCGTCGATACAGGAACGGCGAACTCCAACTGTCGTGCATCCTGTGTCTCTCATCACCGAGACTGGTTTCTTATCCCCCACACCTCTGTGGAGCACTAAATTTCCAGTTTCATGGACTGCAGACAGGACCGGTAGTGCATGTCCACACCGTAACACTACCCTATCATCTGAATGAAACAAAGATCGGCACCCCACACAGTCCTCGCTATTAACTGGTTCCAATACGTATGCGGAATTCGCGTGTTCCATCGGGGTAGCACACATGTCTGCATTATGTCCCTTGCCATTGCATGTGGAACATTGGCGTTCCATTTTTGATTCACCACGTGGACCCCTACTATGACTGCTAACCGGTAACGATTGCGCATCAGAGCCGGAAGATCAACTCTCTGAGGATCAACTCCTTTGCTTGACCGGTTTCTCTTTATAGTGCCTATGTTACTCTCGAGACTCATCACAGAGCACTTGCTTACGCATTTGGCGCTCTTCTTCATCACTATCGCTACCGGAGCCTCGGTTGTTCCACCTCGGCTGGAACCTCTGACGTGTTCTGAAATTATCGTAATTGCCTCTGAATGGCTGATTGGGAATGGGTGACCTATTGAACGGCTTCCTATGAGAACCCTCGGCGCTACCCGAGCGACGTTGCCACTGATGTCTATGAACTTTCCTGACCCCACGACTAAGGCATCAGACAGTCCGGACCGATTGATGGGCTTGCCCTGATGGGCCATGACAAAATGGTGGCCCAACTGTGCCATGGAATCAATGTCCTTTGGTTGGCGCTCTTGGAAAAATGCTATCAGCTCAGTAGAGCAAGACGACATCACTTTGTCCCATAGCATTAGATCAACCAAGCCATTATAATCCTTTGTAATCCCTTCCATCTCGATCTTTCTATTCAGCAGAAGCTTGATCTTCGAGATGAAGTTCTCGAAGTCCTGGTCTGCACTCGGCATTGTGTTCCTAAACCACATCTGGTACCCATCAGCCGTCAAACGGGATTTTTAGGAGCAATCGCTCCTTCACCATATAATAATCAGCTTGCTCTTCCACTGGGAGGCTATAAAACGTCTCCATTGCCAGCCCAACTAATAATGTGGACAACGGAGATGACCACTCGTCTTTGCTAGCCCTTCAGGTCATGCAATCGGCCACGAACCTCTCGAGGAAGAAGTCCATACTGTCTATTTTCTCGTTAAAATTCGGTAGACGCAGCCTAAAGGGACGATGGGACTCCATTGGGTTTGAGCTCTGATCCCTCGCACCTAATTCTAGCTTCTTCTCTTCCAATGCCATTCTCATTCTCTCCACTTCTATCTCTCTTCTTTCATCTTTATCTTCTGTAACTCTCTATCATCTTTATGAGTTCTCTTTAGGCGTCCTGGTTCTCTTTTGAGTGAAATTCTGCCTTGGTAAAATCCGACAATTCTTTCCCAGTGTAGCCACATTCCCTGCCTACCTTAATAAACTCTCGGTACTCCAAAATGTACCCCCTTAAGTAACTCAATAGTCTTACAAGAGTTGTAAAATGTATTTAAGTGTTGATCACATATACCCTCAATAAATCTGAGTGTAAATCCTATCACTGTAATACACCTCCTCAATCTATACTCTCAATAAAGATGTGTATTAATCTTCTCACCACAATACACCATCTCAATCTATACTCTCAATAAATATGTTTAAAAATCTTCTCACCACAATACACCATCCCAATCTATACTCTCAATAAATATGTGTATAAATCTTCTCACCACAATACACCACCTCAATCTATACTCTCAATAAATATGTGTATAAATCTTCTCACCACAATACACCACCTCAATCTATACTCTCAATAAATATGTGTATAAATCTTCTCACCACAATACACCGCCCCAATCTATACTCTCAATAAATATATGTATAAGTCTTCTCACCACAATACACCACCACCATAGGGTCTAATACTAGCCTAAGTAAATGGACGAAGGTGACAATATTTTGTAATCAAATAGTAACTCACTACCCAGGTTCGCTATTATTAACAATAGCAACCAAATGTATCTCTCCTACTCTACTGTAACCGCTGGTTATGTAACAGTCCACAGTATCCAAGGGCACTGATCCACAAGCTGTTCAGAATCTAAGCCCTTTTTACCCTATATCCTAAGAGCACCAACACTAGTGCTGTAGAGTAACAATAGGAAAATTACTAATTAGTATGTCCATATGTGGCAAACAAGAACAATGAAAAAATGAATCAACAAGCACTGTGACACTACGAAAACTGCAAGTCATGTTGGATAGGACAATAGACTATGATAGAACAGAAGCAGCATGATATGCACACTACAGAACTGAAAACATACAAAAACACAGGACACTCGCTGAACATATGTACAAGATGTAGTAGTATGTGTCTGCTTGGTGCAGGCATTCTGTGAGAGTATGTGTCTGCTTGGTGCAGGCTTCCAACAAGAGTCTGTGTCTGCTTGTTGCAGGCTTCCTACAAGAGTATGTGTCTGCTTGGTGCAGGCTTCCTACAAGAGTATGTGTCTGCTTGGTGCAGGCTTACTGTAAGAGTATGTGTCTGCTTGGTGCAGGCTTCCTACAAGAGTATGTGTCTGCTTGGTGCAGGCTTACTGTAAGAGTATGTGTCTGCTTGGTGCAGGCGTCCTACAAGAGTATGTGTCTGCTTGGTGCAGGCTTCCTACAAGAGTATGTGTCTGCTTGGTGCAGGCTTCCTGTAAGAGTATGTGTCTGCTTGGTGCAGGTGTCCTACAAGAGTATGTGTCTTCTTGGTGCAGGCTTACTGTAAGAGTATGTGTCTGCTTGGTGCAGGCGTCCTACAAGAGTACGTATCTGCTTGGTTCAGGCTTCCCACAAGAGTATGTGTCTGCTTGGTGCAGGCGTTCTGTGAGAGTATGTGTCTGCTTGGTGCAGGCGTCCTACAAGAGTCTGTGTCTGCTTGTTGCAGGCTTCCTACAAGAGTACGTATCTGTTTGGTGCAGGCTTCCTACTAGTGTTTGTGTCTGCTTGGTGCAGGCTTCCTACAAGAGTATGTGTCTGCTTGGTGCAGGCTTCCTACAAGAGTATGTGTCTGCTTGGTGCAGGCTTCCTACAAGAGTATGTGTCTGCTTGGTGCAGGCTTCCTACAAGAGTATGTGTCTGCTTGGTGCAGGCTTCCTACAAAAGTATGTGTCTGCTTGGTGCAGGCTTCCTACAAGAGTATGTGTCTTCTTGGTGCAGGCTTCCTACAAGAGTATGTGTCTGCTTGGTGCAGGCTTCCTGCAAGGAAACAGCTGTAGCAGTGGCTCCGTGTTCTTTAAGTAGTGCACATAAAAATGATGATGATTGTCAGTGTGGCCCACTGCTACATGATGTTGATGATAATCAGTGTGGTCCACTTCTATGTGATGATGATCATCATCAATTCAGCCCATTGCTATGTGATGATGATGATTATAAATGTGGCCCACTGCTATGTAATTATGATTATTACAAGTGTGGCCCACTATGTGATGGTGATGATTATCAATCAGTGTGGCTGCAGCTATGTGATGATTACAAGTGTGGCCGCTGCTATGTGATGATGATTATCAGTGTGCCTGCTGCTACATGATGATGATGATTATCAGTGTGACCATTGCTAAATGATGAGTATCAGTATGGCCCGTTGCTATGTGATGATGATGATTATCAGTGTCCCTGTTTCTACATGATGATGATGATTATCAGTATCACTTATTGTTACATGATGATGGTGATTATCATTGTGGCCATTGCTATGTGATGATGATGATTATCAGTGTGGCCTGTTGTTATGTGATGATGATGATTATCAGTGTGGCCTGCTGCTACATGATGATGATGATTATCAATGTGGCTGCCGCTACGTGATGATGATGATTATCAGTGTGGCCGTAGCTACATGATGATGATGTATTTTTGGTGACCACAAAGTAACTTTAAACATTGGTTTTCGAAAATAGTGGGAAAGTCGATCACAGCCCTTCTTCTGATTTTTTTTCCCCTCAGCTCTATAATTTTAGAATCAACCACAGCAAATAGACATTATGACAACATCCAAGCGTGACAAACTTGATAAACACCTCTCTCTGGTTTCAGTGTTTATTTTCCAAAGTATTTGCATTCCAAAATAAGGAAATATCAAAGTTCATGCAGCAATCACTCTTCTGTTAGGTCTATTAAGCTTCCACTCACTTAAGTTTGCATTGCAACCATACATATGACTAAACATAATACTTTGCTGAGACCTGCTGTAACTGGTCATAGATGCTTCAAGACTATGGTATACTCTGTTACAATTTCGTACCAAAAAATGTCACTTCTTTAATTCTCTTGGTATGAGGTTACTTATGTGGTTATTTCTTTAACTCTCTTGGTATGTGGTTTCTTTGTGGTTACTTCTTTAATTGGAGCCTCAGACTTTTCTCCTGTACACATTGTATTATGATTTTGTAATGAGGATTTATTAGCAAATACTACACTGCAAACATCATACTTATATGGCTTCTCTCCTGTATGTGTTCTTTTGTGGCATTTTAAGCCATTTATCATAGAAAGTACCACACTACAAACATCACAGGCCTTTCTCCAGTATGTGGCATTGTAATGAGCCTTTCTGAGTAAATCCTATATCACAAATGTAAGGCCTCTCTCCTGTGTGTGTATTTTATGCATTCATAATATGCTTCTGTGAGCAAATCCTACACCGCAAACATCACACATGAGGGGCTTCTCTCCTGTATGTGTTATTTTATGTGTTTGTAATGAGCCTTTGTGTGCAAATCCTACCCCACAAACATCACACTTATTTAGTTTCTCTCATGTATGTGTTATTTTATGATTTTGTAATTTGCCTTTCAGAGCAAATCCTACACCACAAACATCACACATAAAGACCTTCTCTCCTGTATGTGTTATTTTATGGCATTGTAAGCTTTGTTTGTGAGCAAAACCTACTGCACAAACATCACACTTATATGGTTTCTCTCCTGTATGTGTTATTTTATGATTTTGTAATGAGCGTTTCTGAGCAAATCCTACATCACAAACATCACATTTGTAAGGCTTCTCTCCTGTATGTGCTATTTTATGGCATTGTAAACTTTGTTTGTGAGCAAATCCTACCCCACAAACATCACACTTATATGGTTTCACTCCTGTATGAGTTATTTTATGATTTTGTAAAGAGCGTTTCTGAGCAAATCCTACACCACAAACATCACATTTGTATGGCTTCTGTCCTGTATGTGTTATTTTATGGCATTGTAAGTTTTTTTTGTGAGCAAATTGTACCCCACAAACATCACACTTATATGGTTTCTCTCCTGTATGTGTTATTTTATGATTTTGTAATGAGCCTTTCAAAGCAAATCCTACACCACAAACATCACATATGAAGGGCTTCTCTCCTGTATGTGTTATTTTATGTGTTTGTAAGGAGTGTTTCTGAGCAAATCCTACACCACAAACATCACAATTGAATGGCTTCTCTCCTGTATGTGTTACTTTATGGCATTGTAAGTATTTTTTGTGAGCAAATCCTACCCCACAAACATCACACTTATATGGTTTCTCTCCTGTATGTGTTATTTTATGATTTTGTAATGAGCTTTTGTGAGCAAATCCTACACCACAAACATCACACATGAAGGGCTTTTCTCCTGTATGTGTTATTTTATGTATTTGTAATGAGTGTTTCTGAACAAATCCTACACCACAAACATCACATTTGAATGGCTTCTCTCCTGTATGTGCTATTTTATGGCGTTGTAAGTATTTTTTGTGAGCAAATCCTACCCCACAAACATCACACTTATTTGGTTTCTCTCCTGTATGTGTTATTTTATGATTTTGTAATGAGCCTTTCTGAGCAAATCCTACACCACAAACATCACACATGAAGGCCTTCTCTCCTGTGTGTGTTCTTTTATGTGTTTGTAATGAGTGTTTATGAGCAAATTCTACATCACAAAAATCACATTTGTATGGCTTCTCTCCTGTATGTGTTATTTTATGGCATTGTAAGTTTCTTTTGTGAGCAAATCTTACCCCACAAACATCACACTTATATGGTTTCTCTCCTGTATGTGTTATTTTATGATTTTGTAATGAGCCTTTCAAAGCAAATCCTATACCACAAACATCACACATGAAGGGCTTTTCTCCTGTATGTGTTATTTTATGTGTTTGTAATGATCGTTTCTGAGCAAATCCTACACCACAAACATCACACTTATATGGCTTCTCTCCTGTGTGTGTTATTTTATGGCGTTGTAAGTTTTTTTTGTAAGCAAATCCTACCCCACAAACATCACACTTATATGGTATCTCTCCTGTATGTGTTATTTTATGTGTTTGTAATGAGCCTTTCTGAGCAAATCCTACACCACAAACATCACACTTGTAAGGCTTCTCTCCTGTATGTGTTAATTTATGTGTTTGTAATGAGCCTTTCTGAGCAAATACTACACCACAAACATCACACATATAAGGCTTCTCTCCTGTATGTGTTATTTTATGTCTTTGTAATGAGCATTTGTGAGCAAATCCTACACCACAAACATCACACATGTAAGGTTTATCTGTTCTATGTTTTATTTTAGGGCACTGAATATTCTCAGTATTACTTTGAACAATTCTTTCCTTGTCAGGTAATATTTTACTATCACTGCTGCAGTTTTCACTGTGTGAAGCCAGTCCATAGTTGGTATCATTCTCACAAATGTCTGTGGATAAAGCCTTCTTATAATCAGTCTCACAAATGTCTGTGGTTAAAGCCTTCTTATAATCAATCTCACAAACATCTGTGGATAAAGTCACCTTATAATCAGTCTCACAAATGTCTATGGATAAAGCCTGCTTATAATCAGTCTCACAAATGTTTGTAGATAAAGCCACCTTATAATCAGTCTCACAAATGTCTGTGGATAAAGCATCCTTATAATCAGTATCACTAATATATGTGGATAAAATCTGCTTATAGTCATTCTCACAAAAATCTGCAGATAAGGCCAACTTATAACCAGTCTCAGAAACATCTTCAGTTACACTATAACAGTCTATGAAATTCTCTGATTTTATGTGATCTGCCAGACTTGACTTAGTCATTTTTCCTGTCACTACCACTGCCAATTTGACATCCTGTGTCATGTTTATTGTTTCAGTAATTTTATTTCTGTTATCTTGAAGCAATACTTCTGGACAATCACCATTCTCAACAAGATCCTGGCAGTTAATCCTGCATGATATTTTCATACTGCCATCCAAGATATTATTCTGAAGGAAAGATGCCTTCCTTGAATGCATGTCTGGAATATTAAAACAAAAAGAGTTTAGATAATTATTAAAACAAACATCATATCAGTTTTATCTCTGTCCCAGGCAGTTTTTAGGTATTATGATGCCACCAAAAATGGATGCCATTAAACAAAGAGGTAATGCTATAAAACAGGCAGTAAATGTTTATCAATCAATCAACGCACTTGAGTTCCCTATAGGAGCAGAGACCTTTAACAAACACATACCAAATCCTGTTATGTGCCATACTTGAGTTCCCTATAGGAGCAGAGACCTTTAACAAACACATACCAAATCCTGTTATGTGCCATATTTGAGTTCCCTATAGGACCAGAGACCTTTAATAAACACAAACCAAATCCTGTTATGTGCCACACTTGAGTTCCCTATAGGAGCAGAGACCTTTAACAAACACAAACCAAATCCTGTTATGTGCCATACTTGAGTTCCCTATAGGAGCAGAGACCTTTAACAAACACAAACCAAATCCTGTTATGTGCCATACTTGAGTTCCATATAGGAGCAGAGGACTTTAACAAACACATACCAAATCCTGTTATGTGCCATACTTGAGTTCCCTATAGGAGCAGAGACCTTTAACAAACACAAACCAAATCCTGTTATGTGCCATACTTGAGTTCCCTATAGGAGCAGAGACCTTTAACAAACACAAACCAAATCCTGTTATGTGCCATACTTGAGTTCCCTATAGGAGCAGAGACCTTTAACAAACACAAACCAAATCCTGTTATGTGCCATACTTGAGTTCCATATAGGAGCAGAGGACTTTAACAAACACAAACCAAATCCTGTTATGTGCCATACTTGAGTTCCCTATAGGAGCATAGACCTTTAACAAACACAAACCAAATCCTGTTATGTGCCATACTTGAGTTCCATATAGGAGCAGAGGACTTTAACAAACACATACCAAATCCTGTTATGTGCCATACTTGAGTTCCCTATAGGAGCATAGACCTTTAACAAACACAAACCAAATCCTGTTATGTGCCATACTTGAGTTCCATATAGGAGCAGAGGACTTTAACAAACACATACCAAATCCTGTTATGTGCCACACTTGAGTTCCCTATAGGAGCAGAGACCTTTAACAAACACAAACCAAATCCTGTTATGTGCCATACTTGAGTTCCATATAGGAGCAGAGGACTTTAACAAACACATACCAAATCCTGTTATGTGCCACACTTGAGTTCCCTATAGGAGCAGAGGACTTTAACAAACACAAACCAAATCCTGTTATGTGCCACACTTGAGTTCCCTATAGGAGCAGAGGACTTTAACAAACACAAACCAAATCCTGTTATGTGCCACACTTGAGTTCCATATAGGAGCAGAGGACTTTAACAAACACAAACCAAATCCTGTTATGTGCCACACTTGAGTTCCATATAGGAGCAGAGGACTTTAACAAACACATACCAAATCCTGTTATGTGCCATCAACTAAAGTTCTTTTCACATTTTTCTCATTCCTGTCTCTTCTCCATGTGATTTTTTGGTCTATCTCTGCCACTCTTACCCAGCGGATTCCAGAAATAGAACCTGAGTGAAACAGTCCCAGTTATGATGGTTTGGGCCAGGACTAGACTTGAAAAAGAACCTGAGTGAAACAGTCCTAGTTATGATGGTTTGGGCCAGGACTAGACTAGAACCAGGCCAAAAAGAAGACAGCTGATAGGATAGACTAACACTTTCTCTGGCAAACCTCTACATAGTGCACCCAAGGTAGAAGAAATCTACATGATAAAGACATTACTATGTAAGTAAGTGACATATCCATTGCCAGCTTCTTTTTCTCATCTCTTGTTCCACCTGCACATGTCTGGTTCTTGTCATTAGTGGCCTTGTCATATCATTTCAATATATCTATTGTAAACAAGCACTCATTTATGAAAGTCTGTAGCTATTTGTATGTTGTCACTGTTGTTCTCCATGTTTCAGAGCCATACAATAAGAATGACTTGACATTTGAGTTGAAGATTCTAATTTTTCTGCTGGATTTGATTTCTCTTGTCTATATGTTTGCCAATGCAATGAAGGCCCCTCTTGCCTTACGTATTCTTAGTCTGATATCATTATGCAACCCCCCCCCCCCCCCCCCCCCCCCCCCCCCCCCCCCCCCCCCCCCCCCCCCCCCCCCACACTTGGTTTACATTGCTGCCAACATGTGTGTATAATTCTACATCTTGCAGAAGTGCTTCTTCAAAGTCAATCTTGTTATCATTTACTGCTGTACACACAAACAGCATAATTGTCAACCTGTATGGGATTCCCATACAAAGTACAGGAAATTGACATTTATAGCTGTGTACGCCTGTGGAAGGTCATTATACAAATTTTCTAGAGAAAAAAAAATATTCACTAATCCATGTTTTTGTTGAAATCCATTTCTTTTAAATCCCGGGAATTCTCTGCATCTATTTCTAAAATGAGATCTCTCCCAGCTTCTTCTTCTTGCGATCACATCTTTGATGTTTACACCGTCAGACGAGTTCTCATGATGAATTCGACTGTTGTTTGAAGTTCTCTTTAGCTCCATATAGCTTTGAGTTTAGTGTTGAATCATTGGGCCAGTATATCTTTCTTAACTGGTCATACAGAGGACAATCCTGTAGAACATGCTCAGCAATTTGTTCGTTTAATCCACATGTGCACAGCGGTGAAGCAGACAATCGTAGCTTGTGCATGTGTTTATTCAGTTTGTTATGCCCTGTCCTGATGTGAAAAATGGTTATCTGTCCCTGTCAGTCAAGAGTAGTAGTTGTTGTTGGGTTGATTCTGTTCTCTTCTGATAGTCTGGATAGCTCTCTTTTTCTAAGTGTATGTGATTTCATTATCTTCTTGTTCGCATTCTCCTCCCTTTTTTGCAAGTTTATCTGCCTTTTCATTTCCGGGTACACCACAATGAGATGGTACCCACTGAAGTATGGTTCTCTTTTTGGCAGCTACCTTGTTTAGTTCATTTCTCAGATGCGGGGGTTTACAACCCTTGAGAGCTTGCAGGACAGACAGTGCATCTGTGAGGATGACTACCTGGTGGCAGTCAGAGTTGGTGTTATAAATCATATTTGCAGCTTGCTCTAGAGCTTGAACCTCAGCTGTATAGTTGGAACAGAATTTACCAGTGGGAATGTGCCTAGTCTCATAGTGGTTGTCAGGATATGAGATAAAGATACCGGCACCTCCATTCCTAACAGCATTTGTTGCTGATCCATCTGTATATTGTGTTTATTATTTATAATTTGATGGTTGAAATGAACCACCATGAGCCACGTGGTCGCCTTTAGCCCTATTTGCCTAAATATCTATTGTTCAGTAAGAACTCAAATACGTATTTATAATGGGTATGTTGAAAGTATATTATTTGTTATTTTTAACATATGATGTTGTCTTGCAGTTTTTTTCAAATTTATTATGTATCAATAAGATGAGAAAGGGGTAGTAATAGGATACAGCATAGTAGGCCTATATGTAGATTATTATGTAATTGTGCCAAATCAATTCTGTAGAAGGGTGCATAATTGTCTGTTGTTATTGTTTTAATTACTTATTTTGTTGCTGTTTTTTTTATTAAAGTCTGATTTTAGTGTTTTCTGGCACAATATTATTTGTGTATAAGCTGGGAACAGGGATTGATTTAGGGTGAAGGTTAGTGTTACGCAATATTTTTTTTTTTTATGGGCTTCGTAGGTATAGGTGCCATGAGATGAAATCGCAAAATAAAGTTATATGAGGCAATCTGGTTAAAGTAGTCAACAAAGTTGATTATACAGCGGCATGTGTGTGATTATAGTTTGTTATTACTGTGTTTGTTTGGTTTTTTTAATGAATTAATATTTTAGTATTATATTAGCACAATCAGGGTGTTTGTGTATGTTATTATGCGTGAAAAAGCTGTAAAAACGATTTTCTGTTTTCTTTTTCTGAGCAAAACGGTGAGAAAGATGTACTTGACCTTTTTGGTGGAAAAAAACAACAGTGGGACAAGATCTTTGATGCCAGCGAAATATGTCGCCATCGCCGATGACATCAGAATTGTAGTTAGGGTAGAGTTTTAGGTTTATGATCCTTACACTTTTAACCCTTTAAATCCTCCGACCCCTCCCTTATTTTTTGTAACTGTGAGAAAGATGTACTTGACCTTTTTAGTGGAAATAAAGAACAGTGGGACAAGATCTTTGATGCCATCAAAATATCTCACCATTGCCGTTAGCATCAGAATTTTAGTTAGGGTATAGTGATAGGTTTATGATTCTTACACTCAACCCTTTAAATCCTCCGACCCCTCCCTTATTTTTTTTTTTATTGTGTCTCTAAATGTGGTGAAATGAAGGACAGTGGGCCATCTGTAAGATACAGGCTTAAAACAAGAATTCAGAAATGAAAGCTCGTAGACAGGATCAGAGGTTGTGGTAGTAGTCACAGTATTTTATGCAAGGGATGAATTCCTTAATTTAAAACTAGCATAAAAATGGCTGTTAACAGTAGGACAGTGTTTTATTCTCAGTACACATCAATTTACAACTACTAAAATATTTTTTGCTTTTTAAAAATGGCGGTGTTTTATCTTCATGTTTATTACATTATTATATATGTATATTATCATCACCATTATAATCTGACTTTCGTTATAAAATTACTGATTTTCTGGTGCATTTGACAAAACTAACACAAACATCACCATATTTTAAAGGCTGTGATATCTTTATGAGATATAACACACATTTTAAACGATTATTACTTAAAGATTTCTTATTACAGCTTACTTACTTACTTAGTCGTTCCCCTTCTACCGTGAGGTGTAGAGGTTTGGAAGAGAGAGCGCCAGATTATTCTATCAGCTGTCTTCTTCCTGGCCTGGTTCCATTCTAGTCATCGGTCCTTCAAAGATTGTCTAATGTTGTCCTCCCAGCGGACTCTGGGTCGTCCTGGGGGTCTGGATCCCTGGCTCTTTGTTTCCCATGCTTGTCGTGGTAGCCGATCTTCTCCCATTCTGCAGACATGGCCAAACCATCTTAGTTGGGACTGTTCTATTTGGGTCTGCAGCGGGTGGGATTTTAGGCCTTGACGTATCGTCTGGTTGCGGACCATGTCTCTTCTTGTTACTTCAACCACCTTCCCCAGATACCTCATTTCTGAGGTTTGGATCTGGCTTTTGTGGGTTGTAGTCATTGCCCATGACTCGCATCCATATGTCAAGACTGGGACATAGGTGGAGCGGTATACAGCCGTCTTCGTTTTCTTACCAACCTCTTTCTTGCTGAGGAATCCTCGATTTATGGCCTGAAAAAGTCTCCCAGCCGCTGCTTTTCGAGTGGCCAACTCTTCTTTGATGCCCCCCTTTCGGTCTATAATAGCTCTCAGGTATTTGAAGTGGTCGAACTGCTCCAGGACCCATTCTCCCAGCTTAATCTGATGTTTTCTTTCTTCTCATGATATCACCATGGATTTTGTTTTAGAGCTGCTTATGACCATCCCTCTCTTCTTCAGCTCTTCCTTCCAGACTTGCAGGTTGGATTGAAGATGTGCCTCTGATTTAGCAATCAGGGCAACATCATCAGCAAATGCCAGCTCTGAAATACAGACCTCTCTCATCTTCCAGTACTTCACTGAATATTTTCTTGTTTTCTCCTTACATGTCTCGATGACATCATCCATGAGGAGTATGAAAAGATAAGGTGACAGGATATCACCTTGTCTTACACCAGAGTGGTCCTGAACTCTTCTGACTTATGGTTTGTTGTCCTCACATAATTTCTGCAAGACTTGTAGAAGCTCTGTATAGCATGAATCAGAGGTGCTGGAATGTTCTTCCTTGCCAAACAGTCCCAAAGTTTGCTCCAGGGGACCCTGTCAAACACCTTTTCCAGATCTATGAAACAAAGATGGATCTCACTCTTATACTCAAGGGCCTTTTCACTCAGCTGTCTGAGTGTGAAGATTAGGTCTTGAGTACTTCAGTTTGCTCGGAATCCGCACTGGATCTCATCCAATTGTGGCTCAGCTGCCTTTTTTTACTTATTATATATTAATATATGTTTTGCTTAAAGTTGTTGGGTGTTTGTAAGGTTTTTACTGGTATTGGGTATAGGTTTTTACTGGTATTGGGTACAGGTTTTCATCTCAGGAGGTTGACAGGTATGATACAGGCATACACATAAACACACATACATGCAAAGCTACATATTTATCAGAATCTTTATTCTCCTTTAAATACTTTGACATGTAATAAATGATGTAATAAATACACCACACAAAATTGGAGTATCATTAGAATTTACAATACTGTGAAATGCATCTCATGTAGCACAATATTGGTGTTGTGTGTGTGTGTCTGAATTCACTTTAGATCGAATATCTTCCTGTCCTATATATACATATTAGCATCTTTATTCTACATGATGTATTAAATACAATTTATTGGAAGAATAAAAGATATAGATAGATGCTAGTCTTTCTGACTACACGTTGGATGAACTGTCTTTCCTCGGGAATTAGACGACTAGAAACCTTACTTAAAAGAGAATTCTGGTGAAACTAAACAGGATATTTTCTAGACAATAAATTCTTTCTCAGAATCCTACAAAGGACTATGTAAGACACTGTGCATAAAGTTGAGAAAGATATTTGGTGCCCAGCCACATTAAAATATCCTGACCCAATAGTGTTTATTACATTACGGATCTGCACCCAGGGTGTAGATTTTAATTACTAAACACTTTACAACCCAATTACATATTACAAGAAAAATAACAACGGACTCTGTAATGTAAATTTTACAAAATTGAAGATAGATTCTCTCATACTTGAAATGAAATTTACAAAATGATGATAAATTCTCAAGTATGTTAAAAAATTTACAACTATAAGTTCTTATGTGCAGGAAACAAAATTATCTATGGTTCTGAAACATGTCAGAGTAAATTTTGCATCCTATGGACAATTAACTATTCTGTACTGGTCTGGGCAGCCCTAAGTGAGCAGATCTACAACACTGCTACAGAGGTTCTGGGTCCTTCCATCAAGAAACAAAATGACTGGTTTGATGAGAACTCAGATGATATAAAGCAGATGTTGGCTGAGAAACACCATCTCCATAAAGCATACTTAAATGATCCAAAATCTACATCCAAGAAAGACGCTTTCAACAACATGCGTAGAATCGTCCAACATAAACTATGCCAGATGCGGGACTCATGGCTGAGTAATAAAGCAGATGAGATCCAAGGCTTTGCTGACAGCCATGACTTGAAAAACTTTTACCTTGCACTCAAAGCGGTCTATGGTCCAACATCATCAGGATCATTTCCCCTCCTTAATGCAGATGGAAAAACACTAATTACAGACAAGGAAAAAATTCTCCAACGCTGGGCTGAACATTTTAATAATATCTTGAACCAGCCATCATCTATTAACGACGAAGCCATCATCCGCCTGCCCCAAATTCCTATAAATGAAGCATTAGATGATGTACCAACTCTGGAGGAAACTAAAAAAAGCGATTCGTCAACTGTCTAGTGGAAAGGCCCCTGGCTCCAATTCAATTCCTGTTGAGGTTTATAAAGATGGCGGTGCAGTTCTGATAGAGAAACTTCATATGATCTTCCAGCAAATGTGGCAGAGTGAAACCATCCCACACGATCTCAAAGATGCCTCAATTATACATCTATATAAACGTAAAGGTAATCGCCAAGACTGCAACAATCATCGAGGCATCTCTCTTTTATCAATCGCTGGGAAGATATTCACCAGAATCCTTTTGAATCGCCTTACGGCTCATCTTGACAAAGGTCTTTTACCTGAAAGTCAGTGTGGATTCCGGAAAGAACGTGGAACCACAGATATGGTGTTCGCTGCAAGACAGCTACAAGAAAAATGCCAAGAACAGCACTGTGACCTGTACACAGCCTTCATCGACTTGACAAAGGCGTTCGACACGGTCAGTAGAGAGGGTCTATGGAAGATCATGGCAAAATACGGCTGCCCAAAGAAATTTATCACAATAGTGCAGCAACTGCATGATGGAATGCAGGCTAGAGTTCAGGAAAACGGTGAGCTATCGGAGCCTTTCCCCGTCTCAAATGGAGTTAAACAAGGGTGCGTACTTGCACCGACTCTGTTCAGTATCATGTTTTCTGCTATGCTGACTGATGCTTTTAGAGACGGGGAGACAGGAATCGACATTAGTTATCGTATTGATGGAAAATTGTTTAACCTTAGGAGGCTTCAAGCAAAAACCAAGGTCAAATCACACACCATCAGAGATCTTCTGTTTGCTGATGATTGTGCCCTCAATGCTGGCTCAGAGGCTGATCTGCAGCATAGTGTGGATAGATTCTCCGAAGCCTGCGCCAACTTTGGGCTTACCATCAACACGAAGAAAACAGAAATCATGTACCAACCAGCTCCTGGCACAGTTTATACTGAGCCAGTCATCAAGGCTAATGGTGAGAAACTGAATGTTGTGAACAGATTCACATACCTTGGTAGCACACTATCCCAGAACATTGTCATTAATGATGAGGTGAACACCAGGATCTCCAAAGCCAGCAGCACATTTCGCAGACTATACACTAACGTTTGGCATCGAAGTGGCATTAGTCTACAGACAAAGCTGAAGGTGTACAGAGCTGCGGTGCTTCCAGTGCTGCTATATGCATGTGAAACATGGACTGTATACAGGCGCCACGTAAAGAAGCTAAACCACTTCCATACAGTCTGTCTCAGGAAGATAATGAACATCAAATGGCAAGACAAGATCCCGGATACCGCCGTTCTTGACAGAGCTGGTATCACTAGTATTGATACTATTCTGATGCAGTCACAAATTCGCTGGGCAGGTCATGTAGTCCGCATGCCAGACCATCGACTGCCAAAGATACTCTTTTATGGTGAGATGCAGAAGGGTAAACGCTCCCATGGTGGCCAAAAGAAGCGCTTCAAAGACACGTTAAAGACGTCATTGAAAACCTTTGACATAAACCCAGACACGTGGGAAGCTGCTGCGCAAGACCGAACTGCTTGGCGCACATCTCTTCGTAAAGGTGCAGCAGCATGCGAATCATCCAGAAGAGCAGCAGCGGAACAGCGGAGACAAGCTAGAAAGGACCGTGAAATAAAACCTTCACATGAAGCAAACATTCCCTGCCCACACTGTCCAAGATCTTTCCAGGCCCGCATCGGGCTCTTCAGTCACCTTCGTACCCATAGACTAACCTAACATATTCTTAAATAATTGGATGAACAGAGTGGTCTTCATCACCCGTGATGGACGAACAACCACTGGTTCTGCTGGCATGTTACACTACTCATCTCTGATGCTGCTCAATGTATGTTGTCCTGTTGCCAGGTTCAATCTGTCCCAGCACTCCAGGGCCCGTAGGACAAGTACTTCTAGTAGGGTTTCAGAGGATGTCAGGGGCTGCTTCCTCTGTCTTGACACAGGGCACATCACAAACTGGAATGGACTATGTCTGCCCTCCAGAACACTGCATATGGTTAGGTCTCCTGGTAGGACAACCTGGTAGGATTTCTCAACTGAACCACAATACTTTTTAAAACTGGACAGTTCCCCTCTGTAATTGCATTGGCAGGACCACTAGTTGTTTCATGGTGTGGCCTGCCCGGCTTGGCTGCCACTTTGAGAAACGCGCCCAAATTCACTACAAGGATTGCCAGGGTTTATTCCTGCTAAATTTAAATGGGGGTGATGGATGTGACCTGTTTTTAACCCTTGTCCGACCCCAAACACACACCCACACACTGGCCGGTACTTGGCATTCTGATACCAGGCGATAAATGAACTTCGCACGGGTTGCTGAGGTCAAAAGTCACATGACAATATTACTGCCTACCAGTTGGCTAGAAATGTAATTATTCCCAGGGGAAACCCCATGTTAAACAGGACCTCGGGTCAGAAGTTCATGACTGAGCAAGAAAGGAATTTTCAAGTTCAACCAAAGATGGAACAACGAGCGAAATATTTTTGTTGAAAAAGAATCCAGAAGAGAGCGACTGATTTAGACAAGTGGTTGACTTGCTAAAAATAAGAAAGGAATGAGTGAACTCTTATGAAGAAAGATAAAAGATTGACAGAGAGAAAAGAAGGCGAATTCTGCTTCGTCACAAAAGGGAACACAAGTAAAACATAGAAGAGAAACATAGAGTGAAACAGAAGAGAAACATAGTGCAACATAGAAGGAAAACAGAAGGGAAATATGAAGTGAAACAGAGTGAAAGATAGAATTAAACATTGACAGAAAACATACTGAAACAAAAAAGAGAAAAACGGAGTGAATCTTAGACAGGAAACGTATAGTGAAACACTGAAGGGAAACACAGAGTGAAACATAGAAAGGGAACACAGAGTGAAACATACAACAGAAACAGAGGGAAATATAGAATGAAACATACAACAGAAACAGAGTGAAACATAGAATGAAACATAGAAGGGAAACAGTGAAAGATAGAATGAAACCAGATTGAAGAAAACATAACTGTGAATCTTAGAAGCTACTCTCTCGTTTCCTGGTATTCCACAATGAGACGGTATCCACTGCATGGCGACCCTGCGCTGATTGCACAGTTCAGAAAGTAGGGCTTGTATACCTGGCAATTTTCTGGACTGAAGTGCTTGGAGTGC
Source organism: Oreohelix idahoensis (assembly GCA_024509875.1). NCBI lineage: Eukaryota > Metazoa > Mollusca > Gastropoda > Stylommatophora > Oreohelicidae > Oreohelix > Oreohelix idahoensis. The sequence goes on from JAMPIV010015318.1 coordinate 261,685, forward strand.
TGATCTTGCATCTGTCTGGAATACTACAGGCTGTGGACCGAGATTGGTGTTCAATAGTTTCTCAGTTATCACCTTGATTGCCTGGATTTCTGCATCATAGTTGTTACAGAATTTCCCCGCTGGTACTCTGACCATATCCCTAGTGTTGTTTGGGTATTCTATGTACACTCCTGCTCCTCCATTCTTTACTGCATTCTGTGCTGACCCATCCGTGTATACTCGGATCCAGAAGTCCTGTGGGTATTCATCATCTAGGAAACTGAGAGTGACTGTCCTACGTTGCACGCTGTTCTGTTCATCCCTGTCGAATATTCCTTTCACTTTTGTCTGGATGTGTACTGGTTGTCCAGGCTCCTCTCTCCAAGGGGTTTGTTCTGGCACAGACTTTATGGGGCTGTTAACTTCAGGCAGGTCTGAGGTTTGTCTATGAAATCATTTGGCCTGGTGGATAAAGCTGTTTCTTTTCAGTCGCCCCATTGCTAAGTTTTGGAATCTGTCCTTCATTGAAACATAGAATGGAAACATAGGGTAAAACATTGAAAGGGAACATGGAGTGAAACATAGAAAAGGAACAGAGTGAGACATAGAGTGAAACAGAAGGGAAACAGAGTGAAACATAGAAGGGAAACATAGAGTGAAACACAGAAGTGAAACATGGAAGCGAAACATAGCGAAACATAGAAAGGAAACATAGAAGGGACACATAGAGTGAAACAAAGAAGGGAAACATAGAAGGGAAACAGAGTGAAAGAAGGGAAACATAGAAGGAAAACATAGAAGGGAAACATAGAAGGAAAACATAGAAGAGAAACATAGTGAAACATTGAAGGGAAATATAGCATGAAACATAGAAAGGAAAAATAGGAGGAAAACATAGAGTGAAACAAAGAAGTGAAACATAGAAGGGAAACATAGAAGGGATACATAGAGTAAAATATAGAAGGGAAACATAGAGTAAAACATAGAAGGAAAACATTGAGTGAAACTTAGGTAAACATAGAGTGAAACACATAAGTGAAACATAGAAGGGAAACATAGTGAAACATAGAAGGGACACATAGAGTGAAACACAGAAGTGAAACATAGAAAGGAAACATAAAAGGGACACACAGAGTGAAACATAGATGGAAAACATAGAGTGAAACATAGAAGGGAAACATACAGTGAAACATAGAAGGGAAACATAGAGTGAAACATAGAAGGGAAACATAGAGTGAAACATAGAAGGGAAACATAGAGTGAATCATAGAAGAGAAACAGAGTGAAACACTGAAGGGAAACATAGAGTGAAGCACAGAATGGAGACATAGAAAAGAAACATAGAAGGGAAACATAGAGTGAAACACTGAAGGGAAACATAGATTGATCTTTGTGGTATTTTGTGTTTTTTTTTTACACGCTTTTATTTAAGTGTATGTCACTTTCATGTCACTTGCAAATCTTGCAATCGATTTTTCAATCACTTCCAGATGAGCAATAGCTCTGAAACTTGGCATAGTTGTGTATTCCCAATGACAATTCAATAATCAGTCAATTATTTAAATAATTTAATATTGTAATTTTGACTTACTTACTTACTTACTTAGTCGTTCCCCTTCTACCGTGAGGTGTAGAGGTTTGGAAGAGAGAGCGCCAGACCATTCTATCAGCTGTCTTCTTCCTGGCCTGGTTCCATTCTAGTCCTCGGTCCTTCAAAGATTGTCTAATGTTGTCCTCCCAGCGGACTCTGGGTCGTCCTGGAGGTCTGGATCCCTGGCTCTTTGTTTCCCATGCTTGTCGTGGTAGCCGATCTTCTCCCATTCTGCAGACATGGCCAAACCATCTTAGTTGGGACTGTTCTATTTGGGTCTGCAGCGGATGGGATTTTAGGCCTTGACGGATCGTCTGGTTGCGGACCATGTCTCTTCTTGTTACTTCAACCACTTTCCTCAGATATCTCATTTCTGAGGTTTGGATCTGGCTTTTGTGGGTTGTAGTCATTGCCCACGACTCGCATCCATATGTCAAGACTGGGACATAGGTGGAGCGGTATACAGCCATCTTCGTTTTCTTACCAACCTCTTTCTTGCTGAGGAATCCACGATTTATGGCCTGAAAAAGTCTCCCAGCCGCTGCTTTTCGAGTGGCCAACTCTTCTTTGATGCCTCCCTTTCGGTCTATAATAGCTCCGAGATATTTAAAGTGGTCGACCTGCTCCAGGACCTGTTCTCCCAACTTAATCTGATGTTTTCTTTCTTCTCGTGATATCACCATGGATTTTGTTTTAGAGCTGCTTATGACCATCCCTCTCTTCTCCAGCTCTTCCTTCCAGACTTGCAGGTTGGATTGGAGATGTGCCTCTGATTTAGCAATCAGGGCAACATCATCAGCAAATGCCAGCTCCAAAATATTGACCTGTCTCATCTTCCAGTACCCCACTGAATACTTTCTTGTTCTCTCCTTACATGCCTTGATGACATCGTCCATAAGGAGTATGAAGAGGTAAGGTGATAGGATATCACCTTGTCTTACACCAGTGGTGGTCCTGAACTCTTCCGACTTATGGTTTGCTGTCCTCACATAATTTCTGCAAGACTTGTAGAAGCTCTGTATAGCATGAATCAGAGGTGCTGGAATATTCTTCCTTGCCAAACAGTCCCAAAGTTTGCTCCAGGGGACCCTGTCAAACGCCTTTTCCAGATCTATGAAACAAAGATGCATCTCACTCTTATACTCAAGGGCCTTTTCACTCAACTGTCTGAGTGTGAAGATTAGGTCTTGAGTACTTCGGTTTGCTCGGAATCCGCACTGGACCTCATCCAATTGTGGCTCAGCTGGGCGTCGGAGTCTCTGCTCTAGGATTCTAGAGTAGATTTTACCAGGGACACTGAGAAGGGATATGCCTCTATGGTTTCCACACTGTCGATTGTCACCCTTTTTGAAAATTGGTGTTATGATGGCAATCTCCCAATCCTTTGGTATGGTCTTGTTGTACCACGCTGCCTGTAAAACCCTTAAGAGTAATAGGTCACCTGATGCTCCCATGAACTTAACCATTTCTGGTGTTATACCATCATGCCCTGCTGCTTTGCCCATCTTGATTTTCTCTAGTGCTGCCCTCAGTTCTTCCATCTTTATGTCATCTTCACCATCATTGGTTTTCTCTTCTGTGCTAGTGGTTATCATTTCAGATGCTTCACCATGCTCACCATCCAGGAGTTCTGAGAAATATTCTTTCCATCTTTCCATTACTTCCTTCGGGGCAGTAAGCAATTTGCCTTGCTTGTCCTTTATAAATTTGAGAGGGCATTGTTTTTCTTTCCTCATGTTCTTTAGGGTCTTATAGAACAATTTTTGGTTTTCTTGTGCATCTTTTTCTAGCTTTTCTCCAAATTCTTCCCAGGACTTCTGTTTTGCTGCTAGCACTTTGTTCTTTGCTTCTGTTCTGAGTGTCACATATTCTCTATATTTTTCCATTTGTCCTGTTGTGTTTTTAGCTCCTAAATATTGTTTCCATGCCATTTTCTTCTCTCTTATTTTCTCTTTAACTTCCTCTGTCCACCAAGGTGTCCTCTTTCTCTGGTTCCCAAGTCGGACTTCAATGCATGCTTCTGCAGCAGCTGTCTTTATGATATCCTTGAATTTATTCCAGAGGGTTTCCAAGTCATCAGGTCATTCTTCTGTGTTGCTCACTGCTGTAGCAATAAGCCCCTGATATCTGGTCTTAATTTCTGGCTCTCTCAGCTTGTAGGTCCTAATGCTCATTTCTCCTGCTCGTTTACTTGGTTTCTTGCGTGATGTTGGGCAGTTCCTAGGCTGAGCAACTCTTTCAGTTGTTCTTTTGATTGTTAGCAGGTAGTGATCACTTCCAATCTCTGGCCCCCTCCAGACTCTTGCATCTCGGACATATCTGAATGAGCTTCTCCGAACAATGGCATAGTCGATTACTGACTTCTCATTCTTGGTTGGTTCACATCTAGTGTATGCATGTATGCGCTTATGGGGGAACTTTGTGTTTATAATGATCAGATTCTTGCCATCGAGATCCATGACTCCTTGTCCTTTTTTCTTCGTTTCCGTTATAGCCAGGATTTCTAGTTTTGCTTTCCTCATCTCTTCCACCAGCTCCTCTTCCTTCCCATTTATACTTCTTGTGTTCCAAGTTCCATAAGTCGTAGTCCGTAGTCCGTTCCAGTTCGTCGCCTTTAGAATCAGTCCGGTTTTCTCTCTTGTAGTTCGCGTAATCATGATTTAAAGCAAACAGGTGATTGGCCTGTTGTGCCTTTGCATGGTGGAGGGGCTGCCTCCTTACGGCCTCCATGCAGGCCGCCCTCCTCCTTTTTCATCCGGGCTTGGGACCGGCATAGGCGGAGTTTGTAATTTTGACACTGTGAGTAATTAAAGTTTTTCGTAAAAAAATGTAAACAAATCAGGGGCCATAATCAAGTTAATTAATTTTTCTATGCGTAAAACAGGGCAGTAATCAAAAAAGTGTCTAGCTAAATCAAGGGAAACAATCCAAATTATGAATCAAAGGAAAGTCGGAGTTCGATCTCTATAGGCCTTCAAATTGAACAAATTGAGTGCACCAAATTAACAGGCACAAAGCCATGTAATATTGACTCTCTATAAGAAATGGATCACTAAAGAAATTTTAGACCAGATTTACAATAAGTAAAAATATTGTTTATGTTTTACGATGTCATAATTTTCTAACACTAAAAAGAAGAAAAAAAAATTAAAAAAAAATATTTTAAACACATGCTTTTAATGCACTAAAATGTCCAAAAATAATTTTTCAAGGAGTTTATAACTTGCATTAAAAAAAATGTAACATCAAATTGACAAAAAGCATAGGGCGCTGATTCTGCATGACATTAACTTCTGCTTTATACTTTATTAGACAACTATGGATAAAATATATGATAAGCGCTTAAACGCCCCACACTGTTTGTCAATTTGATGTTATATTTTTTTTACTGCAAGCTATAAACTCCTTGAAAAATTATTTTTGGGTTTTTAGTGTATTCACAAGTATTTTGCAAAGCAACCACATCAAAACACATCTGCTGAGTTTTCTTTCTGGTCCTTCATCAACGGAGACCAAAACAGAACTGATGTTTCACACAAAGTTAGGTTATCTTTCTTTTCTGTGTGTCAGACAAAAATCATGTTCAGCCTTCTGAATGCAATTCACGTCATGTGACAGAGTGTCTCACGTCTTTCATGTCCTGTTGGTAAACTAGTGGCTGAACTGTTTTGACTCAAGAGGGGGCAATTCTATCTCCTACTGTTGATTAAGTAGTATTACTTCCCTTTTATTTTATGTTACTGCAACCCGGCTACAAAAGAGTGAAACATAGAAGGGAAATATAAAAGAGAAACATAGAGTGAAACAGACTGAAACATAGAAGGGAAACACAGAGTGAAACAGAGAAGGGAAAAACATAAAAGAAACATAGAGGGGAAACATAGAGTGAAACACTGAAGGGAATCATTGAGTGAACCACAGAATGGAAACATAGAATGAAACATTGAAAGGAAACACAGAGTGAAACATTAAAGGGAATTACAGAGTGAAACACTAGAGAGGAATTACTCTTTTTCTCAGTTCCCATTAAAATACTAGGCAGGATAATTATTCAGAGAATTTCAAAAGCAGTTGACCATAAACTGAGGAAAGAAAAAGCAGGATTCAGAAAGAACAGAAGATGTGCAGATCGTATACACCCTCAGGAACATTATAGAGCAGTGCTCAGAATGGCAGAGACAGCTATACATTAACTGTTGATTTTGAAAAGGCATTTGACAGCTTATGGAAAATACTGAGGGCTTATGGAATTTCCAGCTGCATGGTTTCCATCATAAAAAAAACCTCTATTCTAACTTTACATGCAGTGTTGGGTTGAGACACCAAACTTTCGAGGTGAAGACAGGAGTATGACAGGGATGCCCCTTATCAACAACTTTATTTTTTCACATATATTTGAAGTATTGGAAGTCCATGTATAAAATATACTGTAGTACTAGGTTGTGGCACATCACACTCATGGGATAGAAAGATTTAAATGATAGCATTTTTGTTTGCCAAAGTCTAACAGATTCTTAAGCTGGGTAATAGAAATTTCCACCATATATATTCAAATCATGAATAGAGTGTGTTAATGCCTACCTTCATCATGTCCACCCGAATCAAACAGTTCTTCATTCAGAATCTTTGGCATTTTCAAGAAGGCATTATGCTGTATCTGATTACTTGTACAGCTGTTGCTGCAGTTAGTCTGTAATAAAGTATTCACAAACTGCTAAATAGCAAAATAGAGGAAATACATTTGGATTTTTTAAAGTAGAGGAATACATTTTTTATTCATCAAAGTAGGTTCAGATATTCAACTTGCTGTTACACATTTGTTTTGGAGGCATTATACTGATGTGAATCTGTTTTATATTAATGCTGAGCTAATTTCATAACCTCAGTGACAGCATTATAGCACTGATATGTTTTTGACAGTGAGGATATTGTTACAATGTGGGGATTATCTTCTAGTAGTTATAATTGATCAAAATATACCATCATAAAATGTACATGCATCGTACTGACAAACAGGAATGGAGATGGGTATGATTGTACAGGACATCACTGGCCGAAGAACACAAGTCATCGTGTAGAGGGTCCACAATATTTCTTCTTCATTTATTTAACTTCAGGAACAGCAACATCATAAGTAAGGCATTTATATAGTACATACATCATAGTAAAATCCTTCATCAGTCTCATCTCAATCATTCAGTTCTGGCCGCTGTACTAGAGGTGCATACCACCCAAGTAATGTGGACCAGACGGCGTGAATGAAAAAAATACTGGAATTATATCTTCAGTAATATATGGAACTTCTCGACAAGTTCTGAATCATCGTAGATAATATAGTGGCGGCCTTCGAAGTTAAATATGCCACTTAGATCTCTTCCTCCGCAATACTTGGAGCTTGAATAAAACACATCTTACTATGAAGACTAGAAGTAACGAAAGGCTAAGAATATTGGCCATTAGCATAAATTAGTGCAAAAGCGTTACGTCATTAATAACTGGTGGCATATTAAATATACAGCATTCAATATAAGTTAAAACCCGTGCAAAAACATGAGTTACCACAGAGAGACATTTTACCGCAAAATAATTGGTAATAGCCTATGCGTGACAACATACAACATATATTAATATCCATTCTTTAACAGATATCTTATAACATCATAGCACTGATATGTTTCTGACAGGGAGGATGTCTTACACAATCATAGCACTGATATGTTTCTGACAGAAAGGATGTCTTACAAGATCGTAGCACTGACATGTTCTGACAGGGAGGATGTCTTACAACATCACACTGACATGTTTCTGACAGGGAGGATGTCTAACAAGATCATAGCACTGATTTGTTTCTGACAAGAGAGGATGTCTTACAACATCATAGCACTGATATGTTACTGACAGAAAGGATGTCTTACAACATCAAAGCAGAAGTCATGGTGGATAGTACGAAAGAGAAGGATGATGAAGGATGAAGAGGTGGAAGATTTAAAGGAGAAAAAGCAAAGAGCCATCAATAACTTTAAGGGCTTGGCATGAGAAGCCAAAGACACTGTGTGAGAGGCCTTTGTGACACAGGTGAACAGGACAGTTCTTGCTGATGATGAACGGGAGACACATTGAGGAAACATATTGACAGATTACAGGACAGTTCTTGCTGATGATGAATGGGAGACACATTGAGGAAACATATTGACAGATTACAGGACAGTCCTTGCTGATGATGAATGGGAGACATGTTGAGGAAACATATTGACAGATTACAGGACAGTTCTTGCTGATGATGAATGGGAGACACGTTGAGGAAACATATTGACAGATTACAGGACAGTCCTTGCTGATGATGAATGGGAGACATGTTGAGGAAACATATTGACAGATTACAGGACAGTTCTTGCTCTGGAATCCCCAGGATAAGTCTAGTGGATATAGAGGACAAACACGTGGACAAGACAACTGTGACAATTAAAGCAATGGGGATGAGGAAGGTAAGGACAGACTTTGAGCTGATGGCATATAACTGATGGACTTGTATTTATTGTAGGTCAATGCTCTTTGTGTTGCTCAAGTGTAATAAACAAATAAATCAGTTTCATTATGCAATGACAAGCGTTTTTTTTTTCTAAACAACAAGTAGAAACAGAGATATGCTTCATGCTATTAATTAAGTATGGAATGTCTGGACCAGTCATGAGCTTATGGATTTGAGTTGCAGTTTTTCTCTTTTGTTACTGGCATGCATCATTTTAAAAAAAATGTTGTTACATACTGTATAAAATTATGACTAACTTGACAAGAAAAGAATATTTGGGAAAATAAATTCTCTGAAAAAGTCTCTTACTGTGTCAACTTCTTGATAAATTAATACATTTTCAATCTGTCCTTACTTGCTCTTAATGAAAGCAGACGGAAAATTACTTGATGCTGTGTGAACTAATGCTGGGTCCCCATGTACACTAAAATAAGAGTAATTTTGGTTACTATAATTGCTGGCAGGAGTAACAGAAAAAGTAGCATTCTTGCAATTTTGTTGTTGTTGTATAGTCAGTAAAGTGTATTAACTGCCTGTTGTATAGTCAGTAAAGTGCATTAACTGCCTGTTGTATAGTCAGTAAAGTGCATTAACTGCCTGTTGTATAGTCAGTAAAGTGCATTAACTGCCTGTTGTATAGTCAGTAAAGTGCATTAACTGCCTGTTGTATAGTCAGTAAAGTGCATTAACTGCCTGTTGTATAGTCAGTAAAGTGCATTAACTGCCTGTTGTATAGTCAGTAAAGTGCATTAACTGCCTGTTGTATAGTCAGTAAAGTGCATTAACTGCCTGTTGTATAGTCAGTAAAGTGCATTAACTGCCTGTTGTATAGTCAGCAAAGTGCATTAACTGCCTGTTGTATAGTGAGCAAAGTGCATTAACTGCCTGTTGTATAGTGAGCAAAGTGCATTAACTGCCTGTTGTATAGTCAGCAAAGTGCATTAACTGCCTGTTGTATAGTGAGCAAAGTGCATTAACTGCCTGTTGTATAGTCAGCAAAGTGCATTAACTGCCTGTTGTATAGTCAGCAAAGTGCATTAACTGCCTGTTGTATAGTCAGTAAAGTGCATTAACTGCCTGTTGTATAGTCAGCAAAGTGCATTAACTGCCTGTTATATAGTCAGTAAAGTGCATTAACTGCCTATTGTATAGTCAGCAAAGTGCATTAACTGCCTGTTATATAGTCAGTAAAGTGCATTAACTGCCTGTTGTATAATCAGTAATGTGCATTAACTGCCTGTTGTATAGTCAGTAAAGTGCATTAACTGCCTGTTGTATAATCAGTAATGTGCATTAACTGATTGTTGTATAGTCAGTAAAGTGCATTAACTGCCTGTTGTATAGTCAGTAAAGTGCATTAACTGCCTGTTGTATAGTCAGTAAAGTGCATTAACTGCCTGTTGTATAGTCAGTAAAGTGCATTAACTGCCTGTTGTATAGTCAGTAAAGTGCATTAACTGCCTGTTGTATAGTCAGTAAAGTGCATTAACTGCCTGTTGTATAGTCAGTAAAGTGCATTAACTGCCTGTTGTATAGTCAGTAAAGTGCATTAACTGCCTGTTGTATAGTCAGCAAAGTGCATTAACTGCCTGTTGTATAGTCAGTAAAGTGCATTAAGTGCCTGTTGTATAGTCAGTAAAGTGCATTAAGTGCCTGTTGTATAGTCAGTAAAGTGCATTAACTGCCTGTTGTATAGTCAGTAAAGTGCATTAACTGCCTGTTGTATAGTCAGTAAAGTGCATTAACTGCCTGTTGTATAGTCAGTAAAGTGCATTAACTGCCTGTTGTATAGTCAGTTTGGGATGTCAGGTATTGGTAGTACCTCTGGTTAAGGAGCTGTCATGCCCTTTTCAGGGCAGCTCGGCCACCTTTGGTCCAAACCTGGCATTCAGCTCTCACCTGTGGCTCCTCGTAGCTGTCAGCATGCAACAGCGGCCACCCCCCGGGAAACGGCTTTGACAGGCCGGCTAAACTAGGTGAGGGTAGCCGACTGGTTATAAACCTTCGGTGAGTTAGGGTCTGCCTACCCATGCATGCGAAGACTGGATTCGGTAGACTGCGCGGAAGAAACCACCTGTTGGTTCAACGGGCATGACAGCGATTACCAGCAACGCGCTGTGGAGCGTAAGGAGCATGGCGAGGCACGTAAAAAGCCATGGTCATCCACTGCACCTGACTTCATCTCCAGTCGTCTTGACTTGTCTTGCCACTGGATTAAGATGGACCCAGGCGAGAGAGTGAGGTCGACGAATTGCGCAACTCTTCCTCACTTTAAACCAAATCACTGCGCAAGTCACTCTTTCATCCACTCATCCATCCACTCACAACAAGTCCTGTGGCGATGGGCAAGCGGCAAAGCGGCAGGCGTGGGTGCGCTGGCAGTCGTAGTCGCAGACCTACACACAGGCGGCTCAGGCCATATGATCGTCTTCCACTGATCGGAGCAGCAGTGGGATTCGGCAGCCCCCTGAGTGACTGAGCAGCCCTCTTTAGGAAAGCACTGCTCACCTCCATGGCATGAGGAAGGGGCTAGAAAAGGTGCCCTAAACATTGCCTGCTCCACCATTACCTAACCAGCTTACCGCGGTTGGTGGGTACCCTATTTCAGCGGGCGACACATAAGAAAAAGAAAGGACAGATTTTTCCCCCTCATTCTAGGCGCATGGAATGTGCGCACTCTACTCGACAAAGACTTTAACACAAACAGACTCGAGAGGCGAACTGCCCTGATTGGGAGAGAACTGGCCAGATACAACATTGACATAGCAGCACTGAGTGAAACTCGACTTGCAGGCGAGGGCCAACTTTGCGAAAAGGGTGCAGGTTATACATTCTATTGGAGCGGAAGAGGAACTGAAGAAAGACGAGAAGCAGGGGTTGGATTTGCAATCAAAACAGCAATTATTGGCAAGCTAGCGGAGCCCCCAAAGGGAATAAATGACCAACTCATGACGGTCAAGATCCTGCTGCTTTATGGAAGGAAACATGCCACCATCATTAGCGCGTATGCACCAACTATGACAAACCAGGATGACGTCAAGGATAAGTTTTACGAAGAACTACATGCAGTCATTGCATCAGTTCCCAAAGCAGATAAGCTTATTATTCTTGGTGACTTTAATGCAAGAGTAGGCTCAGATAACATCTCCTGGAATAGCACTATCGGAAAGTACGGCGTGGGTCGCTGTAACAGCAATGGACTTCTTCTCCTCCAGACTTGCGCAGAACATAACCTCCTTGTCACCAACACCATTTTTTGACTTCCTATCCGCAACAGGACCTCCTGGATGCACCCTCGCTCGAAGCGTTGGCACCTAATTGACTATGTAATTGTTAGGAAGAAGGACAGGCAAGATGTCCGGGTGACCAAGTCCATGTGTGGTGCCGAATGCTGGACTGATCATCGCCTCATTGTGTCTAAACTTAAAATTCGTATCCAACACTGCTACAGAGGTCCTGGGTCCCGCCATCAAGAAACAAAATGACTGGTTTGATGAGAAGAATCGTGAGAAACTCCACATTAAAGGCTGATCCAATTCTACAGCCAGCTTTCAACTACATGCGTAGATAGAATCGTCCAACATAAACTACGCCCATCATCTATTAACTGGATCCTTTCCCCTCCTTAATGCAGATGGAAAAACACTAATAACAGACAAGGAAAAAAATTCTCCAACGCTGGGTCGAACACTTTAATAATATTCTGAACCAGCCATCATCTATTAACGATGAAGCCATCAACCGACTGCCCCAAATTCCTATAAATGAAGCACTAGATGATATACCGACTTTGGAGGAGACTGAAAAAGCGATTCGTCAACTTTCTAGTGGAAAGGCCCCCGGCTCCGATTCAATTCCTGTTGAGGTCTATAAAGATGGCGGTACAGTTCTGATAGAGAAACTTCACATGATCTTCCAGCAAATGTGGCAGAGTGAAACCATCCCACACAATCTCAAGGATGCGTCAATTATACATCTTTATAAACGTAAAGGTAATCGCCAAGACTGTAACAATCATCGAGGCATCTCACTACTATCAATCGCTGGGAAGATATTTGCCAGAATCCTTCTTAATCGCCTTATGGCTCATCTTGACAAAGGTCTTCTACCTGAAAGTCAGTGTGGATTCCGGAAAGAACGTGGAACCACCGATATGGTGTTCGCTGCAAGACAGCTTCAAGAAAAAATGCCAAGAACAGCACTGTGACCTGTACACAGCTTTCATCGACTTGACAAAGGCGTTCGACACGGTCAGTAGAGAGGGTCTATGGAAGATCATGGCAAAATACGGCTGCCCAAAGAAATTTATCTCAATAGTGCAGCAGCTGCATGATGGAATGCAGGCTAGAGTTCAGGAAAACGGTGAGCTATCGGAGCCTTTCTCAGTCTCAAATGGAGTTAAACAAGGGTGTGTACTTGCACCGACGCTTTTCAGTATCATGTTTTCTGCTATGCTGACTGATGCTTTCAGAGACGGGGACACAGGAATCGACATCAGATATCGTATTGATGGAAAATTGTTTAACCTTAGGAGGCTTCAAGCAAAACCAAGGTCAAATCACACACCATCAGGGATCTTCTGTTTGCTGACGATTGTGCCCTCAGTGCTGGCTCAGAGGCTGATCTGCAGCGTAGCGTTGATAGATTCTCCGAAGCCTGCTCCAACTTTGGGCTTACCATCAACACGGGGGACAACAGAAATCCTGTACCAGCTCCTGGCACAATTTATACTGAGCCAGTCATCAAGGTAAATGGAAATCATTCGTCATTGAGGGGGGGGGGGGGGGGGGGGGGGGGGGGGGGGGGGGGATGAGGTGAACACCAGATCTCCCAAAGCCTGGCACAATTGGCAGACTATACCTGAGCCAGTCATTAGTCTACAGACAAAGCTGAAGGTACAATGGAAAACATGACTGAAACGTAAAAAAAGCTCAACCACTGCCCATAATGTTGATAATGAAACAGGTTCACATACCTTGGTAGTACATTCTGACGCATCCCAGAACATCGTCATTGATGATGAGACCATCGACTGCCAAAACACCAGGGGATCCCTCCAGAAAAAGCGCCAGCAGCACATTTGGCAGACTATACACCAACGTTTGGCATCGTAAAGGTGGCATGCGAAATAGTCTACAGAACAGTGGAGACAAGCTAGAAAAGAGTGTATACAGAGCTGCGGTGCTTCCAGGCCCCGCATGCTGTCACCTTTCGTTTATGCTAATAATGTGAAAACATGATGGACTGTAGTACAGTGCATTAACTGCACGTTGTAAAAAAGCCTCAAGCCACTTCCTACAGTCTGTCAATCAGTTGAAGATAACTGAACATCAAATTGGTTACTAAAGACAAGTTAATCCCATGCTGATACCGCCGTTCTTGACAAGAGCTGGTATCCCTAGCATCAATATGCCCTATTCTGACACGCATTATACACAGATTCGCTGGGTTCAATTTACATAATTCAGGTCATGTAGAAAATTTTCATATCAATCCGCATGCCAGTTAAAAACCATCTGAAGAGCAAAACTGCCAAGGATACTCTTTATTATGGTGAGTAAGGATCATCTTGCTGAAGGGTAGACCCATGAGATTAACCCATGGTGGCACAATAACCACCATAACACCAGCGTGGAAAAAGCGCTTCAAAGACACGCTTTTTCTCATTAAAAACCTTTGACATGAAACCCAGCAACACAGGGCATTTTAATTGTTTACCCTTATATGAGAAGGCTAGGCATCTGATGTTACTACCCATGAGATCAGGGAGAGAATAATATCATTAGGACCTACTGGTCTCAAAAAAAGATCCATAAACTGCTTGGAACGCACATCTCTTCGTAAAGGTGCAGTTTAATTTGAGATATGCGAATCATCCAGAAAGAGCAGCAGTTTGGATGTTGAGTACCGGAACAAGTGTGGAGACAAGCTCATAGAAAATCTTCTTCTTCTTTGATCGTGAAATCAAAAACCTTGCCTACATGAAGCAAAACATTCCCTGCTCCACACTACAGTGCCCCCAAAGATCCTTCCAGGCCTTCTCTCGCCTCCAGGGCTCATCAGCTCACCTTCGTACTCATAGGACTATCCTCCAGCGTCATGCCCTATAATGGTATGCATGTCCTCTTGCTTTGCTCTGAGCTAAGCTCTCGGGCTCTGATGGCATTCGGCCAGATTCGGTGAAATCTTTAGGCACGCTGTGTGAAAAGAGGACAATTTTGACATTTCCCTCTCTGCAACTCTCCAGCATTCCGCACCACAGAGAAGCACAGAAAGCACACAGCTCTGACATAATCTTAATCCTGTGCTTGTTCTGTATTGAGAGGACCTCCAGATGCCATTTAGGCCAAAAAAGGCTGCTCCTGCCTTATTCATTCTGATGTTGATGTCCCTGCCTGCCCCGCCGTCCAGTGTCACCATGCATCCCAGGTATGTGAAGGTGTCTGTCTGCACCAGAATCAGCAACTGGTGCAGAAATGACATAACATGAACAAATCTGGAACATACATATGAAAACTGGGAATTTAAATGAGTAGGATTTACATTAAACAGAGCAATCGGAAGAGCCATTGAATCACTATTAAAAATTATATAGAATTTTCATAAAAAACAAGAGACAGGGATAGATGCAGAACTTCCCTAAAGAAGAAAGTCAAGGAAAGAAATCACATTTTTATGAAGGTGAGAGGTGAGAGGTCAATGAAGAAAGCTCAACTTCTGAGAAGAAGAAAGGGAAGAAAAGATGTAGAACTTTCATGAAAAAAGAGAAGGCAAAGACATAAAACATCCATGAAGAATAGATATAGAGACAATAAGTCCATTAAAATGAGAGAAACTAGAAGAAGATACAAAAATGTACATTAAGAAGACAGAAACTAAAATTCTGTGAAGAAAAGAGACAGATAAAAACCTAAACAAAAATAGGGTTTACAGTACAATGATACACAGGGAAAAAATATCAAAGGACAATTACCTGTGGTCTATGTACTCAAAATTAAACAAGCACATAAGGGAGGTAAACAATATCAACCGACTGATATTCTACACAAACAACAGAAGTCAATTTGACATGAGAATTTGGGTTTATTTCAAAAACAATTATCCTGCATACAAATTTAATTGTACATGTGACATCAACATTTGTTACATTAATGTATTCAATGGGGTAACTGGAAGATGAGACAGGTCTGTATTTCAGAGCTGGCATTTGCTGATGATGTTGCCCTGATTGCTAAATCAGAGGCACATTTTCAATCCAACCTGCAAGTCTGGAAGGAAGAGCTGGAGAAGAGAGGGATGATCCTAAGCAGCCCGAAAACAAAAACCATGGTGATATCACGAGAGGAAAGAAGACATTATATTAAGCTTGGAGAACAGGTCCTGGAGCAGGTCGACCACTTTAAATACCTTGGAGCTGTCATACACCGGAAGGGAGGTGTTAAGTCATATTTTGTTAGTAGGAGTTAGGTGTTAAAGATTTGTATGTATGGGTCAGATTTTTGTACACATGTTGGTTAACACACTTTTGTGATGAGATGATGTTTTAGTTGGGGGCTCTATGCTCAGTAATTTTTGAACACAGCTCTTTTGACTAGCTGTTAGTTTGTTTTATAAAAATAGGATAAGGAAACTGTCCGAATGTTCTATGAAAGGTTTTTGGGGGGAAAGGCAGATGAGTTCAGCTCACATCTCAAGCTGCGAGTTCGCGCTTGAATGAATTTTTACTGAGCTGTTTTGAGCAGCTGATTTTTCGTGACAGTACGTTTCTGGCAGAGCTGGGGAATGGTTGTGATCCATTCCGCTAGTGTGTACCAGTGGATATCTTTTTGTGAAAGAAATATTTGATAATTGCAGAATGTACAAGTGTAGATTGAAGAGATATTATATTCATATTGATCCTAAGCCCTGGATATTATGGCTTACTGATGTACTGTAGATTCAAGTGAAGATTGAAGAGATATTATATTCATATTGATCTTAAGCCCTGGATATTATGGCTTACTGATGTACTGTAGATTCAAGTGAAGATTGAGAGATATTATATTCATATTGATTCAAAGCCTCGTATATTATGAGCTGTCGACGCTCCATGATTTGATGTGAAAATGTGTTATCATGATGTCTACGTGAATGTGTAGTGAATAAACAGTGTATAACGTTATCAGGAGTTTCAACGTTCCTGACTCCTATGTTTGTTGTGGTGTGTGGCTCCAGTCTGTTCAGGTATGCCAGAACCTTTTAACATTCGCGTATGTTGTTGTCTACATAGTCACACATCTGTTGGCCATCCGTAAGCCCGACTTATGCTGGTCGCCATTCATCAGCGAAATTATATTAACATTGCCCAGCCATCCCGTCTGCAGAAGGTGTTACAGCAATACACATCTGTAACAGGAGGCATCAGGGAGGAGTTGGCTACCCAAAAAGCAGCAGCTGTGAGACTTTTTCAAGCCACAAATCGTGGATTCCTCAGCAAAAGAGAAGTTGGTAAGAAGATGAAGATGGCTGTATACCGCTCCCCCAATGCCCAGTCTTGACGTGTGGATGTGAGTCATGGGCAATGACTATAACCCACAAAAGCCAGACCCAAACCTCAGAAATGAGGTATCTGAGGAAGGTGGTTGAAGTAAC
This sequence comes from Oreohelix idahoensis, assembly GCA_024509875.1. NCBI lineage: Eukaryota > Metazoa > Mollusca > Gastropoda > Stylommatophora > Oreohelicidae > Oreohelix > Oreohelix idahoensis. The sequence continues at coordinate 278,415 of JAMPIV010015318.1, forward strand.
AAGAAGAGACATGGTCTGCAACCAGACGATACGTCAAGGCCCAAAAACCCACCCCCTGCAAATCCAAGTAGAACAGTCCCAACTGAGATGGTTTGGCCATGTCTGCAGAATGGGAGAAGATCGGCTACCACGACAAGCATGGGAAACTAAGAGCCAGGGATCCAGACCTCCAGGATGACCCAAAGTCCACTGGCAGGACAACATTAGACAATCTTTGAAGGACCGAGGACTAGAATAGAACCAAGCCAGGAGGAAGAAAGCCAATAGAATAGTATGGCGCTCTCTCTTACAAACCTCTACACCTCACAGTAGAAGAAGGAACGAATAAGTAAGTAAGTAACATCAAGAAATCCAACAAGACATAATAAAGTTGGCTGAAATGAAAAAGGAAAATGAAGAAATCCTTAACAGAATTGAAGTGGAGAGACAAGTCATCTCAGAAATAAGAGACAAAACAACACAAAGACACAAGTGCCAACCTAGGGAAAAAGCACTGGAAGAAATTCTAGAGAACCTTGTCCCAGCTATAATGAACAGAATCATAAGACAGCTGGAGATAAGGCTGGGCAAACCTGAAGTTAACACGAAGGTAGGTCCCAGATGATAGTCCTTTTCAGGACTGCCAACAAAGCTATAACAGGTGGAAACAATAAGGACAATATGATTGCAGAAGAGCAATACTGGGAAACGAGACAGAGACAACTCCAGACAGTGAGCTAAGGGTCCTTCTCAGGACCAGCCCTTTTCAGGGCTAACAACGGACTAGCTTGAAGATGATAGAAAATACTCAATATACCCAAATTATAACCAAAATGGCCCATTTTGTGTCTGGGTGAACATGGTATAGAAGAGCGCTATACCAAAGCAGACAGAAACCAAAAAAAACTGAATGTTCATTGCAGGATTATTTAGTCAGTCTGCATTTATCTATTTTTATTTATTTTTTTTTAATATGTTAGCTTTTGTTTTTGTAATATAGTGTTTTATTAACTTTTGTATTTCTGATGGGGTCTTAGTGCCTATGAGATTTTCTACACTCATTTCTACCTTATGTTTACAACAGTGTGTCTTAATGTTTTGCCTCTGCTGGTCATATTTTTTGCAGTCCTCCAGAAAGTATCTAATTGTGTTGGGTTCTTAACACTCTTCACATGTGGGTTCCTCTATCATGAAATATCCAGTATTTTTAGTTCATCTTGTATTTGACATTTCTTTTGGCTTGGTTTTTCAGGATTTTATATGAGTGTCTTGCTTTTTTACTTTGGTCCCATGCTATAGTCCACTCTTTAGTTATTGCTTGAGCAATTAAGCTCTTAATTTCAAACTTCCCGAAGCCTACTTCAATTTTGTTATAGCTACAGTGATTTCTCCATGTTCTATAGGTAGTGACAAGGAAGACAACTGCCTACAGTGATCCCTCCATGTTCTGTAGGTAGTGACAAGGGAGACAACTGCCTACAGTGATCCCTCCATGTTCTGTAGGTAGTGACAAGGGAGACAACTGCTTACAGTGATCCCTCCATGTTCTGTAGGTAGTGACAAGGGAGACAACTGCTTACAGTGATCCCTCCATGTTCTGTTTGTATTGACAAGGTAGACAACTGCTTACAGTGATCCCTCCATGTTCTGTAGGTAGTGACAAGGGAGACAACTGCCTACAGTGATCCCTCCATGTTCTGTAGGTAGTGACAAGGGGAGACAACTGACAACTGCCTACAGTGATCCCTCCATGTTCTGTAGGTAGTGACAAGGGAGACAACTGCTTACAGTGATCCCTCCATGTTCTGTAGGTAGTGACAAGGGAGACAACTGCTTACAGTGATCCCTCCATGTTCTGTAGGTAGTGACAAGGGAGACAACTGCTTACAGTGATCCCTCCATGTTCTGTAGGTAGTGACAAGGGAGACAACTGCTTACAGTGATCCCTCCATGTTCTGTAGGTAGTGACAAGGGAGACAACTGCTTACAGTGATCCCTCCATGTTCTGTAGGTAGTGACAAGGGAGACAACTGCTTACAGTGATCCCTCCATGTTCTGTAGGTAGTGACAAGGGAGACAACTGCTTACAGTGATCCCTCCATGTTCTGTAGGTAGTGACAAGGGAGACAACTGCTTACAGTGATCCCTCCATGTTCTGTAGGTAGTGACAAGGGAGACAACTGCTTACAGTGATCCCTCCATGTTCTGTAGGTAGTGACAAGGGAGACAACTGCTTACAGTGATCCCTCCATGTTCTGTAGGTAGTGACAAGGGAGACAACTGCTTACAGTGATCCCTCCATGTTCTGTAGGTAGTGACAAGGGAGACAACTGCTTACAGTGATCCCTCCATGTTCTGTAGGTAGTGACAAGGGAGACAACTGCTTACAGTGATCCCTCCATGTTCTGTAGGTAGTGACAAGGGAGACAACTGCTTACAGTGATCCCTCCATGTTCTGTAGGTAGTGACAAGGGAGACAACTGCTTACAGTGATCCCTCCATGTTCTGTAGGTAGTGACAAGGGAGACAACTGCTTACAGTGATCCCTCCCTGTAGGTAGTGTTCAGTGTAGGTTAGTAGGTAGTGACAAGGGAGACAACTGCTTACAGTGATCCCTCCATGTTCTGTAGGTAGTGACAAGGGAGACAACTCTGCTTACAGTGATGTTTCAGTGACAAGGGAGACAACTGCTTACAGTGATCCCTCCATGTTCTGTAGGTAGTGACAAGGGAGACAACTGCTTACAGTGATCCCTCCATGTTCTGTAGGTAGTGACAAGGGAGACAACTGCTTACAGTGATCCCTCCATGTTCTGTAGGTAGTGACAAGGGAGACAACTGCTTACAGTGATCCCTCCATGTTCTGTAGGTAGTGACAAGGGAGACAACTGCTTACAGTGATCCCTCCATGTTCTGTAGGTAGTGACAAGGAAGACAACTGCTTACAGTGATCCCTCCATGTTCTGTAGGTAGTGACAAGGGAGACAACTGCTTACAGTGATCCCTCCATGTTCTGTAGGTAGTGACAAGGAGACAACTGCTTACAGTGATCCCTCCATGTTCTGTAGGTAGTGACAAGGGAGACAACTGCTTACAGTGATCCCTCCATGTTCTGTAGGTAGTGACAAGGAAGACAACTGCTTACAGTGATCCCTCCATGTTCTGTAGGTAGTGACAAGGGAGACAACTGCTTACAGTGATCCCTCCATGTTCTGTAGGTAGTGACAAGGGAGACAACTGCTTACAGTGATCCCTCCATGTTCTGTAGGTAGTGACAAGGAAGACAACTGCTAACAGTGATCCCTCCATGTTCTGTAGGTAGTGACAAGGGAGACAACTGCCTACAGTGATTCCTCCATGTTCTGTGGGTAGTGACAAGGGAGACAACTGCTTACAGTGATCCCTCCATGTTCTGTGGGTAGTGACAAGGAAGACAACTGCTTACAGTGATCCCTCCATGTTCTGTAGGTAGTGACAAGGAAGACAACTGCTTACAGTGATCCCTCCATGTTCTGTAGGTAGTGAACAAGGTAGTTACAAAAGTTCTGTAGGTAGTGACAAGACAACTGCTTACAGTGATCCCTCCATGTTCTGTAGGTAGTTACAAGGAAGACCAACTGCTTACTGATCCCTCCATGTTCTGTAGGTAGTGACAAGGGAGACAAGACAACTGCTTACAGTGATCCCTCCATGTTCTGTAGGTAGTGAAAAGGGAGACAACTTTCCATGTTTCTGTAGGTAGTGACAGTGATCCCTCCATGAGACAAGGACAACTGCTTACAGTGATCCCTCCATGTTCTGTAGGTAGTGACAAGGGAGACAACTGCTTACAGTGATCCCTCCATGTTCTGTAGGTAGTGACAAGGAAGACAACTGCTTACAGTGATCCCTCCATGTTCTGTAGGTAGTGACAAGGGAGACAACTGCTTACAGTGATCCCTCCATGACAGTGACAAGGAAGACAACAACTGCTTACAGTGATCCCTCCATGATCCCTCCATGTTCTGTAGGTAGTGAAAAGGGACAACAACTGCTTACAGTGATCCCTCCATGTTCTAGGTAGGTAGGTTTACAGTGATCCCTCCATGTTCTGTAGGTAGTTACAAGGAAGACAACTGCTTACAGTGATCCCTCCATATTCTGTAGGTAGTGACAAGGGAGACAATGTTGGTAATTTAAAAAAAAACAAAAACTTACATCATATACTGCTTTAGTTTCCTGTTTTAGACGTTCATCTAGAAATTGGATCTTTGTTTTCATATCTTGAGTCATCTGAAAATGTAAAATAAAAATTTTTAAAAAGTATTATTAAAGTCACTTCAATTTTAAATGAGTAATGCTTTCACATCTCTTTCTTTCCAACTCATCATCGAGATTAACTCTTCATCCCAAACATGAAAAAAATCAGAGTAAAGACATGAAGATATTTTTATAATTTATTTTATTCTTAATCAAAGGGAAAACAATGAAAGATGACAACAGGTAATAGAAAATTGCTATGGAACAGCATAGGCACAGGATACTTCAAGTTTCAAGAACTCGCATGTGAAGAATGTCAAGAAAAATACTAACATTTAAAAAAACATTTCAATGAAATGTGAGAAATTAGAACAGTACTAACTATGTTGCCTGATAACTTATTTCACTAACTAAAATGTTGAAGTGAGAAAAGAAACACTGATAGGTAGTGACATCCTTAGAGCTTCAAATGTTCTCTATACAATTATCAACTACATGAAACCATTGTGTACTTAAATTTAAGAGATGCATACTATGTAAGTCCATGCATACACTAATGGAATGGAATAAAGAAATAATCATCAAGAAGGGTGACCTTGCAGACTACAACAACTAGAGAGGAATTACTCTACTCTCAGTTCCAAGTAAAATACTAGGTAGGATAATTATCCTGAGAATTTCAAAAGCAGTAGAACATAAACTGAGAAAAGAACAAGCAGGATTCAGAACGAACAGAGGATGTGCAGATCATATATTCACCTTCTGGAACATTTCAGAGTAGTGCTCAGAATGGCAGAATACATTAACTTTGTTGATTTTGAAAAGGCTTTTGACAACATATACAGCAACATCTTATGGAAAATACTGAGGGCAAACTGAATTCCTAGCTGCATTCTTTAATAAAAAACCTGTATGCTAACTTTACATGTAGTGTTGGGCAGAGCAGCCTTACTTTTGAGGTGAAGACAGGAGTATGACAGAAATCAACAACTTTATTTTTGACAGTTATAAACTGGGTGATGCATCAGACAACAGGGAGTCCACGCTTACCACTGGAAGACCTGGAAAAAATACAGAAACATTGTGCACATTAACATCAACACATTCATGAAAAAAATAGGCTGTATAAAATAGAATTCCTGAGCATCAATCTGACAGAGTGACACTCTTTGGCCAACCCTGAGCCCATAACAATTAGGAACCAGAAGCTGGAACAGACAGACACATTTACATACCAAGTTCGCTGCAGTGGAAGATTTGGAAAATGCAGTGTTTTACTACTTGCATTCACATCAACACATCCAAGAAAAATCAGATAGACTGAATTAGTATAGCCAACAGGTGGGTCTAAAGAAGACAATGAGCCTATAATAAAAAGGAACCAGTAGCTAGAAGAGACAGATGCATTCACATATCTAGGATGCATAGACATGAAAAATAGCATGAACAAAGCAAGAACAGCCTTTACTAGTCTAATTAACATCTAGAAGTCCTCTCAGAACAGCACAAACACCAAATTAAGATTATATGAGAGCTGTGTACTTTCTGTGCATCTCTATGGTGTGGAATGCTGGAGAGTAACAGAGAAGGAAATGTTGAAATTATCCTCTTTCCACACAATCTGCCTAAGAAAAATTCTTGGAAATTGTTGGCAGAATACCATCACTAACCATGAACTGCTTACTCCAAGTAACCAAGAGGACATATACTCCATCACAGCGGGCAGACACTGGTGTTGAGTTGGCCACGTCTTCAGAAGAGATCCCTATGCCATCAAAAGAAAAGCTATGCTATGGACCCCTGAAGGAAAGCAAAAGAGAAGATGATAAAAAACCACTAGGCAGAGAACTGTGCAGGCCGAGACGCAAAGAATGAAACAGAGCTGAGGCACTACCACGATGGATGACCTCAGACAAAGCAAAGTGGAGGCAGTTTGTTGCCAGACATGATGGCGCTGACTGCTATGACAGAAGGTGACTATGGATCAAGGAAGATAGAGCAATTGCAGCAAGGATGGAACACTACATTCATTATCACATATCAGGAGTTGGAAAAGAAGCCCAAAGCACATGTGAAGCAAGGACATGATATAATAGCCTCCTTCAGTCATAACTGACTATGGGAATGTGCCCCAACGTAATAGCCCATAGCTGATTTTTTGAGGTGATACCTTATTTAATGTACATTATCTGGTGAAAGACAAGTGGCCCACAGCATATGTGTAACAAGGAGGGGACCCTATATTCCTTATTATATGGATAACAACAAGAGGACCAGAACACATATGTGGTAAAAAAGGGGACATAATATTCAATAATACATTTTCTGGAGAAGAAAAAGACACCTTATGCCCTTACACTTTCAATATGAACTCTTTCTATCCCACAAACTGTGTGGTACACCATAATATAGTACATTATTCTCACAACAGCCATTAGGTATGCTCATTTGGCTACAGTCAGATTTACTCATACACTCACTTTTGATATCACAGGTGATATACAAAATCATATTTATCTGCTACATAAGACTTCTAATATATCAAAATACTAATCATCCAAATTAAAATGGTTTTATACAAAACAATATATTTCCTCAAAAATGTATGTTTACTGCTTGATTTTCTTTGTGTTTAAATTACCTTTAGTGGGGGGAGAGGGGGTGTACCAGGGTAATACCAAAAAACTGAGACAGAAAGAGTTAAGTACCATGTTTAAAGCTAATATTACGTGCTACAGAATCATAATGAAATACATTGAAATTTTTTTTTACATACCTCGTAATTTAGCTCACATTTGATTTCTACCATTTCATCATTCTGATCCATGTTTGATAGTCTTAGGTCCTACACGGAAACTGAATAAGAAATTATAACTTTTGTTAAAAAAACTATATCCGTAATAATGCACAGGAAGTCTCATTACACAAAAAGCTCACTTAGAGGAACATTGTCCTCCTAATGTCATGTACACCTTATCACTGTGAGAGGGCTAGAGTATCTTTGAAACACAAAGGGTTACAGTGAATGTAGCAATGGCTATCATAAGAGCTTCTGAGATTAAAATGGGGGAAGATAAAGAAATAACCCAGGAAACATAGCCCCTTCATTCTTGAAAGGGTGTGTTTCAGGTCTGTGACCAACCCATTAAAAAGCAAGCACTTATAAGAACCTTAGAAATCAGAAACACTGGTCAAGTGAAAATATCTGACATAATTACAACTACAAGCTGGAACAGCAGCTGATCATGATGGCATTCCATCAGAGATGAAAGCAGATATGGATTCCTCTAGGTAAAGGTAGGCCCATAGCAGACACTGCCATAGGGGAGTTAAGTGTTAGAGACTTCACTAAACTAGGTCCAGCATCAAGAGGTGGAGTGACCAGTTCCCTTCCTCACTGCCTTTTCCTTCCCCAATTCAAGAGCAAAGTCAGCTACCCATTTACAGCTGGGAAGACTGGGGTGTGCCAATACCATGAATTGAACCCAGTGCCTTTGCCATGAGAGGCCAGTGCTCTAACCACTATGTCAATCAGACACTCTTGATACCTATACAAATATATTATACAAATTACTTGGTCAAGTCTGGGAGAGGGAAGATAAACCAGCAGAATGGAAGGAAGTTGTCTAAGAAGGGAGATTTACAAAAGTGCACAATTCACAGAGGAGGAATGTTACTATAAATGCAAGGCAAAATATTAAACAGAATCATCATGAAGAGATTAAAAGTCCATAGATAGACAACTGAGAGATGAAGAAGCAGTTTTTTGATAAAACAGATCCTGCTCAGACCAGACATCTACATTGAGAATAATAGTGAAACAAAGTCTGGAATATAATTTGCTTTTTTGGTCCTTGGACATTGACTGACAAAGCAGTCAGTAACCAGTATACCTGGTGGTGTCTTGTAGGGCAGCAACAAACTGTCTCCACTTTGGTCCTTGGACACTGACTGACAAAACAGTCAGTAACCAGTATACCTGGTGGTGTCTTGTAGGGCAGCAACAAACTGTCTCCACTTTGGTCCTTGGACATTGACTGACAAAACAGTCAGTAACCAGTATACCTGGTGGTGTCTTGTAAGATGGTGGTGTCTTGTAGGGCAGCAACAACCTGTCTCCACTTTGCTTGGTCGGCAGCGATCCTACATATGGTACCTCGACTCTGGTTCATGCTTTGTGTCTCTGCAGTTCTCCAACATGTAGCTTTTGGCTTGCCCCACTTTCACTTTATTTCTGGAGTCCATAGCTTAGCAGTTCTAGTGATGGTGTCAGTGTGTCTTCTGAGGATGTAGCCAATCCAATTCCAGCATCTACCCACTATGATGGCTCAGGGTCAGCAGTTTATTCATGATGTGATAGTGTTCAGTCAGAAATTTTAAAGGATTTTCCTTAGGCAGGTTGTATAGAATGAGAACAGTTTGGACATTTCCTTTTCTGTTTCGTTGTGGAATTCTGCACCATACAGAAGTACAGAAACTATACAGCATGCATATATTTTTAATTAAGTATTTGTACTGCACTTGGAAAGTTTTCTAGATGTTTAGATTGGACCAGGCTGCCAGCTATAGTCTGACTCCTGCCCACGTATACCTGTCCAGCTTGGTAGAACCTGAAAGGTGTAAAACCCTCACTGGCAAAACCCTGGGTCTGTGAGGGTACTCAAGCTGCCACACCATGACAAGCACCATTATACATTGAAAACTGATGAGGTATTGTGGAGTTCCCCTGAAGATCATTAACATGATAAAGAAAACTTGTGAAGAGTACTTCATGATGGAAGAGTTACACAGCCATTTGAGATAACAAGTGGAGTGCTAAAGGGATGCCTCATTATTTCTTAGGTTACTGGCTACTGACTGGGTTATGAAAACATTGACTTCACCCAAGAGAGGTGGAATTTGATTAGCTTGATTATCTAGATTTAGCCAACAACTTGGCTCTTCTTTCCCATAACCATAATCAGATGCAAGACTAAATGAAAATACTCAGTAAGAGGTCACAGCATGTGGGCATAAAGTGCATGGTTTCATCACTAAAAGACTACAGGCTAATTTCAATATGCACTGGAATAGACAAATACGCGTATAATGAGAATAAATGCAGCAAATGATAACACGATTGAAATTGAAGTAACACCTCTTCAAGGTGTAGAATCAGACACATATCTTGGCATCAATTTAAACAAAGCTGGAGGGACATAAAGTAATATCAAAATAAGATACAATAGTAAAAAAGAGCTTTCATTGCATTGGGAAATGTACGGAGAGAAAGAAAAATAAGTCCAACAAAAAGAACAGAATCTTAACTTAATGCATGGCTCTGAAACATGGAGAACCACAAAAACAACAACCAAAGAGCTACAGATTTTCACAAATGGGTGTTTCCATAGAACAGAAGGATTGTTCTGGTGTGACAAGGTCACCAATATGATGAAATGAACCTCACAAGTACCAGTGGAACAAGAGACAAGAAGACACAGGTGAAGGATAAAACACATATTGAGAAAATCAGCAGCGAGTCATGCTTGGGATTCCAGGAAAGAAAGAGACAAGATTGGATAACACCAGAAATGTTAAACACTATAGTGAAGAGAAAGGAAATGAAAAGAAAGAAAACAGAAGCTACTGCTAAGTCTCCCAGGTTAAAGGAAATATATAGCAAACAGTACAGTCACTTTGTATTTCCTTTATTCTGCGGAGCAAGCAAAAACATCAACAACAGAATGAACAAAGCAAGAACAGCCTTTTTTAGTCTAAACAACATCTGGAAGTCCTCTCAGTACAGCACAAGGACAAAATTAAGATTATATCAGAGCTGTGTGCTTTCTGTGCTTCTCTATGGTGTGGAATGCTGGAGAGTAACAGAGAAGGAAATGTCGAAATTGTCCTCTTTTCACTCAACCTGCCTAAGAAAAATTCTCCGAATCTTTTGGCCGAATGCCATCACCAACCAAGATCTGCTTACTCGAAGCAAGCAAGAGGACATGCACACCATCATAACTGGCAGATGCTGGAGGTGGGTTGGCCATGTCCTCAGACAGACCCTGATGCCATCACAAGAACAGCTATGCTATGGACCCCTGAAGGAAAACAAAAGAGAGGCCAACCAAAAACAACTTGGCGGAGGACTGTGGAGGCTGAAATGCAAAGAATGAACCAGAGTTTGGGCACTGTACGAAGGATGGCCACCAACTGAGCAAAGTGGAATCAATTTGTTGCTGCCCTACAAGATGCCACCAGGCGTGATGGCCACTGACTGCTTTGACGGTCGGTGGCTAAGGATCAAAGAAGAAAGAAGTACAGTCAGCTGGACAAAGAAGTAAAACGTCAAACCCGTGCCAATAAAAGGACATTTCTGGATGACCTTGCAAGACAGGCAGAAGAGGCAGCACTGAGAAATGAACAAAGCACAGTTTATAAAATAACTAAAACTATCAGTGGAAAACGAGGTGCAAACAATATAGCGTTAGTAAAGAGACACAAGGACATCTCATCACGACAGCACAGGGGCAGGAAACAAGATGGGCAGAGCATTTCAGAAAAACTCTGAACAAGGAACCCTGTAAAATTTCAGCAGCTTGTCTTTCTGTTTCTTTATGTCATATAGTGTGGTAGTTCCTACACCATATTCTTGTGTAAGATGACGTACGGAGACACCACGCTCAAGCTTCTGCAATAACTCTACTTTCTGTGCTATCGATAACGATAAATGCTTCCTTTTCGTATTTCCACTGTTATCCACAGGAGTATATGCACTCTTTTCAACATTTTCAGAATGAAATTAAACTCTAAATTACTAAATTAGCGCACAAATATCCAACTCAAAATCACAAAAAAGCTCAGAATTATCCACACACGTGGCTGGTAGCAATTCTGGTACACAACAGACCACACTATGTTTGAACATTCGTATCCTGCAATAGCGATTATGTCAGCATATATTGTACTGAGCATGCATGTCATGAGCCAGAAACGTAATAAACTGAACATATTGCGCTTACGTCAGCCTATATTGCACCTTGCGTGTCATGGCTAGAAATGTAATAAACTGAAGATTGCATTTTTTTTTGGTTCATTGCATACCAGCATAAAAAAAGAGAAAAATTTTTTTGGGGAAACCAAAAGTCGCTTAAATTAGCCCAAAAATCGGCCAAAAAATCTTTCGGTTTTCGGATTCTGGGTTACTCACCTGTACAAGGAAAAATTGTAAACGTTGAGTAACTCAAGGTATTGAAAGAAGAACACCAACAAAATGTAGTGCATGCAACACCTTTCTTTGTTTCATAAAAAACAGAAACTGCCTATTTGAATACCATAAGTCCTAAAACAATCTTTGATTCTGCTAATATGATTTGCTTGTTGATGTCACTTTTTTCCCACAAATCTCAGATTACTTTTTAAAATTATACATTTCCACTTATCGCCCCATTCTGTGTGCCAATTTTAATTTTTTTTATTTACTGTCAGAAACTCTAAGTCTTGTTTTACATACTTGGATAATCTTTTAAATAAATGTCAATTTGTTGTATTATTTTAATTACATAGGTTTTTTTCATCCTTTAATATCTCAGTTTATGTACATTTTTGTGTCGGATTAACTCTTACTATACGGGAGCTAAAACCGCGTTTTTACGCGCTAGTTTAGCTATCGTTACCGTCGCGCGCCACTTGAACTGGCGAGCCGTAAAATTGGTACTAAACCCGCGCCACTTCACGGGGCTTGTCGGATACTAAGAGTTAAGCAATCATTACGACCTTGGATAATAACATTGTAAAAAAGTACTGCTATAAATGCCACAGATACACGGTTTATTAACTTTCAAACATATCTATGTAAAATGTACATTAGTTTCATACATTTTTCAAGATTTTAAGTGTTATTTTGTGAAGTCATCATAATCGTGTTCAAATGCTCAGTTGTTCCCCTTTTCTATCTAACACATTAATTTTAAATAAAAGCCACTGTTTTGTACATCTTGCATTTGCTAGTTTTTTTTCCTTCTTTGAATATTTCAGTGAATGTAAATTTTTATTATTTTTCATGCATCAAATTCGGTAATTAATTTGTTGCTACTCAACAAAGTTAAATAAAATCCCAAAATAACTTCATTTTCAAACACACTGATATATAATGTGTATGTTATCATGTTATCTTCCGTTCCAGTCATTACTGACCATAGGAGCATACCTCCCGAAATAACTTTCGATGGCACGAGGTTGGGCAATTGTAGATCGAGCTGTTGCCCATGCAGCAAGACTCGGCCTGGACGTCAGGGGAACGATAATGTGTATAGGTTTAACATATTTAACAATATTCTACATGTTTTTACAAAATGTCACCGAAAACCTACTCAAAAAACCTTCAAAAGTCAAGAATTGAATAGAGTTAATGTACCTATTGGGTTGTTTTATCGGACCATCACCACTTTCTAAACATTCGGTATCAGATTTAAGGTTTAACAGCTTGTGAAGTCGCTGAACTCCTTTCGATAGATCTTATTCTAGTTATGGATGTCAAAGGTCATGTTTAGAATTTAGCCTCCTACACATTTGTGAACGCTAATTAAAAAAAAATATATAATTGCCTCTTTAAATCAAATTTTGAGCAGTAATGGTTGTTTCATTCAAGACAATAACCATCAATTTGAATTGTACAACTCAGATTCCATAAATATGGAAGTTTTCAACTCTATAGCTGCAATATTTATGATTTTATTACAAAATTTGGAATATCATGAGATTTTTCATCCGAACTGCATATTTTGCCTTTGATCCGTTTTCACAGAATGCAGTTTTATAGTTTTCAGTATTTCATGTGGCTCAAAAAAAATTAAGCATCAAGTATATAATGCTTTCTTTAAGCTCAAGAAATGTTATGGCTTTCCTATGTGTAGTTTTTGGTTTATGAGTGCATGAAAATTCATATTTGCACTTTGCGAGCACAACAATGAGACTTGAAATTGTATTTTTTGTCAATTTTGATGGACCATAATTCATTTAATTGATTTGTTGAGCTTCTCGTCTTTCTTTTCTGCAAAAAGGACTTGTATGACTTTGTTAAAAAAAAAAAAAGAATTATTGACTTGGTGAGACTTTGTTGACTGCAGTTATGATAGTACAAAGTTGGGCAATTTGTTTGATGTTCGGAAAAATTTGTTAAGTCCCCAAAATTTTGAAATCCTGTAACTCGGTTGTTTTATGTCCGATTTAAAAAATCTAAAAAGGAAATTTCATGGATTGAAGAGATCTATTAAGATCTATAAACAAAGGCACTCTACAAACAAAATGAAATATCATTTTGTGATACCTACTCTAAGGACAGGAAGATTGGCATGAGTTTGCTGAAAGCCTATGCTCCTTTGGGGAACTAAGAATATTGACTGACTGATATACAAATGATCCAAAGCGAAGGACGTTTAACTGGACGCTGCCATATTGTGACTCTGAGTGGTGTTTTTGCATGTAGTGCGGTGTGTTTGTACATAACATAAATTTTATGAGCATGATTAACTATGGAATTAGAAATTTGAGGTGTTATATAATTGTAACCTATATAATGTTGAAATGCATATTTTTCGTTCATTTTAGTTGGATTTCTTCTTCTTCTTCTTTGATCCTTAGCCGCCGACCATCAAAGCAGTCAGTGGCCATCACGCCTAGTGGCGTCTTGTAGGGCAACAACAAATTGATTCCACTTTGCTCGGTCCGTGGTCATCCTTCGTACAGTGCCCCAACTCTGGTTCATTCTTTGCATCTCAGCCTCCACAGTCCTCCGCCAGGTTGTTTTTGGTCGGCCTCTCTTTCGTTTTCCTTCAGGGGTCCAAAGCATAGCTGTTCTTGTGATGGCATCGGGGTCTCTTCTGAGGACATGGCCAACCCAGCTCCAGTGTCTGCCAGCTATGATGGTGTGCATGTCCTCTTGCTTGCTACCAGTAAGCAGATCTTGGTTAGTGATGGTATTCGGCCAAAAGATTCGGTGAATTTTTCTTAGGCATGTTGTGTGAAAAAAGGACAATTTCGACATTTCCTTCTCTGTAACTCTCCAGCATTCCGCACCATAGAGAAGCACAGAAAGCACACAGCTCTGATATAATCTTAATTTTGTGCTTGTGCTGTATTGGGAGGACTTCCAGATGTTGTTTAGGCTAAAAAAGGCTGTTCTTGCCTTATTCATTCTGATGTTGTCTTTGCCTGCCCCGCCGTCTATTGTTACTATGCTTCCTAGGTATGTGAAGGTATCTGTCTGTACTATTTGCTGATTCCTTACTGATATGGGCTCAGGGTTGCTCACATTGAGCGTCATGACCTCAGACTTCTTTAAATTGATGTTCAAGCCCACCTGCTGGCTAAACTTATTAAGTCTATCCATTTTTTCCTGGATGTGTTGATGTGAATGTGCTAGTAGTGCAATGTAGTTGGATTTAGTTTAGTTTAATAGTGGGTGTTTTGCAATGAGTCAAAGTGATACGGTTACTTGTCCATATAGATAACGTTCGGGCAAAATGGCAGACTTTGTCCCACTATCCTTCACCTTTACCTACAAATGTAACAATCTGGCCTACAAATTTAAATAAAATTCACAATTTTTAATGTACGCTATTGGTAAAAACACGGAGCTAAGGAAGGAGGGGGACAATAGGTTAGAGTTTGCCATTTTCGGGTTCTTATTTTGTTTCAATGTTGTTTGTCGGGTGTTATTAATTTTGACAAAGCTCGAAACCGGGTTGTGTTAGGTTGAGGCTAGCTGTTTGACTTCTGACAAAGCTCGAAATAAGGCTGGGGTTAGGTTAAGGCACCTTAATTAATAGGCCTACCTTAATTTTATATGGACAGTCAGTCTTGCAACATGCGTAACTCGTCTATTATCCTCCAAAATTTTACCAAACTACCAGGCAGTGAGCAAATGTGGACAGAAATTAAAATGCAAAAATACTGCATATTTTCCTCTTTATTTATTAAAATGACAAACCTTTATTAGAAGAGTCTCTTAAGTTGTTCCGAAAAATCTAAAAAGATGGATTAGGCAATATGAGCGAAATGAAGAAAAACTTAGCAGTGTTGCCAAGCAGTTACAAACAGAATTGCCAATTTTACCTTTTTAAACGCCAAATTTTCGTATAAATCTTGCTATAATAAAAATTCTAGTATTTACTTACTTAGTCGTTCCCCTTCTACCGTGAGGTGTAGAGGTTTGGAAGAGAGAGCGCCATACTATCCTATCGGCTGTCTTCCTCCTGGCCTGGTTCCATTCTAGTCCTCGGCCCTTCAAAGATTGTCTGATATTGTCCTCCCAGCGGACTCTGGGTCGTCCAGCGGTCTGGATCCCTGGCTCTTTATTTCCCATGTTTGTCGTCTTAGCCGATCTTCTCACATTCTGCAGACATGACCAATCCATCTTAGTTGGGACTGTTCTACTTGGGTCTGCAGGGGGTGGGATTTTAGGCCTTGACGTATCGTCTGGTTGCGGACCATGTCTCTTCTTGTTACTTCAACCACATTCCTCAGATACCTCATTTCTGATGTTTGGATCTGGCTTTTGTTACCCTCAAAAATTCTAGTACACTGTAAGTAAATAAATTAAGGCGCTACTATTATATATATATATGACACTCTAACAGAACGTAAAGATATTCTGAACAGATGGAAGGAGTACTGTCAAGAAATGTATACGGAAATAAACAAAGCGGCAGATAACAACGTCATGAATGAAGCGGAACGTGAACCAGAACCTACCATAGAGGAAGTCCGGAATGCAATCAAACACTTAAAAAGTGGAAAATCTCCTGGTTGTGATGAAATAACAGCTGAAATGATACAGGCAGGAGGAGAAGGCAGCGCTCGTATATACCATGCATTATGCTGCAAGATCTGGCAAAGCGGAATTTGGCCCAAGGAATGGAAACGATCAATTTACATACCCTTGCCAAAAAAGGGCAACCTGAAACTGTGCACAAACTACAGAACTATAGCTCTTATAAGCCATGCCAGCAAAATACTTTTACAAATCATAATGAAAAGGATGCAACAAAAGCTAGAAACAGGAATAAATGAAGTACAGACGGGTTTTCGACCAGGTAGAGGCACTAGAGATCATATATTCAACATGAGGATCATCATAGAAAAGTGTAGAGAATTCAACGTTGACCTACATACTTGTTTCATTGATTACACCAAAGCTTTCGATTGTGTACAACATCAGCAGTTATGGGCTATTATGAAAAATATGGGATTTCCAAACCACCTTATACAACTCATCGCACTGCTGTACCAAGAACAACAGGCAGCCGTAAGAATAGAGGGGGAAACATCAGAATGGTTTGAAGTACAGAAAGGAGTAAGACAAGGCTGTACCCTTTCCCCTTAC
The DNA here is from genome assembly GCA_024509875.1 of Oreohelix idahoensis. Lineage (NCBI taxonomy): Eukaryota > Metazoa > Mollusca > Gastropoda > Stylommatophora > Oreohelicidae > Oreohelix > Oreohelix idahoensis. The sequence continues at coordinate 294,996 of JAMPIV010015318.1, forward strand.
CTGTTTAACATTTATGCCGAGAATATCATGAGAAACGTAAGAGATGACCAAGAAACACACAGAGTTTGACTCATTTAACATCGGCGGGTACCAGATCCCGGAAATCAGATATGCTGACGACACAGTCCTCCTATCGACCAACCCAAAAGGACTTGAACAATTACTTCTGTCCACCAAAAAACACAGCGAGGCCCAGAATCTATACCTAAACACCAAGAAGACCAAAGTATTGACAACAGACAAAGTAAAGACCAAACCAGAAATTGAAATTGATAACGAAGAACTGGAAAGTGTCAATGAATTCGAATACTTAGGATCAATCATTAACAGCTCTGGCGACTGTGCAGTAGAAATTAAAAGAAGACTTGCAATTGCTTCACATAAGCTAATACAGATGAAAAACCTATGGCAAGGCACAAGCAAAGAAACAAAGTTACAACTGATCAGAGCATGTATATTCCCAGTAGCAACATACGGCTGCGAGACTTGGACACTCAATAAAACAGTTGCAAAAAAGATTACATCATTCGAAATGAAATGCTACAGAAGGATGTTGAGAATACCCTGGACAGAAAAAAAAAAGACCAACAGAGAAGTACTGCACTCACTAAACGTACAGGAACATTGGCTCCTAAATACCATCGCAATAAGGAAGCTGAAATTTTTCGGTCATATAAAAAGACATAATAGTCTGGAAAAAACAGTGATGGAAGGCATGGTCCCTGGAAAAAAGGGGAAGGGGTCGACCTAGACGACGGTGGACCCAGGACATCACAGAGAGTCTGAACTTGTCTTTGGCTGATGCAGGTCGACTTGCCCAGAATCGTGATGCGTTCAGAGCAGCTGTAATGGAGACAACGTTCTGGAAAGAATATGTCACATGATGATGATGATATATATACATATACATACATATACATACATATATATACATATACATACATATATATATACATACATATATACATACATACATATATACATACATATATACATACATACATATATACATATATATATATATATATATATATAATATATATATATATTTTGTTGGTTATGTTATTTTATGTAATGAACTAGAACTTGCTGTTCGTCCATCGCGGGTGATGAAGACCACTCTGTTCATCCAATTATTGACAATATGTTAGGTTAGTCTACGAGTACGAAGGTGACTGATGAGCCCGATGCGGGCCTGGAAAGATCTCGGACAGTGTGGGCAGTGAATGTTTGCTTCATGTGAAGGTTTTATTACACGGTCTTTTCTAGCTTGTCTCCGCTGTTCCGCTGCTGCTCTTCTGGTTGATTCGCATGCCGCTGCAACTTTACGAAGAGATGTGCGCCAAGCAGTTCGGTCTTGCGCAGCAGTCTCCCATGTGTCAGGGTTTATGTCAAAGGTTTTCAATGAAGTCTTAAGAGTGTCTTTGAAGCGCTTCTTTTGGCCACAATGGGAGCGTTTACCCTTTTGCAACTCACCATAAAAGAGTATCTTCGGCAGTCGATGGTCTGGCATGCGGTCTACGTGACTTGCCCAGCGAATCTGTGACTGTATCAGAATAGTGTCGATGCTAGGGATACCAGCTCTGTCAAGAACGGCGGTACCTGGGATCTTGTCTTGCCATTTGATGTTCATGTAGTAAAATCTGCGAGATAATCGCTCATTTCAGTAAGATTTTAGTCCTATGATAATAAATAACCCAGCCCGTAGGTGTCTGATTATAAGCATCTCACACGCCAGCATCGCGCTGAATTTTGTGCCATGGTAATGCTTAGAAACGACCCCGCCGTAAAAACCTACTCGCTTTCCTTGTGACGTACAATAAACCTTTTTAACATTTTGCCCGATCTGATAGAGACTGCGGCAAGACTTATAATTAACGATCTTCCAGAAATGTGCCGCCAAACTACTGTCTGAATTAACGTAATACTTTAACTTTAACGCCTCTAATAGTAGTAATCCTTACATTTTTTGGTAGTGTAACACGAGACAACAGTAATAATTAACGCCAATTCTAACACCCGCCGCGCAAAACCCCGCATCGCTTGACACGCTGTGGGATTGGCCCGATGATATATACACACAGACAGTTTAAATTCTCGCCGAGTAAATGTATTTCTGACGTCACTCAAACAAGTTAGTTATTTGAATAAAAATGCTAGAGAGAGATGAGGGGAGGGGGGGGGGGGAGATGGCCGACTTGTGTAAAATTTATATTTGACGATTGACAGTGACAAAATTGAAAATCTAAACCATACTGAAACTGACCATAAAAATCATATCGTAGTATAGCTTAGAGTCCCCTGAGCAAAAATGTGTTTCAAAAAATATGGTAGTCCAAGTATTAGCCAAGTTATTGAGGAAATACTAAATGTCTACGGACGCTTGATCAGACAGACTGTTGTTCTTGCTCGTTATACATAACGTTAGTGGGGACGCTAGTTTAAAAAAAAAAAGAGGCATGGTAGTAATTCAAATTCTATTAGTTGGTATAGGAGTGAAAGGGGAGAGATGGGGAAAATGTAACTAAAAACGGAACATCTTTTTCTATTGGGCATAACTAACGCAGACTGACCAATCGACTACCAGACACAGAGTTTGTTTGGAATTTTGTTTTGTTTTTCAAAAATTACATTTGAATTCTGGTAGTCGCAAGTTTTCCATTGGCCAGTACTAATAGATATTAGCAAAAAGCTTTCAATGCTCATCGCCAGTTGACAAAAACTTTTTCTATCAAATACGCTGAGATCAGCTGTGTTAATTTATAAAATAAAGAATTAATTCGCAGTCTGGGCAGGGCAGAGAAAAACTGAGGCCATTCTTTGCAAGTCAGCGTTATTTGTTATATATTTCTGTGAAACTGTGGTAAGAATGCTTTATGTATTAATATGTTTATTACAACTGCCAAAGTTAGATAATGCTATTGGGAAAAGTGAAGGACATGCCGGGAGCAAACATTGTTGAGTCCTCACATTGAACTGTATCTAACTGGTGTATATTGTCATTATTTTGTTTTAATATTATTGTATTAGAATATGTTAGTAAGCCTCCATGTTCCATGAACACTGTTCAATATGCCTGGAGCGTTTATAATTTAAAAAAAGAAGAGCAAATCACACAAAAGGAAATGTGGTTACTCCACGTTATTGTATTGAGGAAAACTATGTAAAAGTACAGTGGCGTATCTGCCCTAGAGACCTGAGGTGTGGTCACAGCAAGGTGTGAGTCATATAAAATTAGGGGCGAGTGTACCTGTATGCACGCGAGGCTGACCCCATACCACCATATGTAAATAATAATAATAAAGTGTGATCAGATATAAAAAAGCCAGGGTGTCCTTTTATTGCAGAGGTTTTATTTCCTGTTACCAGCCGGTGACAGGAAACCTGATGAGTGAGTGTAACGCCAACAAGTCTCCGGTAAAACGTTTATGCTGTCAGCAGATAGCTGGAGGAGCTTGTGTGTGCTGATATATCTATATTTTCTGCAACTACATACTGAATTATCCTTCTACAAAGAATCCCAGGTGATGTGTTAGCATCTGGGTATATCTGACACTTCAGTTACAATAACATTTGGTATTTTCAATCATACCCAGGATGTTATGGGGCGTGATGAAACTACAGCCCCTCCTAACAAATGACAAACACTATTAGATAATAAAGTTGTAATCTGTGAATACACCAACAGGAGAGATAGAGTGACATTATACTTATTGGACAAAGAGTCCACTCAATTTAGTTAATCCTTTTTATGTAAACTATCTTTTCCTCATTTTCAAAGACCTGTCCAAAAGAGATGGCGGGACAGGCAGATTAAATTGTAAAAAGAAAATATTCAATTTTAAAGAAAAACCTTAACCACTGTTTTATTCAATTCCTTATAGTGAGTTAAAGTGTTTTGTGTTTATGTACCATCATTTTCATTTCTCCCCTAGACATTAGGTACATCATACACCAGACACTAGAGCCAAAATAGTGACCGTGTGAGATCTAGGGAGGTAGCGTTAGGTTCCCTGCAAATACATCATCATCAACTATTATAGTCAGGGGCCTACATGTGCTTGACCTCACACGGTTAACACAGACACAGATTTCTTTCCTTTTAGGTATAACATAATAACCTCCCCAGCAAATTAAACTTGCTACAGTTCATTACCTTCCTGAGACAGACTGTATGGAAGTGGTTTACTTCTTTACGTGGCGCCTGTATACAGTCCATGTTTCACGTGCATAAAGCAGCACTGGAAGCACCGCAGCTCTGTACACCTTCAGCTTTGTCTGTAGACTAATGCCACTTCGATGCCAAACGTTGGTGTATAGTCTGCCAAATGTGCTGCTGGCTTTGGAGATCCTTGTAGTCACCTCATCACCAATGACGATGTTCTGGGATAGTGTGCTTCCAAGGTATGTGAATCTGTTCACAACATTCAGTTTCTCACCATTTACCTGATGATTGGCTCAGTATAAATTGTGCCAGGAGCTGGTTGGTACATGATTTTTGTTTTCTCTGTGTTGATGGTAAGCCCAAAGTTTGAACAGGCTTCGGAGAATCTATCCACGCTATGCTGCAGATCAGCCTCTGAGCCAGCATTGAGGGAACAATCGTCAGCAAACAGAAGATCCCTGATGGTGTGTGATTTGATCTTGGTGTTTGCTTGAAGCCTCCTAAGGTTAAACAATTTTCCTTCAATACTGTTGATCTTTACCGTCGTGTGTAGTACTTACTTACTTACTTAGTCGTTCCCCTTCTACCGTGAGGTGTAGAGGTTTGGAAGAGAGAGCGCCAGACCATTCTATCAGCTGTCTTCTTCCTGGCCTGGTTCCATTCTAGTCCTCGGTCCTTCAAAGATTGTCTAATGTTGTCCTCCCAGCGAACTCTGGGTCGTCCTGGAGGTCTGGATCCCTGGCTCTTTGTTTCCCATGCTTGTCGTGGTAGCCGATCTTCTCTCATTCTGCAGACATGGCCAAACCATCTTAGTTGGGACTGTTCTATTTGGGTCTGCAGCGGATGGGATTTCAGGCCTTGACGGATCGTCTGGTTGCGGACCATGTCTCTTCTTGTTACTTCAACCACTTTCCTCAGATACCTCATTTCTGAGGTTTGGATCTGGCTTTTGTGGGTTGTAGTCATTGCCCATGACTCGCATCCATATGTCAAAACTGGGACATAGGTGGAGCGGTATACAGCCATCTTCGTTTTCTTACCAACCTCTTTCTTGCTGAGGAATCCACGATTTATGGCCTGAAAAAGTCTCCCAGCCGCTGCTTTTCGAGTGGCCAACGTGTGTAGTAAATATTGTTAATTATAATGAGATGTGGCTGGCTGTCATACATATTCACGTTACGAAGCATAATCACGAAGGCACACTGAATACATAACGACATGTTTAATCGACCATCTTAGAAACAGGAAATAGGAAGAAGTAGGTAAGCAGAAGAGTTCCCATAAGGGCAAGTAACTCTAGTGGAAACAATATATACATCAACATCCCCCCTTCTTTATGAGTGAACAAAGTCATTCATCCAAGAGGGTTTCTTGCGATCTCTTTGAGGTCTCTTGGGCTAGATGGTAGGAGAGAATGTTCTTTGTCAGCTTTCCCAGGATTAGAAGTAGCTGGAGTTGAAGGATCAACTTCTGGAGGATTGGAAATGTTCACTTCACTAGTGTTTTCCATGTCTGGCAAAACAACCTGTTGCTCGGGTAGACCTGGAGAGGAGAAATCAGTTTCCAAGTCCGCGGGATCAGGTGTGAGCTGGTGAGACAACTTGGGCAGATCATGAGCAGTTTTATCATGATACGTCTTCACTGATCTGTCTCTCTTGCCTCTACTTTCAATAACTCTACTGTGAGATGCAACGGGTTTCACTGCAGAAGGTATCAGTGTACGCAGTTTCCTGTTGAACAGTATTTCTGCTGGACTTTGATCAAACCCTTGTCTCGGCGTATTACGAAGTTCAAGTAGTGCCTCATATGCATCTGTATTATTTTGAACAGTCTTTCTCTCTCATCATACCCTTGATGAGTTTCACAGCAGATTCAGCTAATTTGTTGGCTTTATGGTGACCTGGTGCTGATTTAACATGAAGTATTCCCCATCTAGCAGTAAATGATCTGAACTGTGCAGACGTAAACTGAGTACCTTGGTCAGATACAATAACTTTAGGGACACCATAACGAGCAAAATGAGACTTCAATTTCCTGATGACTAACTGGGATGTCATTGTAGGTAAAAAGTCTACTTCAATGAAGTTGGAGAAGTAGTCAAACAGGACTAAATAATATCGGCCTTCTATAATAAAGATGTCAGTGCCAACTTTCTCTCAGGGTGATAAACCTCTTGGGTGTTGGTTTAAAGGTTCTTTAGTATTCCTTGCCTTCGTTTCTTGACATTCTGGACAACTGTCAGCTATCTGTCGAATCTCAGCTGTCATGCCGATCCAAAACAGACAACTTCTGGCCCGGCGCATCATGCTGTCAAATGCAAGATGAGCAGCGTGTAGCTTCTGCTTGATTTCAGGCCTCAGTGCTTTTGGGACAAGAATACGCTCTCCTTTAAGTATTATGCCTTGTTCTGTTGTCAGAGTATTACGAATGCCAAAATAAGGCATAAGCTAAGCTGGTACATCAGACTTTCTTTTAGGCCACCCATCCAAAATGGTCTACTTCAACCTCTGGAGCACACTGTCTTTGAGAGTTTCAGCTTTAATCTTTTCCATCATCACATCTGGTATTTCAGGTAATCTTACGGGTGCATCAGCTCCTGCATTGCTCTCTCTATCAGCTAAGGAATCCAATGTGACATTATGAATACAAACTCTGGACAGTGTGTCGGCTATAAGAAGATCGGAACCTTGTACCCATTGGAATTCAAAGTCGTATCGATGGCTGCGCATCAGTAAATTCTGCAGTCTTCGAGGAATTTGACTTAGAGGTTTCTTAACCATGGCCGCCAAAGGTTTATGGTCGTTGATGACTGTAACTTTCCTTCCATAAGTGTGCTGGTCAAAGCGTTCCAAACCATATACAACAGCTAAGAGCTCCTTCTCAATTTGAGTCCAGCGTTGTTCTGTTTCAGTTAGAGCTCTAGAAGCAAACTCTATTGGCTGACCATTTTGTAGGAGGACAGCCCCAAGTCCATAGCTGCTACTATCAACTTGAATACACAAAGATTCATCAGGATCATAGTATGCGAGTACTGGAGTAGAAGTAATCAGTTTCTTGACACTCTTGAAAGCTTGTTCACATTCAGCAGACCAGATAAAGGAAGTATCCTTACGTGTAAGTTCTCTTATTGGATGAAGAACTTCTGAAAGATTGTTGAGAAACTTTGCTAGATACTGTATCATGCCACAAAATCTGCGAACCTCATGACAGTCCTTAGGAACGGGCATGTTTAGTATTGTCTCAACCTTTTTCTTGTCTGGTTCAACACCTCGAGCAGTAATAAGGTGATCCATGAAGGTAATTTCTTCTTTCTTTTCCTAAGCTTTAGCATCATTCAGTTTAATGCCTTTCTCTTTACACCTATGTTTCAGTGCTTTAAGCTTCAGATCATGGTCCTTAATTGCTTGCTGTCTGTTTGATCCACAACCTGCAATAACTATGTCATCAGCAACATTGATGCAACCATGAAGACCTTCAAGAGTTTGTGCTAGATGCCTCTGGAAAATTTCACTGCTTACATTCAAGCCAAATGGTAATCTAGACGATCTGAACCTACCATAAGGTGTGATCATTGTTGTAAGTTTACTAGACTTCTCATCAAGTTTGATATGCCAGAATGCTTTCTTGATATCCAGCTTTGTGAAAATCTTGGCATTATTGAGTTCAGGCAATACATCATCCAAAGTTGGTAATCTGTAATGCTCCCTCTGCAAAGCCTCATTCAAGGGTCTAGGATCAATGCATATTCTTAAAGAAGCATCAGACTTTTCAACAACAGCCATTTGGTTAACCCATTCAGTCGGTTCCTCTACTGGTATTAATATACCTCTGTTCATTAGATTTTGAAGCTCTGACTTTACCTTGCTCTTAAGTGAGAATGGTATTTTTCTGCACGGCAGTGCCTTTGGACAAATATTAGGATCAATATGCAACACAGCTTCACCCAGGACACCTAGATGGTTATCAGAGTTATGATCATTATCTAAACTGTCAGTAGCCACCTTAGCAATAAATTTGTTTGTGTTGACTGTCACAAACTGTAGATCCTGCAGTGTGACGTTGTTGCCCAGCAAACATGTGAATCTATTTTTCACAACAGTAAACCTTATATTGTGTTTTGTCCCAGTCTTAGGATTCTCAGCAGTTAATATAACTTCTCCCAGTGGAGTCATCTTAGTACCATTCCACATAACAAGCCTCTGTTTAGTGGGTAACAATTGTTCTTGCATCACAAAGCGTTGACAGATTGTATTCACATCAGCTGCTGTGTCTAGCTGAAATTTTACCATTTTTCCATTGATAATGAGTTGTGCAGATGTACAAGCTTTGCTAGACTTCACACAATTAAGAAAAACTTAAGAATCTTCCACTGACTCTGTGTGAACAGTGTGAACTTTCTTGCATTTAACTTTGAAATGGTTTCTTCCCCCACAATTTGAACAAAACTTCCCCCATGCAGGACACTTTTTCTTAATTAATAGATGTTTCTGTCCGCAGTAATGACACTCCTTTCTAGGTTCAAAGTACCCACTGTCAGTGTTACTTTGACAGGCTTTACCAGCAGCGTGCCCAGTGTCTCTCTTGTGAGGTTTATGGTTGAGTGATTTTTTCTGTACCTTTTCAACCCTTGCTTCAGAAGGTTGTACTGTATTATTCATCTCACTTATGTCTTTTCCAGTTTGCTCGAAGATTCTGCATATGTGAATGGCTTTCTTTAGATCGAGGTCAGCTTCTCTCAAGAGCTTCTCTTGTAACCTTTTGTTGACAGTAAAGACAATTTTGTCTCTTATCATACGATCTTTGTCGTTAAAGTTGCACAAATCTGCCTTAGTTCTCAGCTCAGTCAAAAAAGAATTAAAAGGCTCTTGAAGAGGTGTGTTCCAGAATCTGAACGTATGTAATATAAATACTTCATTGCTTCGTGAGCTACAATGGTTCTGGAGCAAATCGAGAATTTTAGTAGAATTAGAGTGGTCTCCTTCCTCTGCAAGTTGATCAAAAACTTCAACAGCTTGAGGTCCAGCACAGTGTAGAATAATGGCCGCCCGAACAGAATCAGGTTTGGACGCCACCTCTGATGTATGATATATAGTTCTAACTGTCTTCTCCATTTACGAAATGTGTCTGGTTCGACGTTATTTATGTCTAGGCAGGGTGGTAACCGAAATAAGGGCCGTTCTGCCATGACGAAATGTCTAATAATGGTATGCAAGCAATAACCAGTAATCTCACCTCAAGTCTAATGACATTCAGCACACGTGTTACAAGATATTCAGCAGAATAGTTCGAATTCTGTAGAAATAAACACCGCTGCCACCATGTTGATCTTTACCGTCGTGTGTAGTAAATATTGTTAATAATAATGAGACGTGGCTGGCTGTCATACATACTCACGTTACGAAGCATAATCACGAAGGCGAACACACTGAATACATAACGACATGTTTAATCGACCATCTTAGAAACAGGAAATAGGAAGAAGTAGGTAAGCAGAAGAGTTCCCATAAGGGCAAGTAACTCTAGTGGAAACAATATATACATCAACAAATAAGATATCTGAAGTCGATTCCTGTGTCCCCGTCTCTGAAAGCATCAGTCAGCATAGCAGAAAACATGATACTGGACAGTCGGTGCAAGTACACACCTTTGTTTAACTCCATTTGAGACGGGGAAAGGCTCCGATAGCTCACCGTTTTCCTGAAATCTAGCCTGCATTCCATCATGCAGTTGCTGCACTATTGTTATACATTTCTTTGGGCAGCCGTATTTTGCCATGATCTTCCATAGGCCTCTCTACTGACCGTGTCGAGCGCCTTTGTCAAATCGATGAAAGCTGTGTACAGGTCACAGTGCTGTTCTTGGCATTTTTCTTGTAGCTGTCTTGCAACGAACACCATATCGGTGGTTCCATGTTCTTTCCGGAATCCACACTGACTTTCAGGTAGAAGACCTTTGTCAAGATCTGCCGTAAGGCGATTCAAAAGGATTCTGTCGAATATCTTCCCAGCGATTGATAATAGAGAGATGCCTAGATTATTGTTACAGTCTTGGCGATTACCTTTACGTTCATATAGATGTATAATTGACGCATCTTTGAGATCGTGTGGGATGGTTTCACTCTGCCATATTTGCTGGAAGATCATGTGAAGTTTCTCTATCAGAACTGTACCGCCATCTTTTTAGACCTCAACAGGAATTGAATCGGAGCCGGGGGTCTTTCCACTAGAAAGTTGACGAATCGCTTTTTGAGTTTCCTCCAGAGTTGGTATATCATCTAGTGCTTCATTTATAGGAATTTGGGGCATGTGGATGATGGCTTCGTCGTTAATAGATGATGGCTGGTTCAGAATATTATTAAAATGTTCGTCCCAGCGTTGGAGAATTTTTTTCCTTGTCTGTAATTAGTGTTTTTCCATCTACATTAAGGAGGGGAAATGATCCTGATGATGTTGGACCATAGACCGCTTTGAGTGCATGGTAAAAAATTTTCAAATCATGGCTGTCAGCAAAGCCTTAGAGCTCATCTGCTATATTACTCAGCCATGAATCCCGCATCTGGCATAGTTTATGTTGGACGATTCTACGCATGTTTGTGAAAGTGTCTTTCTTGGATGTAAATTTTGGATCATTTAAATATGCTTTATGGAGATGGTGTTTCTCAGCCAACATCTTCTTTATATCATCTTAGTTCTCATCAAACCAGTCATTTTGTTTCTTGATGGCGGGACCCAGGAACTCTGCAGCAGTGTTGTAGATCTGCTCACTTAGGGCTGCCCAATTTGTTTCCACACTTTGGCCGTCTAACGAGATAGATTTGAGACGGTCTTCTAGTGTGTCAGTAAATGACTGTTTGATTTTTGTCTTCTTTAGTTTGGTGACATCCAGCCTTTTATGAGTTTTCTTCCCCTGAGGGCGCCTGGCTTGTTGGATACGAATTTTAAGTTTAGACACAATGAGGCTATGATCAGTCCAGCATCCGGCACCACTCATGGACTTGGTCACCCGGACATCTTGCCTGTCCTTCTTCCTAACAATTACATAGTCAGGTGCCAATGCTTTGAGATAGGGTGCATCCAGAAGGTCCTGTTGCGGGTAGGAAGTCGAAAAATGATGTTGGTGACAAGGAGGTCATGTTCTGCGCAGGTCTGGAGAAGTCCACTGCTGTTACAGCAACCCATGCCGTACTTTCCGATAGTGCCATTCCAGGAGATGTTATCTGAGCTTACTCTTGCATTAAAGTCACCAAGAATGATGAGCTTATCTGCTTTAGGAACTGATGCAATGACTGCATGTAGTTCTTCGTAAAACTTATCCCTGACGTCATCCTGGTTTATCATAGTTGGTGCATACGCGCTAATGATGGTGGCATGTTTCCTTCCATAAAGCAGCGGGATCTTGACCGTCATGAGTCGGTCATTTATTCCCTTTGAGGGCCCCGCTAACTTGCCGACAATTGCTGTTTTGATTGCAAATCCAACCCCTGCTTCTCGTCTTTCTTCAGTTCCTCTTTTGCTCCAATAGAATGTATAACCTGCACCCTTTTCGCAAAGTTGGCCCTCGCCTGCAAATCAAGTTACACTCAGTGCTGCTATGTCAATGTTGTTTCTGGCCAGTTCTCTCCCAATCAGGGCAGTTGGCCTCTCAGGTCTGTTTGCGTTAAAGTCTTTGTCAAGGAGAGTGCGCACATTCCATGCGCTTAGAATGCAGGGGAAAAATCTGTCCTTTCTTTTTCTTATGTGTCGCCCGCCGAAATAGGATACCCACCAACCGCGGTAAGCTGGTTAGGTAATGGTGGAGCAGGCAATGTTTAGGGCACCTTTTCTAGCCCCTTCCTCGAGCCATGGAGATGAGCAGGGCTTTCGTAAAGAGAGCTGCTCAGTCACTCAGGGGGCTGCCGAATCCCACTGCTGCTCCGATCAGTGGAAGACGACCATATGGCCTGAGCCGCCCGTGTGTAGGTCTGCGACTACAAGACTACGACTGCCAGCGTACCCACGCCTGCAGCTCGCCCATCGCCACAGGACTTGTTGTGAGTGGATGGATGAGTGGATGAAAGAGTGACTTGCGCAGTGATTTGGTTTAAAGTGAGGAAGAGTTGCGCAATTCGTCGACATCACTCTCTCGCCTGGATCCATCTGAATCCAGTGGCAAGACAAGTCAAGACGACTGAAGATGGTCAGGTGCAGTGGATGACCAGAGCTTTCTACATGCCTCGCCGTGCTCCTTACGCTCCACGGCGCGTTGCTGGTAATCGCCGTCATGCCCATTGAACTAACAGGTGGTTTCTTCCGCGCAGTCTACCGAATCCAGTCGCATGCATGGGTTGGAAGACCCTAACTCACCGAAGGTTTATAACCAGTCGACTACCCTCACCTAGTTTAGCCGGCCTGTCAAAGTTGTTTCCCGGGGGATGGCCAATGTCGCATGCTGACAGCTACGAGGAGCCACAGGTGACCGAGCTGCTCTGAAAAGGGCATGACAGCTCCTTCACCAGAGGTACTACCAATACCTGACATCCCAAACCCCCCGAACTAGAACTAGAACGGTATCGAAGAAATGATGCACTTTATTTACACACCAACTGGTTTCTCCTATATACATGCCACTTGACTGGTCGCTTGGCTGACTGGAAACCAACCGTTCAGCAGGGCGGAAGTAAAATTACTGAAGCTATGCTCTGCCAACATCCGGGTGTAGCTAACAGCTATTGGTCCGGAATCGTTCGTAGAAAAACACAACATTCCTCCCCAGCAAGTTTAATAGAGATTAAATCTGATGGGTGAACGATTTGTCCTTTCTGACCGCCTTGGGGGAACTGGAACAACCACTGATCTGTCTTCTGTAATCTGCTCCGGAACAGTAAGTCTCAAGTTTGGTGCTGCTTTATTGACTTGTTCTAAGATTTCTCGGTTTAGCAGATTTTTTGACGGCCGTGCAGTAATTCTGCAGACTGCGTTTGGTGTTGTCCTGTATTCGAAAAGCAATTCATCTAAAGAAACTTGTCCTTGTGGTCTTCCATATCAATCAAGTTGACATCGGTACTTGATCTGTCATTTGTTTTCTTTGACAATCTGTATGTGCTGGAACTACGTCTTGAGCTGCTGTTGGCGGAACGTACTGTACTCCTTGAGTTACATACTGAGGATAAGTGGACCCAGTTTTCCACAAACATTGCAAGTAGATGGCCTGTGTTTAAACTGTGATCTTTCATGCTTTGTAACACGCTGGACATGACTTCAGTTTATTGGTATCTAAAGTCTCTTTCGGCCTAATCTGTGATGTAGCAGAACGAGTGAGTGACTGCGACCTTGTCTTTTTATTCTGGGGCTTCATTACACGAATGTCTGTCTGAATTGTGTCATCTCCACTGAGGGTTTCATTGACAGAACTTGTAGTTTCATATAACGCTGCTACATGTGAAATCTTATCCAGAGATGGATTTTCTCCAGATAAAGCCACTCTGCGCATAAATTCCTGTATATGTTGTAATACCATGTCACGAATACTTTCATCAACCAGTGACTTGCCACATTTATCTTTAGGACAAATATATTTGCAATCAGTTGCTAGGCCTCGTAATTCTGCAATCCACTGTGAGTATGTTTGGTCAGACTTCTTCCTTGATTGCCAAAATTTGTGTCGGTCTACAATGAGATGAGTGTGTTGCTTAATATGTGTGGAGAATTTAGCAGTGAGCTCATCGTATGAGAAAATAGAGAAGTTGTCTGTTTTGAACAACTTTTGTGCCAGTTGATATAAAGATGTTCCTATCCAAGATAGAAAAAATGGCATTTCATCTTGGTATCACTCAGTCAACCCATGTGCATCAAAATGGTGCGTCAGTCTCTTTAAAAATATGTCCCAATTATCCTTCTCCAGTGTAAATTCTGGGAACACAGGAATTTGTTGATTTAGGACCTGTGAGGAGGCACTTGCTTCAGAAACAGACAAAGAACTAGCTGTTTGCTGATTCAATAAGAGCTGCATGATTTGTCTTTGCTGTTCTTATTTAATTCTGTTCTGCTCTTTGTTATTCTCTTATTTCATTCTGTTCTTTGTTCTTTTTGCTGCTCAATGAGCAATTTTAGAATCATAACCATATCTGATTCTTGAGCTGTCATCGTATCAAATGTGGTGAAAGGACAGAGAAATCGATAAATGGGTATAGTCCAAAAACGTGACCAAAGACCTGTTCACACGTGTTGTTTTGTAAGTGCCAACTTACCGGGTTGTAAACACACACTATGTTCGTCGTAGGTCACGACGCCAAATGTTATGTTATTTTATGTAATAAACTAGACCGGTATCGAAGTAATAATGCACTTTATTAACACATCAACTGGTTTCTGCTATATACATGTCGCTTGACTGGTCGCTTGGCTTACTGAAAACCAGCCGTTCAGAAAGGTGGAAGTCCGATTACTGACGCTACGTTCTGTGCATGTTCTGTCAACATCCGGGTGTAGCTAAAAGCTATTGGAATGGAATCGTTCTGTATGAAAACACAACATACATACATACATATCAGAATCTTTATTCTCCATAAAATACATTAATATGTACAGACATGATATAATAGACACACACACACACAAACACACACACACATATATATATATATATATATATATATATATATATATATATATATATATATATATATATATATATATATATATATATATATATATATATACAGTTGACATTCAAAAATCCGGCCATCGATAATCCGGTTCCTTCAGATTTCCGGGGCATGGATTTCGGAGCGCATTTTTAAATTTACCGCGTTGGCGCGCCACTGTTTTCTGGAGCAGTTTATGTTTTGATGCAGCTGTTGGGTCTTGCTTGCACGTGTTAACAGGCATTCCTGCTCATTCCTTCTCATTTTATCATTTATTTGCTGCTGTTTAGCCCCATTATGGATTCAGCAAATAAAAGAAGTGGTGTAAAACGTAAACATCGTGCATTGTCGATCGCAGATAAAGTGTACAGGTAGTCATTTTCTGTTAAATATATACAGAATATATAACCATAAAAAATCCGGCATGCCATCCTCAGGTCCGGAGGTTGCCGGATTTTTGAATGTCTACTATATATATATATATATATATATATATATATATATATATATATATATATATATATACCGTAAAATCTCGCGTATAATACGCACAATTTTTACTCATTTTTGCCCGCTAAAACTCGGGTGCGTATTATACGCGAATACTAAAAAATACGTCATTTTCGATATCGAAAGAAACCTACATTGGAAAGTCTGTCAAGTTTTTGTCACACTTTGACAGTGAAAATGGCGCAAAATTGAATGTGCCATGTGTTTTCTTATGTGTCAGACATTGTTGCAAAACGCATTTCGCACTCTTGGTTTTCAATCTATTTTGATATTAAGCTTGGTTGTGAAGTTTATCATTTGATTATTTTGAGCCCTAAAAATGAATTCGAGAAAATGTTGTACTGCTGCAGAAAAGCTCTTACTGGTAAAATATGCAGAATCTAACGGCAATCGGGCAGCAAGTCGACATTTTTCCATTAACGAGTGCAACATTCGATTATGGCGAAAAAAACAAAGAGGCGCTGCAAGTGTTGCCTAGTAAGAAAAAGGCGAATCGTGGGTCGACACCAGACTCTTCCAGACCTAGAAAAAATATTATTGAAGTGGGTAGTGGATAGAAGGCAACAAGGCACCATACATGCCACACCTCGGAGATGAAAAACCTGTACAAAAAATCCAAAACCCTGTACAAAGACCCGCAAAACCTGTACAAAGACTGAAAAAAACATATCAAAAGAGTTAATTCGTGTAAAAATATGTTCAGTTACAGTAGGCTGCATTATAAATGAGGCACGGGGACTTTGCCTTTTAAAGCAGGTTTTCTCTTATTTTAAAATCCAAACAATAAATGTCTGAGTTTATTTTACACTGTAACAATAATGTGATGATGTCATCATTTAGTCTATTTCTGTGTTTAATTATCACTAACAGACTGGGAAATCCTGTGTTCAATAGGACATTATAAAAGAACTCTGAGACACAGTAATAAGGGGAATGGGTTAGAAAACCTGTACAGAAATTATGTACAGGGTGTACACATCTGAAAACGCAAACACCTTGTACAGATTATGGGTAAACCATAGCATGTGGCATGTATGAGGCACCGGTGTTTCATGCATTGAAATCCGACTTAAAGCTCTGGAACTTAAAAAATCTCGTACAGACACAACAGCATTTAAAGCGTCATATGGATGGGCAATTCGTTTTATGAAGCGACATGGTCTTTCAGTTCGTCGAAGAACTACTATCGCGCAGCATCTTCCATCTTCTTTCAGTTTTTTAACAAATGTTTCATAAAATAAAATCTTGAAAAATTATGATGCGTATTATACACGAATTTCCATTTTACCAAAAAATTTTGGGCTAAATCAAGCATGCGTATTATACACGAGTGCGTATTATACGCGAGATTTTACGGTATATATATATATATATATATATATATATATATATATATATATATATATATATATATATATATATATATATATAACTTTGTGCTGATCGCATGGCCTCACGTGCCGGCGACGCATCTTTCAAATGTCTGCCTTATCAAATATCAATGGTACGTGACATGACCAGCATGTTTGTAATGGGTAAAGGGGAATCAGGGTTCGATTCCGGAGAAGGAGCATGAGAAACGGCTACCACATCCAAGGAAGGCAGCAGGCGCGCAACTTACCCAATCCCGGCATGGGGAGGTAGTGCCTAAAAATAACAATACGGGACTCTTTCGAGGCCCCGTAATTGGAATGAGGATCTATTGGAGGGCAAGTCTGATGCCAGCAGCCACGGTAATTCCAGCTCCAATAGCGTATATTAAAGTTGTTGCAGTTAAAAAGCTCGTAGTTGGATCTAAGGCGCGGGCGGGTGGTCCGGCTGGCGTCGGTTCACTGCCCGTTGTCTCCTGCCCTACCATCTGCCGGCTCTCTCCCGCGGGTGCTCTTCGCTGAGCGTTCTGGGTGGCCAGCGCGCTTACTTTGACAAAATTAGAGTGTTCAAAGCAGGCCTTGGCTGCCTGAATAATGGTGCATGGAATAGGACCTCGGTTCTATTTTGTTGGTTTTCGGAACTGGAGGTAAGTTTCCTTCAGGATAGCTAGCGCTCGACCGCAGTTTTATCCGGTAAAACGAATGATTAGAGGTCTTGAGGATGAAAAGAACTCAATCTATTATCAAACTTTAAATGGGTAAGAAGTCCGGCTCGCTCGACTGGAGGCGAGCGCGTGTCGAATGCATGTGCCAAGTGGGTCACTTTTGGTAAGCAGAACAGGTGCTGTGGGATGAACCAAACGGCAGTATCAGTTACATTTTTGTATTGATTTTTATTGCGTCATTTCAATTGTCGCACTTTCTTTCTTTCTTTCTCTGCTATGGGTAGCAGATATTTTGTATTTTCATTCTTACACTCCCTTCAGTATATTTCGTCATGTCTATTTACTATCCCATCCGTGAGATAGTAAACAAGTGATGCAATGTTGAAACGACAGGCATATTCTCGTATACCCAACCTTGGCCACTACCGATTAACACGGAAACCGCCAGCATATTTGTCTAATTACTGATAAAGCCCGGGTGCTTGACTGAGAAGAGATTACTTGTCTGGGTGACACATTTTGGGCAGACACATATGACATAAGCGCTTCCTGTCCGACTTGTTATGGCAAGTTTACTGTAGATAGTAATAAATTGTTACATCTGAAACACATTGTCATTTGAGTTTACTGATGTGTTTTTGAGTTGGTACATGAGGCATCGGAGGTTTGATTGCCATATACGGAAAAGGTGACCTCTGAATAACGTTCAAAATTTTTCCATATCAGGAATATTTTGAAATCACACCCCCCCCCCCCTCCCACCCCAACCAGCATGTTTCAAATGATTGGAGCTTTTGCCTAGCTTCATAACAAACAGAGCGGTGGAGAAAAGTGAATACAAACTGACACGTTTCAGTTTTAAGACACTGTGAAGATCGCTTGCCAAGAAGACACAGCCAGACTTGCCAGTCAGAGAGGAAATTAAAGTTAAAATTAACGACCCCAAGTACATGTGAAATAAGACATCTGCCAGTGCCTTTTATTCCTCTGAGCAAAAAAGTCTGTGAGCCAGGATTGGCGTAAGTTGTGATTTTACATTCTATATTTCCATTACTAACATGTGAACTAATATGTATATATTACCATGTGAATATTAATATGTGAAAATAGCTAGTGGATGTTCAAGTCATTTGAGGCTGGCAACCGCAGCATATAGAATGATGATTTCATGGACCACCACTGCACGGGCTGGTGACTGCTTTATTGCCAGTTTCTTAAAGAGAACTAAACGAATAGAGAGTCCCAGGTTCTATATGGAGCAGGGAGGGAAAGATGAAAGAAATGATGTACATTCTAATTATAATACTTACAGTTTCAAACCAGTGTAAATGTCGATGTTAACATATTCACTTTAAAATTCATTCATAACCCTCCACCCCCAAAGGAGCATAGGCCTTCAACAAACACATGCCAAGTCCTCCTGTCACGTGCCATCTTCTCAAGTTCTTTCCACGTTTTCCTCATCTTTTTCACCTCTGTTTCCAGCTCTCTTCTCCATGTGCTTCTTGGTCTACCTCTGCCTCTCTTGCCCTGGGGGTTCCAGAACAAGGACTGCCTTGTAATGCTATCAACAACTTTAAAATTAATGAAAGTTTAAAACTTTTCAAATCAGTGTAAACATAAATGAAAACATATTCAATTTATATTGTGAACACTTTTCAATAAGTGGAAATGTAAACATTTTCTATCTGTACTATTAACCTTTTCATTTAAATGTAAATATCTATAAAAACTATTCAATTTAAATGTAAAGAAAGTTTTATCCTGAGGGATTAAATTTAACTCTCATCGAGGGTAAATTCTGAGATAAATAGGATGGCGGAATAAGAAAGGGGACACATAAGTATGTGTCGGGAAACGCAATACTTAGGAAAGTGTTTCATTTCTATTCTTTTACCATAGTTGTTGGTGGTGGTACCAGCTGAAGGGAACTATCTCTGGAACAAGAAGGGAACAGTAGTCTAAGCGTTAAGATGAGGGACCAACTTTGTAGACTCTCCCTGACACTCCTGGGAATGAGCTGCACCCTACATCCTTGACCAGCGACGAGCATTATCAGTGATCATTCCATCAAAAACCAACCCAGTGGGAGCAGAAACAACCACTGGCAGCTAAGTGCAATATATAAGGTGCCAAGGTAAACTTATTTCAAAGAACCAACCAACTATCAATCAATGATGAACCCTTTCTTTTAAACTATTCAGTTATTTCAAACTGTTAAAACTTTAATGATTATTAAATTTTGTTGTTTGTAATTTTACAAATTTAACTTCGATTTAATCATTTTAAATGTCTGCTTGGTGCAGGCTTACTGTAAGAGTATGTGTCTGCTTGGTGCAGACTCCCAACAAGAGTATGTTTCTGCTTGGTGCAGGCTTCCTGCACAAGTATGTGTCGTGATATTAGTCTGTCTCACAACACGGTTGTCTAATCTGACCATTCCGCACGCCATAAGTAGAGAACTCTCTGATACAATAGCCAATGAAAACGCACCCTTATTATTGTGTGTTAAGAAACGTACTATGCTTAAACATAGAGGCCTATTCTGTGTAACCGATGGGACAAGGATATTTAATTATGAATAGAATAAAGAAGTATCACAAGGGAGGATTATATATTTCAACAGCGGGAATGTTATGTTAGAGGTAGGTGTAAAAACTTTCTCGAATAGTGTTCTAGTAAGATAGAAATATCAAGTGAAAGAGCTTCGTTACATCATGGTGTTACGGTGTTTTTATTGATGTCGTCTGCTATAGTTGGCAGTGCGCAATTTTAGGTTAGTAGAATTAATATAGATCGATGTTAATACTTCACGGATTATTGAACGCAAATTACACGGTCAACTTGTGACGTGTTAGCGTTGGTAAGGTCACGCTTCGTGACTTAGATACTGGACCCTTTTTACGTTGATCGTCAAGCCGTGAAGACGTGTCTCACATCCTTCCAATGTTAGGCTTCATAATTGCCGCAAATATAGAATTTAATATAAGGACACAGGGTCAGTCCAGATTGATATTATAAAGGATGGAATTATAAGGTTAGTAGATAACCTGAATTATGGAAGGATCGTTAATCAGTCTTAATATATATTCGTCAAGACACATGCGCTCACTGTCGGCTGTCTGAATCACAGCAGCGCGCGCATATAGCCATGATGTTCTGTTGACCTTAATTCGGTAGGACACGGACTGATAATTATATATATTTAATTGGAATCAAATTGATGTATGCTTTACTATGAACAGTGCTCATGATATCGTCACATGTTTTTTCGTAATAAATCGTGTTTTGTGGACTCAAAATACTTGGACTTCTCCAGTCGATATCATCCAATTATTATTCATTTCCTAGCATTCGCGTACTATACAAAGAAAGCATGAAATTAAAATAATGAATGAAACCCAAGATAAATTTCAAGAAAAGGCCAGAGGTTGTGAACACGTTTTATTTACTACTCAGTTGGACTGAGTATGCAAGGACAAACTAACTCAACAACAGACTCTCAACAACTGAGTTCTCTCAACAACTGGTGGCCACTGTCTAGGGAACGAAAATTTTTTCTTCAATAAGGTTACCGAAGTCTCACTCAATGACCAAGAACTGTTTACAATTGGAAAATACTCACGTGATGTGCTAAAGTATGACCAAATACGCATAACGACTAAAGGTCAAACACACGTCATCAACTTCTGCGTACATGAAAGTCAAGTCGGCAACTGCTAACACAGTCCTTGTCAAATGAAAATACTGCATCAAGGTAGACCCAAAGATGGAAAAACTCTATCAAGCAATCAATATCAGTTCACGACATTGGTCTACGCCGTTGGTGCATACTGACATTGACCGGAGTAGATAACTGAGCACAAAAAGATAAGTTTTATTGTAACCTTTGTCGGTTAAATAGGCATACACTAGTCCATTTCGCCTTTATATAGGCATGTCTTACTACTATCATTTGTAAATTTTATATGTGTTTTCAACCGTCTGTTTGTTATTATGTTAGGCGGGTGGTTGGCGAGGCGAATCATAACCGATTTTATGTCTCTCAGGATGACCGAATCGGTTTTGATCGATCTGTAGGGCAGTGAAATATTTTCATTTTGCAGAGAACCCATTGAAGATTATGCCGATGGGTACCTTTGTCTGTATTTGAAAGGATTTGACTTTAAGTGTTAGGTGTGAAGTTTTGTAATATTACTGTTGTATTTTGCTGTATTAAGTTTCATTTTTATTCATTTCTAGTCATATGGTTGTAATCTATCCCGTCAATTCTTATCTTTCTATCAATTATTTCATAGATTTTAATAACCGTTATGAGTCCATGTCTACGTCATCAGTTTACGTGTATGTAGGTCAATCTCGACTTAGTTTTTCCTTGACCTTTCAGTACTTCCGATTCTTGTACATAAAATCATTTATGTCTGTGAAATTGTCACTTTTGTATCGTACTACTGTTTGTAAATCTTTGGTTATTGTGCATATTGTAGTTATTCATTTCATAGATTGATAATATAATTATATTGTTATAAATTGATTCTCTATAAGATAGTAAATTAATTTAATTAATTTTTCTTAAATTGCATGATGACTTAGGTGATGTCATCAATTTGCACTATTGGCCCAAGACACTAGTCTTTATTCATTATGACTAGGGCATGATGCTATAATATAATGATAAATTATTGAAGTAAGATAATTTTTATCGAATAAATGCTTGGTAATCACACCATGCAGAGGTGATGAATTAGGAAACTATATTAGATACAATAAATATATAATACATTATGATATTAATGAGGGAAGATGCCCATAGGTAATAAGTGAAACTAGTTGATGCATTAAATAAATTCAGCATCATAAATTAATAAAGGTATAATACATTGGTATAATGTAATGAGTAAACTTTATTGATATAAATTATTTAGTTACAAAATAGTTGTGGAACTTACAACTAATAGTACTATAATATTAAAGTTGATTATATTGAGTATTAATCGATTATTACACATACATATAATTTAATATTGAACTGAGGAGGCATATCACTGAATTAATATGGCTACTAAGATGTTTACCTTAGAGTATTGCATGAGTCTGGGACGGCAAATTGGTTATGATGGTCAATTATTGAAATCATTTGCCATGAGAAAGTCGGCTACATCAAAATTTAATGTATTGGGAAAGGTACCTAATGAGGAAGAATTGCAAATTGAGATAAAGCGTCTTGAAGCATTAGAGGAAAGTAAACATATGAGTACATTAGGGGAGAAGAGTGTTGATGTTGAATTAGATAAGGTTGTTACTGCTTTAAGGGAAGACTGTCGTATATATATGGCTCAGATTCAGGAGCTGAAATCTGAAGTTGCACTTTTGAGATTAAAGGTTGATGAACAAGAAGTAACAAATCAGGATATGAAGACTTCTTACATTCAATTGGAGAATAGGATGAACAAAATTGAACTCGAGAATCAGGAATTCAGACGAATTATAGGTCAACATGAACAGGTGACTAATGAAAAGTTAACTAACCTCGAGACATTGCTCCTTAAGGAGAACAATAGGAATGAAAACCTAAATAAAATAAATAAGAAGCAGAGGTAAGAAATTGCAGTACTAACTTCTAAAGGTACTAAATTAAGAAATAGGGTTGATGGTCTGCTGGATGTGGTATTGGACAAGAAGATATGACATCAGATATGATAAACCTATTGTACGACATGCCTCAAGTACTAAGTGTGTAATAAAGCAGCTACACACCCACTGAAAATTAGTAGATCATTTCGAGGCAAGTACACCTTCCCTCGACCGAATACTACTGCCAATTCTGAAAATAAATGTTGGCGACAGGATCAGACTACAACTGATCCTAATAAAACTGTTGACGTTGTCAACATTGAAAAGGAGAGTACTAAGAAGAGTAATGTGTTGAAAAATAATGTTGGGGTTAGGATGAACCAGCATAATAAAGTTCAGACATATAAGTCTGTTGGCAAAGCTTCTACTTTGCACAGCAAGGAAGTGTCTACGACATGCAGAAAACGTACTGCCTTAAATACTAATAGATATCGTCCTACTTTCAGTCATAATGATAATTCATCTAATAAAATTATTACGTTTATGGATAAAGGTAAATTTAATTCTCTGGATAAGGCCAGATATACAAATCGTCAGTGTTCACAGTTTCGTGACAATGATATTACTTATATTGGCAAAAGTGCATATTCTCGCATGGTGTTAGTGCGCAATCTGCCACAAAATACTACATGGCAGGCACTTGGCAATTTCTTCAATATACAGCAAACGTTAGGTTTGTTTGTCTTCTGCCATCTTTCAATGGTCGGAATAGTGAGGCGTTGGTTACTTTTCGTAACAACAGAAATGCTCGGATGGTTATCGAGCGTGATAATGGTGCTTACTTTCACCACCATTGTCTAAAATTACAATTAGTACCTGATTCTGCGTCACGCAGATAACAGTTTACAGTAACACTGTTCGTCACATCTTTGATGACTCAGCATAGTCAGTCATCATTTCTTTTCTTTATTGATCAGTTATTCTTAAATGACTTAAGTCTTGTAGGTTTTCTATAGGTGACACTTGTGTTGTCTTATCTACGATAACACTTTGTATTCCTGTCTTTATTTGTTTTTACCATGCCTACGATATACAGTAATGTGATTGATCATGCTAACTATGCTCAGCCAATGCAGCATAAGTTTTGTATATCGTCTATCTAATGCAACACTTTTCACCAAGATAGACTTAACAAAAGGTTATTGGTAGATACCACTAACCGAAAAAGCCAAATATTACACAGCGTTTTCCACTGCACAAGGTCTTTACCAGTGGAATGTGATGCCTTTTGGGCTTATGAACGCTCCTGCTACCTTTATTCGCATGATGCGAAAAATTTTATCAGGTAGACCAGACATTATCACATACATTGACGACATATGTTTATTTAGTTCGTCATTTGAGGAACATTTTTCGGGGCTTAGATGTGTTTTGGAAATATTAAGGGAAAACCACTTAACCGCTAAGCCTACGAAAATTCAAATAGCGTTTCAGGAGATAACCTTCCAGGGACATATTATTGGGGCTGGACGTATTCAAACTGTTCACAGTACGGTGTCTGAAATTTTGAATCTATCGGTTCCTCAAACGAAGAAACAGGTTAGGAGTCTATTAAGGTTGGTCCAATACTACAGTAGATTTGTACCTAACTTATCATCCATCACGGCTGTCTTGTCATCATTGTTAAAAAAAGACATGCCGTTGACGGTGAAATGGACTGACGAATGCGACAAAACGTTTCGTATGATATTGACAATCTTTTCAAATCCACCAATTTGGAGATTACCTGATGCTTCTAAAAAGTTTCTTCTTCGTACAGATGCCAGTAATTACGGTATCGGAGGTTGTTTGCTTCAATGTCACGACGATATACTTCATCCAACTATGTATATATCACGAAAACTTAATTTGCCTGAAACAAGATACTCTACAGTGGACAAGGAGTTACTGGCAGTAGTTTGGGCGATCACTAAACTTGAAGAGTTCTTGTTGAGAGCACCCTTCGTGATCCAAACTGATCAGAAGGCGGTGGCATCGTTACGTCGCTCTAACCACAAAAACCCCAAACTTGCCAGATTTGCTATTCTGTTACAAGCTTACGACTTTGTCATCGAAGCCATACCCGGACAAGAAAATATAATGGCTGATGTACTTTCCAGACACCCTACTGAAGTCGAATAATAATTGTCCACAATTTCAAAAAAAATTAAAGACTGAACAAGATTGACTTTGGAATTATGATGTATTTCTGCGATGAAAATTATATGAACTACCTACATATGGAATGACACTTCGAATAATTTGCAGGGGATCAACCAATATGTACACTCTCCAAAAGAAATTGTTTGTAACAAGAAATGTATTTCGATGGTTCGTTTTTAAGGTTTGGACTTTGGTTAGTGTCCATTCGTTCTACAACTCGTTACGATATAGTCGGGAAGATTATCTGAATCCAGGCTGGACAAATACCGTTATCCTACAGAAATTGAAATGACTAATTCAACACCAGGAAAGTTTACACTCACTCAGGAACGAAACATAGTTGAACATTATGAACTTTCTTCTCCAATGGAACTTTCAGTAAATTCGCAAAGGAAATAACGACGGCTGGATCTTCATGTCTGACATTCTTAAGTTTAATAGTTATTAAATTAATAAAGAATAAAATAAAGTTGAAGTGTGATAGTAAAAAAATGAAATGTATAAAAGAAAGAAAAGATGAAAACAGAATAATATCACACAATTGAAGACTAGATATTTTATTTATGAATGGGATAGATATTATATGACATTAGTTAAGATGTTTACATAAAATGTATGAACATTCTTTTTCTTTTAGTAATTCATTAAGTTAATTAGTTAGTAATTACTCGATACACATGATTAATTTTAAACACACCTAACTAAATTAATTTATACTTTATCTTTTTCTTTACTTTACTTGTCCTTACTTCTCATTTCTTTTATTATGACACTATCTCTCAGTTTATTTAATTAGATGTTAATTAATTAATACCCTACACACATACTATGATTAATTAGTTTAATTTTAATTAGTTAGAATAATTTTCTTAACATAACACTTCATTATTTAGTAACGACAGACTTTAAGTTAAGTAGATAATTATTTAGCGACAGTTGACACTCCTTTGGTTAAAATAATATCCATGTATAACATGACTGTCAGAATATTACATGATTAGTATAATATCGACATGACCACGACACTGTTCTAGTCAGAACACCGTAGGCCATATGTCGGGTTTTTGTTAAATTTTTGAGATGTTTGATCAAGATAGTTCAAAAAAATCTATCTAATAGATTTTTTTCCCCGTCGGGCAGGGAATTGTTACGGTGTTTTTATTGATGTCGTCTGCTATAGTTGGCAGTGCGCAATTTTAGGTTAATAGAATTAATATATCCAACGGGCTGATCACCCGTTTGCCAGTTACTTCGATTACGGAAACAACAGCAAATGGATTGATTTGCCGTTGCCCTAAAGACGCCAATAGGCGTGATGGGAAACAATGGCAAAGAAAACCTATCTGCTGTTGCCCTAAGACGCCACTAGGCGTAATGGCCACTGACTGCTTTGACGGTCGGTGGCTAAGGGCGGAAGAAGAAGAAGAAGAATTAATATAGATCAATGTTAATACTTCACGGATTATTGAACGCAAATTACACGGTCAACTTGTGACGTGTTAGCGTTGGTAAGGTCACGCTTCGTGACTTAGATACTGGACCCTTTTTACGTTGATCGTCAAGCCGTGAAGACGTGTCTCACATCCTTCCAATGTTAGGCTTCATAATTGCCGCAAATATAGAATTTAATATAAGGACACAGGGTCAGTCCAGATTGATATTATAAAGGATGGAATTATAAGGTTAGTAGATAACCTGAATTATGGAAGGATCGTTAATCAGTCTTAATATATATTCGTCAAGACACATGCGCTCACTGTCGGCTGTCTGAATCACAGCAGCGCGCGCATATAGCCATGATGTTCTGTTGACCTTAATTCGGTAGGACACGGACTGATAATTATATATATTTAATTGGAATCAAATTGATGTATGCTTTACTATGAACAATGCTCATGATATCGTCACATGTTTTTTCGTAATAAATCGTGTTTTGTGGACTCAAAATACTTGGAATTCTCCAGTCGATATCATCCAATTATTATTCATTTCCCAGCATTCGCGTACTATACAAAAAAAGCACGAAATTAAAATAATGAATGAAACAAAAGATAAATTTCAAGAAAAGGCCAGAGGTTGTGAACACCTTTTATTTACTACTCAGTTGGACTGAGTATGCAAGGACAAACTAACTCAACAATAACCAGTCTCAGCAAAAGAACTCCTCTCAACACATGGTTAGTCCCAACTTAGCTAGTTAAAGCATGCATATATTAAAATGCATTTTGCAAACTAACTAATTAATAGATACATTAATACAGAATAATTCACAGAATAATTCAAACTTTAAATAACCAAAATCGTCCCATAAATAAGGAGGATAATTGAAAAACTAGTTTTTACTCATTGAACAGATAGGAAAATTATGCCTCAGTTTGAGATTTTAACACCACTTTTTACCCATGTCATCTGATACGGAGGATGCTCTAGTATATAAGACATTGCCCTTGGCTAAATTGAGGCCACAAATTTCAAATATTCAAGCTGAACAGAAGCGGTAACTGTGTAATCGTCATGTACCTTTGCCATCCGCATCTGTAGCACAGACATTAGATGCC
The DNA here is from genome assembly GCA_024509875.1 of Oreohelix idahoensis. Lineage (NCBI taxonomy): Eukaryota > Metazoa > Mollusca > Gastropoda > Stylommatophora > Oreohelicidae > Oreohelix > Oreohelix idahoensis. The sequence goes on from JAMPIV010015318.1 coordinate 322,661, forward strand.
ATTATCAGCTTGTATGTTTTGCCTGAGGGTAAGAATGACTATATATATATATATATATATATATATATATATATATATATATATATATATATATATATATATATATATATATATGTATTTTTGCTGTGATTAATCCACTGGTGTGTTAGGAAGTGCATAGCGTGTGTTAAGAAATATTACAGGACGAATGTGCTGCCGGCTGAAACGCAGGCATGTGTTGACATTTAGAGACGAAAGCCAGCATTGTGAAAAGTGTAGAATAATTGAGAATGATGGCAAAAATACGACTGTAAGTTTGATAATGTATTTAGAAGAGTATTTCTTAAAGGAATGACATTTATCAGGAACCTTAGGAAGGATTAACAGGAATTGTTGTAATGAATCGATCAAGATATTACTTAGTACTTTTATACTATACCAAATCATTGTATGGAAGCAGATCATGGACAAATGAATCTAACTTAGGATTTATAAGGAAATTGTAGTCACAGTGAACTGGCTGTGATTGGTGGTGAGGTAAATAGTCCTGTGCATATGTTAGCACAATGTCTAACACTGTGTGTTATGTCCATTGTATGTAAGGACAGAATAGTGCTGGACCATACAGGGGTTGTGATTATTTGTATTCCAGGTTTTATCCTGCAAACTATTAGAAGTATCTGATCAACTAACTCTATTGGACTCTGAGGTGCAAGTGCTCGTGAAGTCATTGTAGCCAGCCACCCCCTGTTCCACTGCCTAAAATTTCACAGATGTGTTAGTCTATGGCGAGAGGAGTTTGAATTCGACAACCACCAGATAAGTGGCGATATATAGCCACTGATCAGCCTATTCAGTATATAACATAAAATATAAACAGAAATAAAAACACAGTGAAGGATGATTTCTTATGGACAGAATGTATCTATTACTACCTTCACAGTTCAACTTAGTGACCAACTATAGTGAATTATAATAATTAATCAGTGTAGAGAAAAATAGAACTTTCAAGACAGGATTCTGTTTCATAATTAAAGTTTCTATGTTTATTTATTTTATGCTGTAAATATCGTTGAATTTCTTTAAATTACCTTACCGAAAAAAGAACCGGTATAGGTTAAATAAAATTGTAAATATGTACTATCAGACATTCTGACATTATTTACAATGAGTTACAAGTTTTGTTTGATACATATTATAGTTATAGAGATAGATCATAAATTAATACCCCTAGCAAAATTAGCCACCATCATCAAATAATAATACATAATATCTTAGGCGGATCTTGAAAGGGAGCAAATAGACTTTCAGGACATTCACTCTAATCACACCTGGAGGTTTATACAGCTGATCCTAACCTTTGATGTCAATATACCCTTATTCTTTCAGAAAAAGGGGGTATTTCTTGTAAGACAAGTCTCTTACTTGGTACTATCCTGATATCACCTGATACAGCTTTTTGTCCAGGATATCCTTATTCTTTACAATAACGAAACCCTTTCATGACAGTATGTGTCTGCTTGGTGCAGGCTTACTGTAAGAGTATGTGTCTGCTTGGTGCAGGCTTACTGTAAGAGTATGTGTCTGCTTGGTGCAGGCTTACTGTAAGAGTATGTGTCTGCTTGGTGCAGGCTTACTGTAAGAGTATGTGTCTGCTTGGTGGGGTACTAGATTTATGCATGAGAAAGGACATATGTATTTCTTTGAACTGTTTAAATATAAATATGGAAAACTGTCGGGAACAGTGTACTAGCTACTGACGCTACAGAACTTTACATGACGATACATATTATGCCATACACTGTAATGGCTTGCAAGTTGATATTTATGGAGCTGTGTGCAGTGTAATAAAATGTTTAACTGTCCACTCGGCCTTGGTGGTGTTATGGATATTTCTGGGGTGTTGCTGTGTGCGTTGGTCAGTGTATGACCCTATACAGGGTTCATAGCAAATTTCTTCAAGCATTTTCCAGGCTTTTTCCAGGTTTTTCCAGGTCCAGCACGTGATTTTCAAGGATAGGAAACTCTAATATTTTCCTCATCTAATTTTCTCAGATATAATTATCACTTTGCTGATCAGCAATCCGGAGCATTACCGTCTCCATTTACCAAGTTTGTTTGCAGATTTCTTTAAAAAGAACTTTTTTTTTTAATTCATAAAAGATTGAAAAACAGACATCTTTTCCAAGTTTTTAGTGAATTTGTTCAACATCAGCGCAATAAAATGTTAGTGACATGGATGGTAATGAATAAAATAAGCTTGATTGACGTATTGATTTAATGATTAACCACATATATCAACATAAAAAGGCTAATAAAATTGGAATAAAATGTTTAAAAAAACTGTATTTTTCGTGTTTGTCTTTTTTGAATGTATTCTGCGTCTGTGGCATCTGACAATGAGCGTTTGTAAATGTTTGAGTTGTTCCAAATGCACCAATCTGAATTTCAGGTCTTGAAATAAAGCTGAAGGCTGAATCAAAACTACCACAGAAGAGAATATGTCCCTTGTTGCGTATGAAATTTGAATTAAAACTATGGTGACTTCTTCACTGAAAAAAAAAGAGTCCAAATAATCTCAGCTTTCAAGATTTTTTTCCTTGGTCACAAATGATGTCACATCTGTAGGTCTCCTAGTAGTGTTAGTTTTAATTTTTAAAAAAAAGGAACACAAATAACTTATCAGTAGGCCTAAGCTATGTATATTTACCAGTTCAAAATTCTAAACGCATACATAATAGCCAAACAATATTTAACTAGAACAAAAGGTAATATATATAGTATTGGGAGGGTAATACTTATGATAAGTGAAAATCTATTATATATCTAACTGGAGACCTTTACACCCCCCCCCCCCTATTTTTGTTGGGTTTTGTTTCGTTTGTTTGTTTAGATTTTTTTAAAAATTTAATTTAATTTTTTTTTTTAATTTTAAATAACATAGGCCTATCCACAAAATTGCTGATTTTCATTTATCCTAATTACAGTGATTTGACAGATGTGATGCCACTTTCGTGTATCGGCGGTTATTCATGTTACCGTATCTGAAATTGAAAACATGTAGGCCTAGCCCTATCCTAATTAGCCTATAACCCTTCAGAGGTAGAACGGGATAAGTCTTTTCATCATAAATATAATAAAAAAGCATTCAAAATATATTTATTTCCAAAAACTGTGGTGAAATGAACAGTGGGACATGGGTCTGATAACAGGGTAGGCTATAGGATATGGAATCGCCATCAATTTCTATTCCTAACTATGTCAAATATATTCCCGTATGCAGAGGTAAACCAAGAAATTTCGTTCAAACGCTTGCCTATAGGCTAATTTTAGCCATGGTTAAAAATTAAACTGTAAATAGGCCTACATTGTAAATACAGACGCAAGTACAGTAGGTCTATCGGTAATTTCCTATCTTTCGCACCTTTTTGCTCCGCAGTGAATATAGTCAAGTGTTGTTTCGTAGCGCTTAAGGTTAGGATTAGAATTAGGGTTAGAATTAGGGTTAGGATTAGGGTTAACCATAATACTAACCCTAATTCTAATCCTAACCCTAAGCGCTACGAAACAACACCTAACTACATATATTCACTGCGGAGCAAAAAGGTATGAAAGATAGGAAATTACCGGTCTATCTATAAACTGGACTTATTTAAATAGGTTTTATAAATGAGATAAATGAATTTATTACTTACGACGACTGCTAAAAATAAATCTGCGATACGTCGTTAACGCAAAGCGCCGAAAACTTCTGGAAATGGATTTAATGCGCAGAGGGAAGTAAAAATTGTACGGTAACTTTGTGCAAAGGGAAGTAAAAATTGAACGGTAACTTTGCGCAAAGGGAAGTAAAAATTGTATGGTAACTTTACAATTTTTACTTCCCTTTGCGCATTAAATCCATTTCCAGAAGTTTTCGGCGGTTTAGTTTTCAGCGCTTTGCGTTAATGGCGTAAACGCAGATTTATTTTTAGACTGTTGTTGCGAAAAATACCATCAATAACCAATGGGTGGGTTTGAAAAAAAATCGAAAAAAGGTGATTCGTCTTACGAGGACAAAAGTCAAAGAAAGTAGTCTACGTTACGGCCACAAGGCCTTCGTCAGGAAAAGAAAGAAAGTGAAGGCTAGATAGGAGACATAAGAACTTAAAGAAATATAAAAATAAATAAAAATAATAATAATAATAAAAATAAAATCTAGGTACTTCCCTGAAGGCGAAGCATGGCTGAAAAGGAAGTGACTTCTGACCCCGGAAGTACACAATACATACTAAGAAGCTAAAAACTAAAAAACGAAACTGAACAAAAAACTACTCAAATATAATAAAAGTGGGGACTGGAAATAGAAGAGGACAGAATAAGTAGAAGATAAATGAATATGAAATAAAAAAATCAAGACAAATTAGAAAACGTGTACATCCATACATATTATGGAGGATGGCATAAAAATAGAAGAATAGGATAAGAGTGGAAAGAGTCCAAATAGAGCAAGAGAGGAAAGGGTGACCTCAGACAAAGGTGTGGAAAGTGTTGAGACCGGCTGGTTTTAGACACCCCATGCGGTGGATAAGACGGTTTTCAAGCTGTTCTCGGCTGGCAGTGTCAGAGGAGCAGGATCAGATCGCAGTGACCTGGATGTCGATGGGACCCTGGTGGTCAGGACTATTGAAGTGTGTGGCAACTGGTGTGGACTTTTGCTGAGAGATGTCATTTAAGTGCTGGCTGAATCTGTCCCCAAGTCGTTTGCCTGTTTGGCCAATATAGGTTTTGCAGCAACGTTTACATATGATCGTATAAATGACATTACGTGATTCACACGTGAAGCTACTAGTGATGGTGTACGTAGCCTTAGGAAAGGACACCTTCTGGGTTGAGATGACATACTTGCACGTGTTGCATCGTGTCCGACCACAGGGTAGTGTGCCAAAGTGAGTGGCATTCTCCTTTGGGAGACGGCTGTGAACAAGAAGATCCTTCAAGTTCTTGTCACGTCTATATGCCACCAAAGGTGCTTCACCGAATACTGCTTGGGTCGCAGGCTCTGCTTGGAGGATAGGGAGGTGGCGGAAAAGGATCTATCTGAAGTGGATTTATAGTTAGGTATGAGGGCCTCCTGACGAGAGATGGGGAGCACATGTTGGAGAGCAGAGGTGAGAACATGTTCCGGATAAAGTCTGCTACGGAAGAAATCCAACATCTCATTTGCTCGGAAGTGGAAGTCATCGTCGTCTTGGCACAAACGGCGGAGGCGGAGAAGTTGTGAAAAAGGAAGGGAGTCACGACAGGCCCGAGGATGAGAAGAGGTATACAGGAGGTAGCTGTGGGCATCTGTCGGCTTGTAGTATACTGAGGTATTAAGGCCGGAGGGCATGATAGAAATAGTAATGTCAAGGAAGTTGACAGATACTGTGGAGACAAGGGAGGTGAACTTGATGGTGGGGTGGAAGTGGTTGACAAAGTCGATGAAGCGATATAAATCAGTCTCAGACATATCTGTGAGACCTATGCCATCATCGATATATCTGCGGTAAAACCCGGGGAAAGGACCGGAGTATTGTTGCTATATCTGATGCTCCATATGGCCCATGAACAGACAGGCATAGCTAGGACCCATCTTCGTTCCCATGGCAACACCACTAATTTGGTCAAAATACTGACCATTGAATTCAAAGGAATTCAGTTGAAGGACCAGTTCTGCAAGACGGAGAAGAGTGACAGTGGATATAGAAGGGCAAGTGCGTTGGTTAAGAAAAAAACCGAAGAGCTCGGAGACCATCAGAGTGGGGAATAGAGGTGTACAGAGAACAGACGTCTAACAAAAAAAGACGGTAGGAGCGGTCTGCTGAGAGTCGGATAGAAGAGAAAGTTGTAAGAGCATGATTGGTGTCTTTGACAAAGGAGGGAAGATTCTCAACGATAGGCTGGAAAATGCTATCGAGGAAGTCAGAAATGTGTTCAGTAGGACAGGAACAGGCTGAGACAATAGGTCTGCCAGGGTTTTCAATCTTATGAATTTTGGGGAGCATGTAGAATACAGGCTTGCCCAAAGAGCTGTCATGAATCCTAAGACGAGAAGCTTCGGGAGGAAGAGCATTACTAGTGATGAGCTGTTTAATAGTGTTGTGTACAATGCGATTGTTAGAGACAGTCGCATCGCTGGTCCTGTAAAAAGAGCCATTGGTCAACTGGTTATTACCTTCACTTAGGTATAAGTCCTTCTGCCAGACGACAATGGCTCCTCCCTTGTCAGCCGGTTTGATGACAATGTTGTCTCTGCGGCGAAGAAGGGAGAGAGCGCAGGACTCTGCCGAAGTGAGATTGGAATAATGCGATCTACGAGGGCGGAGCTGCTGAATGTCATGGATGGTGTTCGTGATATACAGGTCCAGGGCATGAGAGGCCCCAGGTTTAGGTGTAAAGGGGGGTTTAGTAGAGTCAGGAAAGCGTGCGAAGATGTCGGATTTAGCCTGAGACTGCGGAGTGCTGTCTTCCTTTCTAAAATGGAACTTCAGCCTCATACGACGGTGAAACCGATGAACATCCTGGGGGAGATTGTATTGGTCTAGGGTCGGACGAAGAGGAACAAATTTTAGGCCCTTACTAAGAACAGAGCGCTCTCCCTCAGAGAGGGGTAGATCTGGGGGGATGCAGACTACCTGAGTGCATGATGGAGTGGAGGATGGAGGGGTAGCTGTGGGGGTAGGGATGAGATGGGATAGTTTATGGTGTTTGGACGTGGAAAGGAATTCATGCAGCTGCCGGTTCAGTGTGTGGATAGTGGTGCGTATCATAGAATAGAAAGGGAAGTTGTAGGAGGTGAGACAACGTAAGTGAAGCAGAAGTTGGGTCTGTTGGGCACTGAGGTCTGATAAAAGGCGGGAGTGACTGGCGGCCACTACGCGCATACGTTGAAAGCCACATCTGGTCTCAATTCGTTGTAGGAGACGTTGTTCCCTAGGATTGAGTATACCAGCAGATGGATGAAAATTGGAAGAGAATCCATTAGGAAGAATTTTGTGGTGGAGGCAGGTGTGAATAAAGTGGAGATGAGAAGAGAATCTAGTTTTCTTGAAAGTAACGAACGCAAAGTCAATAGCGGCACGGGATATATCAGGAGGTAGGGAGCTGAAGCTGGTGGTAACCGACATACGGAGAGAGTTGATAAAATATTTAAGAGAGGGTATAGTGGGGAAAAGTAAAACGTCCAGAAAATAAAAAACGTAAAAAATAAAATAAATAACATAGGCTATAAAACGCTAAATGAAAAATGGAGACTAATGAAACAATAGGCTAAATAAATAAATAGGGTAGAGATAAGGTGTGAAGGAAGAGTAGGGAAATAGATAGAGATACGAGATAACAGAGATACGGTGCAGTCAAAAAAATATATACAAAAAATCGAGGGGAACTGCGGCAAGACGTGGAGTACAATGGGTGGGTTTGAAAAAAAATCGAAAAAAGGTGATTCGGATACTTCCCTGAAGGCGAAGCATGGCTGAAAAGGAAGTGACTTCTGACCCCGGAAGTACACAATACATACTAAGAAGCTAAAAACTAAAAAACGAAACTGAACAAAAAACTACCCAAATATAATAAAAGTGGGGACTGGAAATAGAAGAGGACAGAATAAGTAGGAGATAAATGAATATGAAATAAAAAATCAAGACAAATTAGAAAACGTGTACATCCATACATATTATGGAGGATGGCATAAAAATATAAGAATAGGATAAGAGTGGAAAGAGTCCAAATAGAGCAAGAGAGGAAAGGGTGACCTCAGACAAAGGTGTGGAAAGTGTTGAGACCGGCTGGTTTTAGACACCCCATGCGGTGGATAAGACGGTTTTCAAGCTGTTCTCGGCTGGCAGTGTCAGAGGAGCAGGATCGGATCGCAGTGACCTGGATGTCGATAAGACCCTGGTGGTCAGGACTATTGAAGTGTGTGGCAACTGGTGTGGACTTTTGCTGAGAGATGTCATTTAAGTGCTGGCTGAATCTGTCCCCAAGTCGTTTGCCTGTTTGGCCAATATAGGTTTTGCAGCAACGTTTACATATGATCGTATAAATGACATTACGCGATTCACACGTGAAGCTACTAGTGATGGTGTACGTAGCCTTAGGAAAGGACACCTTCTGGGTTGAGATGACATACTTGCACGTGTTGCATCGTGTCCGACCACAGGGTAGTGTGCCAAAGTGAGTGGCATTCTCCTTTGGGAGACGGCTGTGAACAAGAAGATCCTTCAAGTTCTTGTCGCGTCTATATGCCACCAAAGGTGCTTCACCGAATACTGCTTGGGTCGCAGGCTCTGCTTGGAGGATAGGGAGGTGGCGGAAAAGGATCCGTTGGACAGCAGTGCTGTGAGGGTGATGGGTCAAGATTAATAACCAAAAAATGGACACAAAGTAACGAACTTTCGATTTCGTATTATTTTTCAAGGTTTGATTCGGAAAATTCAAGGCTTTTAGCCATTTTTCCAGGCTTTTCAAGGCCTGGAATTTTTTTTTTTTTTCGTTTTCCAGGTTTTTCCAGGTCGCTACGAACTCTGCCTATACTAACTTGGCCAGAGTAACCAGTCGTGTTACAGATGAAATAATATAAAGACCACGCTACAGTATAATGGGGGCCTAAAGCCGGGATCCTGAATCTTGTATTGTTTCCTGGATGTCAGGAGTATTTTTTTCAAGTCAGTGGACTACGATTTCTACGCAGTACTGTAGGCATCAAAATGGCAGTGTCGGTCGGCTGCTGACTGCTTTCCTTAACTTTACCTGGTCGAAATGAAGTGTGGACCAATTGTTCCGTGTGAAAGAGGCGTCAACAAGGAGGATTGTTTTTCTGGGCAAACAGATAAGTATATTTATCGATATATACACCATGTGATGCTAAGAATCTCGTTTGCCAGAGTTCTTTCTTTATGTTACATGTATTTTTGTATCTCTATGTATGTGTAATAGGCGGGAGGTTGGATTGATACCTATGAACTCATCAATACCTCTCAGGATGGTCGGTGAATTCTTGGGTGGTCTGTAGTTTTTTGCATCTGATTTTTTCAAATTAAGGGGCCGGCATACATAGCTGAGAGTTTACTGCCTTAATTGAATTAACCAGATTCATTATTTGTCTAGTTGTGAGAGTCCTGTTATTTGGCAAGTTTGTTATTGTTGTTAAGTTATTTGTTATTTTATTTAGTTTTTCTGCATTATTGTTTGTGAAATTGTTGTATCTCAAGACAGCGAGATTCCGAAATGAGAGGGCTGCCATGGCTTCACTTGCACTTCAGCCTTACGAGTATTCAATTAGAGCTATGAAGGGCAGTCAGAATGTTTTAGCGGACGTCCTGTCCCACTGTGTCAAGGACCCTTTGTCACCAATCAGCTCGAGAATTGCAGATGACGTGGGATGGTGAAATCAACTGATGGACTGACTTCGTGGCATGGTGACCATGGAATATTGATCTGATGTTAACATTTTTGTCAGACAATATTCAAATACAACAGAATTATCAAGGGTTTTGCTGAAATCCAAGTTGAGAGATTACCGTAACCTGCTACAACATGCTAAGGCTGAGAACTGTTTTGGATTGTCGCATACCTGATGAATATCTTTCAATGACTTTTGTAACACTGCTTACAACGATTAATTGGCTCACACAGAACCTGATGTTGATGAATACTTCAATGCCCCATGTCGAGTAATAACTCTTTCAAGTCAGTGCAGTACGTGCATATATTATGCCTTATTGACAGTGATCACATTCGATCTACAGACTTACGAACGCACATTCTGTGAGGTAATGAAAATGCTGTGAGTTGAGCATATTTGCTGCAGGCATTTCTGTTTATGTCAATACGAACGGCATTTACAGATGAAAGGACATAACTCTACAATAACTTGCATAATCAAGGGGAGATTACAAAGACATTTCCTATCTGACTTTTTGTGGTTTTCAATCGTTTTCGATGGGAACATGGTTAACTCAGATAACAAGAATATTCTATGGAGGAGAATCAAGAGCTTTGACGATGGGTTATTTGGACATTTTTTTTTTTCACAGGGTTTTAGTTTAATGGGTCAGGACTGTATAATTTTATTACTTACTTACTTACTTAGTCGTTCCCCTTCTACAGTGAGGTGTAGAGGTTTGGAAGAGAGAGCGCCAGACTATACTATCGGCTGTCTTCCTCCTGGCCTGGTTCTATTCTAGTCCTCAGTCCTTCAAAGATTGTCTGTGAATTCGCCAGACTTTGTTTGTTCTTTGACACAGATCTATTTCACACCCACACTGGACTTTGCAACAATATTTGGCTAACATGCCACACTATTATCTATTTGTACAACACATAAGCATAGTCTTATCTATTGCTCACACAAGTGTGTTAGATTAAAAGATTACATTGGTTTTCTTAACATCACTATGTTATGTTGATGAAATGTACTTTACAGATACACATACTCTTAATCTTTTAATGGATAAGTTTGCATTCATTTCCTATATAGTTGATTGTCTGCCTCATGTCATCTATTGTCTCTATTACATAATTGTATTAATTTTAATGCTTTGCATTATAACTATTAATTAATATGAGATTAATTGACTACTGATACTGGACTTGACAGATAGGTGTTTCGACGGTGTGAGGTATGTGAGTGCATGGATGGCTATCATCATTTTTTTAACATGTTGAGTACTTCTAGTTAATGGTCACCTCACCGTGTTGTTAAATCGATTTTTGTCAGGTGTATTCTTTGTCGGTAGTTTTTACTATTGTCCACACATTGAGTGTTTAATTGCCTACTCTGTGGCAGAAACCTGGGTGCTATGCTATCTGGTATTGACAGTGAAGTGTGATGATACCAAATTTCACTCTGGTGGTGTTATACTCACACTACAGAAATAATGAAAAAATTATTTCAATTTCGACACATAATTTCAGAACTGGAATTTAATATAAATCAATCAACTGCACTTTATAAAATACATCTGTACACTTTAATAATTACAAAACAAAAAGGTGGTAAAGGTTGCAGATATATATATATATATATAGAACTGAAAATTACAACTGAAATTATAGTTTGTTATTGCTGTTGTTCATCACTCTGGTCATTGGTGACATATCGATCTTGTTTTTTTTCAAGGTGACTATTACTTATCTAGTTCAGGTCCTTTCACTGCAGACACTTCTTGTCCTTAATTAGATGTTGATTCCCAAGACACGTATTCCCTGGACAGGTAGTCCAATGCTACTATCCAGTGACCTGCAGATGTCCTTTAAAAATCCACAATGCAGTCTTATGCTTCAGCTCAGAAGCCTTTGTTTTGACTTTCTCAGATAAGAAACCTGAAACATTTGCAAAGAAAATAATATCTGTTTCCTACCACCAAAGACAATTCTCTGATTTAGACAATACAGTCACGAGGCCATGGTCATGTCAGTCAAGAAAGTTCCCCATACAAGCAATGAAATACATCGATAAAATATAGACATAATTTACAAATTGTTCTGAATTCTGCCATGATTACTTCCTTTTGGTCCTAAGTTGTGCCAAAGGTGGTTTTCAATTTTACAGTTAAGAATTTACATCAGCAAAAATTTAAACTTGCACTTAGTGAAAAGAAACTAAAGGAAATAAAGAAGCAGTGGACGGAGAAGAAGAGGGAGTAAAAGATGAAGAAGTAGAAGACAAACTCTTTGGCATTCAGCATTTAAAAGCTAAGCCCTGAAAAGGACTGTAAGCTTTTATAGCTAGCATTGGGCAGTCCTGACAAGGACTTTTAGCTGCGTCAATGTTGTTCAGGATTGTGCAGGTTATGTTTGGCTGGAAACACATTTCAGTTATCAGCACAGGGTTTAGAGTATCAAAATAAAGATATCAGAAGGTGATAACATTAATATCAAATATTACAGCAATTTACAAAATACTTACTGATTAATATAATTATAACATACCCTTCTATCATCAGTTTACGGATCTGAGCTATGCAAGTCTGCTCACAAAACAAGTCAGCTAGACTTTTCTCAGGTATGGGCTGTGGGTATGTGGTTTCATCATGTGTGTATCAGTCCACTGGACATCTTTTCAGCTATGAGTGAAATTTTGAGAGCCCTGAACTGAATCTTAGTGGCTTATATAGGTCTAACCATTTGTTTCTTGGAAGCCCGAGCTTTCGTTCATTTTTCTGCTGGAAACTTGTGTGTGATTTTAAGACTGTTCTGCTAATTTTTCAACAAAATCCTGAATTTCTGTTCAATTATTAAAGATAATGGTTTTCTACAAAAATAATTACATGTATTGTGAGCAAATCCAATATCACAAACATCACACTTGTAAGACTTCCCTCCTGTATGTGTTGTTTTATATATTTTGTAATAAGCCTTTTTAAGCAGATCTTACACCACTAACATCACACTTGTATGGTTTCTATTTTGTATGTGTTATTATATGCTTTTGTAGTGAGCTTTTGTCAGCAAACCCTGCACCACAAATATCACACTTTTCTTCTATATATTTTCTTTTAAGCTCTCGTAAATAGCTTTTATCAGCAAATCTTACACCATTAAACATCACATTTGAAAGGTTCCCCTACTGTATGTATTCTTTTATGATATAGTAAACTGTTTTTCAAAGAAAATTTAATGCCACAAACATCACACATGAAGGGCTTCTCTGCTGCATGTTTTCTTTTATGCGCTTGTAAAGTACTTTTCCGAGAAAATGTGATATCACAAAGATCACACCTGTAAGGCTTTTCTCCACTATGTGCTACAATATGATTTTGTAAATCGGGTTTCCTAGAAAATTTAGCACCACAAACATCACACATGAAAAGCTTCTCTCCTGTATGTGATCTTTTATGGTATTGCAAGTGTCCTTTGAAAGTGAATTCTTCTTCTTCTTCCGTCCTTAGCCAAAGACCGACCAAGCAGTCAGAGGCCATCACGCCTTGTGGCGTCTTAAGGGCAACAGCAGATTGATTTTCTCTGTTGTAGTTTCCCATCACGCCTAGCGGCGTCTTTAGGGCAACAACAAATAGATCCATCTGCTGTTGTTTCCGTAATCGGTGTGACAAGCCAACGGGTGATCAGCCCATTGGGCTTTGAAAGTGAATCCTACACCATAAACATCACACTTGTGAGGCTTCTCTCCTGTATGTGTTGTTTTTTTTGTGGCGTCGTAAGCTGATTATACAAGAAAATGTCACACCACATACTGTATATCACAAATGTTAGACTTTTCTCCTGTACACATTGTGTTATGATTTTGTAATGAGGATTTGTTAGCAAATCCTACACTGCAAACATCATTCTTCTCTCCTGTAAGTGTTCTTTTGTGGCATTTAAAGCGGTTTATCATAGAAAGTGCCACACCACAAACATCACAAATGTAAGGCCTTTCTCCAGTATGTGTTCTTTTGTGGCGTTGTAATGAGCCTTTCTGAGTAAATCCTACACCACAAACATAAGGCCTCTCTCCTGTGTGTGTTCTTTTATGCATTTGTAATGTGCTTCTGTGAGCAAATCCTACACCACAAACATTACACATGAGGGGCTTCTCTCCTGTATGTGTTATTTTATGTGTTTATAATGAGTCTTTGTGAGCAAATCCTACCTCACAAACACCACACTTATATAGTTTCTCTCCTGTATGTGTTATTTTATGATTTTGTAATGAGCCTTTCAGAGCAAATCCTACACCCATTTGTATAGCTTCTCTCCTGTATGTTTTATTTTATGTGTTTGTAATGAGCGTTTCTGAGCAAATTCTGCACCACAATCACACTTGTATGGCTTCTCTCCTGTATGTGTTATTTTATGTATTTGTAATGAACGTTTGTGAGCAAATCCTACACCACAAACATCACATTTATATGGCTTCCCTCCTGTATGTGTTATTTTATGGCATTGTAAGTTCTTTTTGTGAGCAAATCGTACCCCACAAACATCACACTTATATGGTTTCTCTCCTGTATGTGTTATTTTATGATTTTGTAATGAGCCTTTCACAGTAAATCCTATACCACAAACATCACACATGAAGGGCTTCTCTCCTGTATGTGTTATTTTATGTGTTTGTAATGAGTGTTTCTGAGCAAATCCTACACCACAAACATCACATTTGAATGGCTTCTCTCCTGTATGTGTTATTTTATGGCGCTGTAAGTATTTTTTGTGAGCAAATCCTACCCCACAAACATCACACTTACATGGTTTCTCTCCTGTATGTGTTATTTTATGATGTTGTAATGTGCCTTTCTGAGCAAATCCTACACTACAAACATCACATTTGTATGGCTTCTCTCCTGTGTGTGTTATTTTATGGCATTGTAAGGTCTTTTTGAGAGCAAATCCTATGCCACAAACATCACACTTATATGGTTTCTCTCCTGTATGTGTTTTTTTATGATTTTGCAATGAGCCTTTCAAAGCAAATCCTACACCACAAACATCACACATGAAGGGCTTCTCTCCTGTATGTGTTATTTTATGTGTTTGTAATGAGTGTTTCTGAGCAAATCCTACACCACAAACATCACATTTATATGGCTTCTCTCCCGTATGTGTTATTTTATGGCGTTGTAAGTGTTTTTTGTGAGCAAATGCTACCCCACAGACACCACATTTGTATGGCTTCTCTCCTGTATGTGTTATTTTATGGCATTGTAAGATTTTTTTTAGAGCAAATCCTACCCCACAAACATCACACTTGTATGGTTTCTCTCCTGTATGTGTTTTTTTATGTGTTTGTAATGAGCGTTTCTGAGCAAATCCTACACCACAAACATCGCACATGTAAGTTTTATCTGTTCTATGTATTATTTTATGGCATTGGACACTCTCAGTATTACTCTGAACAATTCTTTCCTTGTCAGATAATATTTTACTATCATTGCTGCAGTTTTCACTTTGTGAAGCCAGTCTACAGTTGGTATAATTCTCACAAATGTCTGTGGATAAAGACACCTTATAATCAGTCTCACAAATGTCTGTAGATAAAGCCACCTTATAATCAGTCTCACAAATGTCTGTAGATAAAGCCACCTTATAATCAGTCTCACAAATGTCTGTAGATAAAGACACCTTATAATCAGTCTCACAAATGTCTGTAGATAAAGCCACCTTATAATTAGTCTCACAAATGTCTGTAGATAAAGCCACCTTATAATTAGTTTCACAAATGTCTGTAGATAAAGCCACCTTATAATCAGTCTCACAAATATCTGTAGATAAAGCCACCTTATAATCAGTCTCACAAATGTCTGTGGATAAAGCCTCCTTATAATCAGTCTCACAAATGTCTGTGGATAAAGCCACAGAATCAGTCTCACAAATGTCTGTAGATAAAGACACCTTATAATCAGTTTCACAAATGTCTGTAGTTAAAGCCACTTTATACCCAGTCTCACAAATGTCTGTGGATAAAACCTCATTATAGTCATTCTCACAAAAATCTGCAGATAAGGCCAACTTATAATCAGTCTCAGAAATGTCTTCAGTTACACTATAACAGTCCATGAAATTCTCAGACTTTTTGTTATCTGCCAGACTTGACTTAGTCATGTTTCCTGTCTCTACCACTACAAATTTGACATCTTGTTTCATGTTTATTGTTTCAGTAATTTTATTTCTGTTATCCTGAAGCAATACTTCTAGACGATCACCATTCTCAACAACCTCCTGCCAGTTAATCTTGCATGATATTTTTGTACTGCCATCCAAGATATCATTCTGAAGGAAGGATGACTTCCTTGAATGCATGTCTGGAATATTAAAACAAAAAGAGTTTAGATAATTATAAAACAAAGATCATATCAGGTTACTTAACTTTTTCTATCCCAGGCAGTTTTTAGGTATTATGATGACACCAAAAATGGATGCCATTAAACAAAAAGATAATGTTATAAAACAGGCAGTAAATGTTTATCAGTCAATCAATACATTTGAGTTCCCTATAGGTGCAGAGGCCTTTAACAAACACATACCAAATCCTGTTATGTGCCACACTTGAGTTCCCTATAGGACCAGAAACCTTTAACAAACACAAACCAAATCCTGTTATGTGCCACACTTGAGTTCCCTATAGGACCAGAGACCTTTAACAAACACAAACCAAATCCTGTTATGTGCCACACTTGAGTTCCCTAAAGGACCAGAGACCTTTAACAAACACAAACCAAATCCTGTTATGTGCCACACTTGAGTTCCCTATAGGATCAGAGACCTTTAACAAACACAAACCAAATCCTGTTATGTGCCACACTTGAGTTCCCTATAGGACCAGAGACCTTTAATAAACACAAACCAAATCCTGTTATGTGCCACACTTGAGTTCCCTATAGGACCAGAGACCTTTAACAAACACAAACCAAATCCTGTTATGTGCCACACTTGAGTTCCCTATAGGACCAGAGACCTTTAACAAACACAAACCAAATCCTGTTATGTGCCACACTTGAGTTCCCTATAGGACCAGAGACCTTTAACAAACACAAACCAAATCCTGTTATGTGCCACACTTGAGTTCCCTATAGGACCAGAGACCTTTAACAAACACAAACCAAATCCTGTTATGTGCCACACTTGAGTTCCCTATAGTACCAGAGACCTTTAATAAACACAAACCAAATCCTGTTATGTGCCACACTTGAGTTCCCTATAGTACCAGAGACCTTTAACAAACACAAACCAAATCCTGTCATGTGCCATCAACTAAAGTTCTTTCCAAATCTTTCTCATTTCTGTCTCCAGTTCTCTTCTTCACATGATTTTTTTGGGTCTAGCTCAGCCTTTCTTACCCTGGAGATTCCAGAAACATGACTGCCTTGTAAGGCTATCAAAATTTTTTTTTTCATTGTGTGTCCTATCCATCTCCAGGGAAATCCAGTCCCTGCAGACCTGAGTGGAACAGTCCCAGTTATGATGGTTTGGGCCAGGACTAGACTTGAACCAGAACCTGAGTGGAACAGTCCCAGTTACGATGGTTTGGGCCAGTACTAGACTAGAAACAGGCCTAAAAAGAAGACAGCTGATAGGATAGACTAACACTCAAACTTCTACACAGTACACCCAAGGTAGAAGAAATCTACATGATGAAGACATTACTAAGTAAAAAAATAAGTGACATATCTATTGCCAGCTTCTTTTTCTCATCTCTTGTTCCACCTGCACGTGTCTGGTTCTTGTCATTAGTGGCCTTATCATATCATTTCAATATATCTATTGTAAACAAGCACTCATTTATGAAAGTCTGTAGCTATTTGTATGTTGTCACTGTTGTTCTCCATGTTTCAGAGCCATACAATAAGAATGACTTGACATTTGAGTTGAAGATAATCATTTTTGAGCTGGATTTGATTTCTCTTGTCTATATGTTTCCCAATGCAATGAAGGACCCTCTTGCCTTACGTATTCTTATTTTGATATCATTACCCCCCCCCCCCCCCCCCCCCCCCCCCGAAGATATGTGTATAATTCGACATCTTACAGGAGTGTTTTTTCAAAGTCATTCTTGTTATCATTTACTGCTGTACACACAAACAGCATAATTGTCAACATGTATGGGATTTCCATACAAAGTACAGGAAATTGACACTTTTAGCTATGTACGCCCGTACAAGGTCATTGTACAGATTTTCTAGAAACAAAAATATTCACTAATCCATGCTTTTGTTGAAATCCATTTCTTTTGAATCCTGGGATTTCTCTGCATCTATTTCTAAAACGAGATCTCTCCCAGGAACCAATCAAATCCTGTTACACCTTACAATTTTGCCAGTAAGTCTGAATTCTCTGAAACATTTTTGGGCTCATAGTGAGTCAAGCAGCATGTTTATCACTATCTGCCATCAACCATGCTTGCAACTTCCCCCAGACGCCATTTGTAAAAAAAAGCTAAATACTTGATATTGTGTTCATAATTTGGTGGTTGAAATGAACCACCGTGGGCCATGCGGCTGCCTCTAGCCCAATTTGGCTAGATGTTTATTGTTTAGTAAGAATTTAATTACGTATGGGTAAGTTGGAAGTTAGTATAGGGTTAGGATTAATGTTAGGCAATATTGTTGTTTACGTGCGTTCTAGCTTTTGACGACTAAACCACATACAAAACAGGCGACGATGCAGCATAGTAGGCCTTTATGTAAATTATTACGGTAATTGTTCCGAAATAGATTCTGTAGGAGGGTGCATAATTGTATATTGTTATTGTTTTTACTTCTACTTTTTTCTTTTAAAAAAGTCTGATTTGAGTGTTTTCTTGCACAACATTTTTTGTGTATAAGCTGAGAACAGGGGTAGGTTTATGGTTAAGGTTGGCGTTATGTAATGAGTTTCTTGGTGTGCTTCGTAGGTATAGGAGCCAAGAGGCAAAATCGTAAAAATCTGGTTAAAGTAGTCAACAAAGTTGATTATGCGGGGGCATGTGTGTGATTATCATTAGTTATTATTGCGTTTGGTTTATTTAATGAATTCATGTTTTATTATGATATTAGCACAATCAGGGTGTTTGTGCATGTTATTTTACTTGAAAAAGATACGATTTTCCATTTTCTTTTTCTGAGCAAAACGGTGATACAGATGTACTTAACCTTTTTGGTGGAAATAAAGAATAGTGGGACAAGATCTTCAATGCCATCAAAATACGTCGCCATCGCTGTTAGCACCAGAATTATAGTTAAGGTATAGTATTAGGTTTATGATTCTTACACGTAACCCTATAATCCTCCAACCCCTCCTTTTTTTTTTAAATGCGTCTCTTTTAATTTGGTTGAAATGAAGGGAAGTGGGCCATCTGTCTGCTACAGCCTTATAAAAACAATTCAGAAATGAAGGGAAGTGGGCCATCTGTCTGCTACAGCCTTATAAAAACAATTCAGAAATGAAGGGAAGTGGGCCATCTGTCTGCTACAGCCTTATAAAAACAATTCAGAAATGAAGGGAAGTGGGCCATCTGTCTGCTACAGCCTTATAAAAACAATTCAGAAATGAAGGGAAGTGGGCCATCTGTCTGCTACAGCCTTATAAAAACAATTCAGAAATGAAGGGAAGTGGGCCATCTGTCTGCTACAGCCTTATAAAAACAATTCAGAAATGAAGGGAAGTAGGCCATCCGTCTGCTACAGCCTTATAAAAACAATTCAGAAATGAAGAGAAGTAGGCCATCCGTCTGCTACAGCCTTATAAAAACAATTCAGAAATGAAGGGAAGTAGGCCATCCGTCTGCTACAGCCTTATAAAAACAATTCAGAAATGAAGGGAAGTAGGCCATCCGTCTGCTACAGCCTTATAAAAACAATTCAGAAATGAAGGGAAGTAGGCCATCCGTCTGCTACAGCCTTATAAAAACAATTCAGAAATGAAGGGAAGTGGGCCATCCGTCTGCTACAGCCTTATAAAAACAATTCAGAAATGAAGGGAAGTAGGCCATCCGTCTGCTACAGCCTTATAAAAACAATTCAGAAATGAAGGGAAGTGGGCCATCCGTCTGCTACAGCCTTATAAAAACAATTCAGAAATGAAGGGAAGTAGGCCATCCGTCTGCTACAGCCTTATAAAAACAATTCAGAAATGAAGGCTCGTATATGGATTTCTTCGTTGTCCTTTTTCATTTCAGCCAACTTTGCTATGTCTTCTTGGATTTCTTGCTGTATTGATTTCATTTTGTGGATAATTTTTTTGCAGTATCCAAGTCGCCCTCGATTTCTACGCATATGGCAGTTGGGGTTTTGCTCCATATAGTGTTTTCTTTTCCTTTGATGCCTCTCACCTCAGACGTCAGTTGTCTGATTTGAGTTGCAAGGCCTTGTTCCAGTTTTGAAGGATATGCAGCATTTTCTGTTACTCTCTTCTTTGCCTCAGTGTATGGTACTCCCTTGCTGATTGATACTTTTAGTATCTTTCTTGTTTCCTGGTATGCTGGGCAACTGTGGTATCTTGTTAGGCAATTCACACAGGTTCTATCTCGATTGGGTGCTTTGTAGTCGGCGTCCTTCTTTGCCTTTGGACAGTCACTGTATGCGTGGCTTCCCGCACAGTACCCGCAGGCTACCTCTTTTCTACAGGAGTTCTTGGTGTGCAAAAAACCCTGGCATCTGGAACATTGAATAATTGGAGGGGTATATGCCTCTGTCCTTCAAGCTCTGTTTTGTATAGTGAAGTATAAGTAAATAAATTAAGGGGCTGCAGTAAAACTGGTAAGGAATATAAGTTTATAAACTAATAAAACGGTATTGAATCAGTTTTACAAATAACAGTTTAAATATACAACATCATTTTGCATAAATTCTGGTAGCTTTTCTCTTTTTCATTCTTTATTCGTTGTCTTTATGATCTATCTTCTTGTGTTTTTGCTTTGGTTCGTTTCGTATCTTTTTATATCTCTTGTTTTGTTGCTATCGCACGTCACTTCCTTGCGAATTCTGTGACAAGAGACTACCGCTTTCTTCCACGAATTCTTTGCATCGAGCTAAGCTAACTTTAACTAGTTCCACAGTTTTATTTATTCTTCTTTTTTTCATTTCGTTGGATTATTTACTTTCTTGTTTCAGTATTTCTTTTAGATTTTACGGTTTTCTTGTATTGTTATTCATCGTATAGTTTTGTAGTACCTATATGTAATTTTTGTCTTTGTCACCTGTTTGTGGCTGATGAAGGGTAAAACCCGAAACGTCCCTTGTCTCATGTGAACTGTTATTTGTAAAACTGATTCAATACCGTTTTATTAGTTTATAAACTTTGTATAGTGAAACAGAGAGGCAAGTCGTCACATAAATAAGAGACAAAACTATCCAAAGACACAAGCGCCAACCAAGCGAAAAAAACACTGGAAGAAATACTAGAGGACCTTGTCCCAGTTATAATCAGCAGAACCTTAAGACAGCTGGAGATAAGGCTGGGGAAACCTGAAGCTAACATTAAAGTAGGTCTCAGAAGTAGTTCTTTTCAGGACTGCCAACAAAGCTAGAACAGGTGGTTACAAAAAGGACAACATGATTGCAGAAGCGCAATGTTTGGGATATGAGCAAGAGACAACTCCAGACAATAAGCTAAGGGTCCTCAGGACCAGCCCTTTTCAGGGCTAACAACAACCTAGCTTGAAAAGAAAACAAAGTACTCAATATATTATTACTAAAATGGCCCATTTTGTGTCTGGTTGAATGGGGTACATAAAGCGTTATACCACAGCAGACGGGAAAAAAAAAAGAAAGCTCGTATATACTTGTAGGATCAGAGGTTGTGGCAGTAGTCGCAGTATTTTATGCATGGGATGAATTCCTAAATTTAAAACTAGCATAATAATGGCTGTTTTTTCATTATCCAAAAACTCTAATTAACAGAAATTGACATAACTGGATGCTGAAAGTTGCTTTGCAGTGCTCAAACCTTCAATTAGATGGATCAAAAACAAAATTTACATGCACACAAATGGAGGTGGAGATGTATACACAGAATTAAATATGGACAAGAAATACATATTTCCATGGTAATTGGAAAATTCTCAAACAATTTTATAGTGGAAGTAGAAGCACTTAAAAACAGCAGCAATTACCATCACTGAAAATAAAGATCTTGCTAGAGACAAGATAGTGCTTCTTACAGACTCTTACTTCTTACAGACTCTTACTTCTTATAGACTCACCACCAGTGGTCACAGCTGTCGCGAACAGTAAAAACAATTAACTAGACAGCCTGGCAGAAGTACTAATGAAAATCAGCTATGAATTCAAACATGTAAAAGTGCAGTGGATCCATGCCCACTGCATTATATATATATATGGATATGGGACACCCCCCCCCCCCACACACACACATTTACACGCCCATTAAGGCATAGTGGGAATATGGTGTTAGGCCCATATTCTCTTGACCATCGGCACACTAGGGGTGATGTGATCAGCATCATGCCAGCCGCCATAACGTTCCCTGAGTTGCTCTGGTACCCAATTCATGAGGCTGGGTTGATCTGGAGCCATTCGTGGCCTAAAGACATCCCACCTCAACTGGGGATCAAACCATGGACCATCGAGCTAGGAAGCCAGTGCACTAACCACTGTGCTACCATGGCTATATATAGAAATGAGAAAATATAAACTTACCAAAGAGGGAGGAAACAAAATCTAAACAGAAGACAGGGCTACTTATAAAAAGATAAAAGCAATAATCAGAAATAACTATAGAGAAAAATAAGATATGGCAGCTTGCGTACCCTGACAACCCCCAGAGCTATGTTTGCGGGAGTTTTAATCCTGGTAGGTTCATCCAAGCTGGACAGGTCTGTGCGGGTAGGGGTCAGACAAAAGCTGGTACCCTGGTCCTCCAGGTTGGGGGTTCAGCACAGGGATGACAACCCTATCATTGTAAAAAATCTTAACCATTACTGACACAGCAACAAATGGAAAAAACTTTGATGCGGGATGGACATCCAAAGTCTCAGGCTCATACGACTGAGACTGTCAGTGGTGAAAGCCAAATCGAAGCCCCCTGGCATGAAAATGGATGCCCCGATCGCGAAACATGAATTGGATTCTGGAATGTTAGAACCATGAAAGAGGCAAGAAAACTGAGGCAGATCACAGCAGAGATGAGGAACCATGGATTACATTTCCTGGGAATAAGTGAGAGCAGATGGACCTGGATGGGGAGAATAAAAACAGCAACAGAAGAAAAGGTACCTTACTCTGGTAGAGAGGATGGTCAGCACAATGAAGGCACAGCCATAATCTAAAAAGAAAGGAATAGAAAGGTCATTACTGGAATGGAAACCCATCAACAACAGACTGATAAGAGCAAGACTGAGAGGGAGATTCATCAACACCACAAAAATAAAATGTTATGCACCAACAAATGACAGCGATTAAGAGGTCAAGGACAAATTCTATCAACAGTTACAAAAGGAAATGGAAACTGCACCTAGATACGATCTTATCATAGTAATGGGAGACCTCAATGCGAATGTTGGAACACACAATACTTAAAATGAAAGAGTAATGGGGAAATGCGGCAGTGGAACAGTAAATGAGTATGGGGACAAACTAATAAGCTTCTGCAACATTAACAACTTGGTCATTGGAGAAACACTTTATCCACACAATGAAATGCACAAGTTAATGTGGGAATCACCAAACTGAGAGGACAGAAACCAGATAGACCACATTATGATCAGTGGAAGATGCGGGAGGCATGCATTTCAAGACATAAAAGTAAGAAGAGGTGCAGATGTGGGAAGTGATCACCACCTAGTAGTAGCAAGACTGAAGGTGAAACTCAGAGCTGCTGGACCAACTGCAACTAAACAGAAAAGGTATGATATCATTGTTAAAGTCAGGATATTAATGTATTTTGTATTTCGACCACACATAGGCTATTACCAGTTAATACACGTGGTAATATGTCTCTATGTGGCTAATCATGTGTTTGCACAGGTTTTCACTTATATTGAATGTGACATATTTAATACGTCATCGGTTGTAATGCGTTCTGCACTAATTTATGCCAACGTATAAGATTCTTGGCCTTCCGTGATTTGTAGTCTTCGAGGAAGGACGTATTGTATTCAAGCTCCTGAGATATTGTGGAAGTTGAGCTATTAGTGGCATATTTTATTATTCGAAGGCCACCACAATTATTAGGATATTGTATAAGATGATTCAGAACCTAGTGAGAGATTTGTGACAACCTAAGAAGTATTTTATGATATAATTCAGTGTCTACATTTGTCTGACCCACATTACTTGGGTGATCATCGTTCGTATGCACCTCTAGTACAGCGGCCAGAAATGTTTGATGAGACGTGACTAATGAAGAACAGGACGAAGTATATATATATATATATGCCATGCCTATTTTTCCATGATGTCGTTATCTACTATTATTAATAAACATCAACCATATTATGTGGACCTATCCACCTCACATCTTGGATTCGTCAAGATTGATGTAATGCACATTCTTACCTGTCTCCATTCGTGTTTGTCAGTACGATGCCTATTTTGTCGTTGAACTTTGAAATACGTTCAACTATAACTACAAGAGTAATATCACCCGTAACAACAAGAATATATGGTGGCCTCCAGTATGGGGATCGTAGTCAAGAATGTTTTCCTTATATACCATGAAAAGACTGTTTGTGAATGCAGAAATTTTTTCAAGTACATTACATGACCTTGTCACTGTCGACCCTTATCTACATATTCTGGTACCTATTGCGCATGACTGCCGGCTCAGCTGTTAACCATCAATTTTCGCTATGTTTCATACGATGAATGCTTCTCCTCCGGTCCACTTCCAGATGTTGTTTTTCAAGGTTGCTGTCGTTGTCAATTGATGTTTTTAGCCATTGTTTACTGTACCATTATATCCTACACGTCTGTGTTGGACCATGATTCCATGGCAGCGCTGGATTCATCTTCGAACTAGCATTTGGAGAACCGTGGTTTTTCAGATAAGTGGCCTGTTTTTTGTCGCATTGTGAGCAGTTACGTTTGATAGACCCTTTCTATTATTTTGTTTTCTTCATGTTCTTTTGTCTTTGAGGGCGGTTGGGAGGAGATTCAATGCGAGCGAGAACATGTCATTGCAAGATGACTGCACATTGAACGTTCTGTAAGGGCTAGATTGTAAATTTCATTTGAGCGGTATTTTCCAGTTTGAGAAAATCTCGCCAAAATTTTCTGACCGCTGAATGATTTTTTCAATAATTCATGTCAGTTGTGACGTGTCGTTTATTCGTTTGTAAATGCATTGTTGTCTAGTTCCATTTTCCTTATTTTTGTGATAGTTTTGTTTGTGCTGTTGTTCTCATCTACCTATCACTTGGTTTTTTACAAGTTATCTGTTTATACTCTGTCTGGGTCCTGTCTCGTCTATTTTTAGCAGTGAGATTGACCTATTTGATGTTTCCCTTTTTGTACTCCAATAGAATTTTCTTTCGTTACTGCTAGTGTTTTACTGTTTGTCCATATTCTTTGTTAATGATACTACTTTATATATAATTTTTTCTTGCACAATATTTTCTTTTCTCTCTGCTTCACTACATTGATATTAAATAAATTTGAATTGCTATTATTGCTATAAACTATTGCCACATTCTTTGCTTACATCAAACTGTAAAGCAACAAGCCACAATATTTATATTTAGACTAAGTGAGTCACATTATTAGTTAACATGGCTACATTGGATTACTTGCCATGTCTGAGTTGGCAAAGGCAAAACAAGAATTAGAGGAACAGAAAGCACTAGAAGAGAAGAGGCGGGAATTGGAGAAGAAAGCTGAAAAAAGGCGTCTTTAAGAATTGGAGGAGAAAATGAGAATGATTGAATTGGAGATGAGACTTGTTGCAGAAGAGAGGAGACGTCTCCAGGACATAGAGGAAATGAATATTAAAATGCAACATGATAGAGAAATGGAGGAGAGGAAAACTTTGACATTGGCCCATGAAGAAAGAATGATGCTTCTTCATTTAGAAGAATTAAAATTAAGGGGTCAAAATGGTCATAATGGTAATTTGGATGTTCCTAGTTCCTCAGGTAAAAATAATGGATCTGCAAAATTTTGATTACCAATATTTAACCCAGGTTTTGATGACATTTCATGCTTCCTTAGCTGCTATGAAAGTGTCTGTGAGGCACATAAATTAGACAAATCTCAATGGTGTGCTAAACTTATGGAATTCTTGAGTGGAGAGCCATTGACTGCCCTATGTACCATGGATGAAACTTTTAGAATTAATTATGAAGCTGCAAGAGCTCTGTTATTAAAACGTTACCAGCTTGATTCAGAGGGATATCATATGCGATTTAAAACTATGATTCCTGAAACTGGAAAGGACTTCTCAGAATTCATCTCTGCCATATGACTTACTTTTAACAGATGGGTTCAACTCTATTGAGAGGTATTGAGAAAACTTATGATGGCCTTATGGATCTTTTGTTAAGGGATAAGGTTTTATCCTCTATAAGTAAGCCATTTTGGTCCTTCTTGCATGAATACAAGCCTACTAGCCTATCTTCCCTTGAAGAAATTGGTAAACAAAATTGTACGGCACATCCTGGGGCTTGTATTAGCAATAACTTTATTAAGGAATCACTGCCAGTTGCTTCAGCCGCAACTTGGAATAACAATAATTTTAGACAGAGATCTAATGCCAAGGAGGTACAATGATAATAATTTCTACAGGAATGGGAACTTCAACAGAGATGGGAGTTACAACAGAGGTAAGCAAAAATTTAGAAATTAATCACCTCAATTTAGAACCAATACTTCTTAACAAAATTCAAATTGGAGAAGACAGAACAATTTCAATACTAATAATAGCAATTGGTATAATAATGGTTCTAATAATCAAAACTTCCAAAATAGAAATAACACACAAGGCTACAGGAATCAAGGCAATTCCTTTGATTGCCAGAGACAACGATTACGTTCTCGTGCTCCAATATGGTCAGAGCATAATACTGGGTCGGCACTTACTGGGGATGCACACATCGTTAATCAAGACAATGGTGTTATGAATCAATCGGCTTTCAATTTTGATGTTGCCTCAAATTGCCAAGATTGTCTAACTCTTTTTCAGGCAGACAGTACTTCGGTAATGAAGTGCGGACACCCTTTACCTGCTGTTACTGGCCTGTCGGCTCATGATGGTACAGGCACTCTCATATTTCACAGGGGGTTATTGAATGGTACCCAGGTGTCTGTACTCTGGGATTCAGGAACATGTACTGTTGGGATCAGACAGTCGCTTGTACACCCTTCTTCCGCCATGGGTGGTTTTGTGACATGTATTACATTTGGTGGTACTATTGAATTTTATCCCACAGCTATTGTTGACATTTATACACCATTTTTTTCAGGAAAGGTGAAAGTATGTCTATTAAAAAATCCTATTGCTGATTTGAAGATTGGTCTTATCCATGGGAGCAAAGATTGCTCACCAGAAGAGATTGAACTGTGGGAATGGCAACACAGGTTCACTGCAAATGCAGGCATTGCTAGGGCTCATTTACCTGCCAGCAATTACCATGCTTGTGGCACTGCTTATTCCAGTTTTGGTCTGTGTACTATTGTGGAAAGTGATGAGGTTACTCCTCATGATGATGATGATCACAGTGAAATCATATCTGATTTTTCTGTCATTGAGGGCCTTAACTCCATGATTACAGAAGGTGTCAAACAGTTTGACATTGATGTACCTACATCCTATGATGTACCCATGCACTATTACACCTCTGTCACTACTACTACTTTGCCTACACATTTTTTCTTATCCTTATGGCCTATGTTCACTGGGATGCTACTGTCATCTCTCATGACATGCTACCATGTAATTGGGAACTTATTTTCTACTGGTCACCCACATTTTCTTTGCAGAGTGTTGTTGGTTATTTTGTTCCTTTTCGCCTTTAATGCAATGTCTTCTGCTATTGACAGTGGTCATTTGGCAGTGAGTGATCATTCCACCTATGACATGCCAATGCCTTTCATTTCACATCCTGAGATGACTCAGCAAGTTCAGTCATCATTTGTTATCTTACCTCGTCATTTGCTCCTTCATGACTTGTCTCTTTTGAGTGTCTCTTGTCCAGAACACTTCTTATATCATTTACCATTTGGCATAATGTTTTTATTTACCTATAGTTCTTATGTTACACCTGTACTCGACATTATTTGCTTTGATTGTTACCATCATGCTCAGCCTATACAGTATGATGAGCCTTGTCATTCTGTCACTAAATGCTCAATGATTGGTAATCATCAAGTTTCCTTTTTCACTGCACGATTGCTTTCACCCAGCACACTCTTTCAAGCTGATTACGCGAGTCGTGGGTTCAATCCCACATGTATTACTCACACTACTACTGACCTATCCTATCTCTTAAGCAAGGGTTTGCCAAATAATGTAAACTGGTCAAAAGAGTGCCAGGCTGCTTTCGATAATATGTTACATGTTTTCTCTACACCTCCTATTTTGAGGTTACCAGACATCATTAATCATTTTTATATTCTCCGCACAGATGCTAGCTCTCTAGGATTAGGCGCTTGTTTGATGCAAGAATTTGACAGCGTCCTTCATCCTACACTGAATATCTGACGCAAGCTGTCTGACGCAGGGAGAAAGTACCCTGTGTTGGAGAGGAAACTGTTGGCCATCATTTGGGCCATCCAGAAACTGGAACGCTACCTGCTGGGAGCACCATTTATTATTCAGAAGGATCAGAAGTCTGTAGCTGCTCTCAAGCATGCTAATCACAAAAACGCTAAACTTGCATGCTTCTCTATCTTATTACAGCCATTCCAGTTCGAGATACAGTCTATTCCTGGATCAACTTACTTCGTTGTTGTCGATGCGCTCTCGAGATGTGCTCCATCAGAATAGGATACTATGCACTGACACATCTATTTGACTATACGGCACTATTTTAGGGTCCTTTAAGCTTATGAACAAAGGAATAGACTGTGTTGCATAACATTATCTCATTTTTTATGTGGATTTGCAACTTATCATGATACATGATGCATGCTTTGATAGTCCAGATGATTTTTTGATGACAAATTTGTTGACTTTAGTGATGCAATCTAACAGCATTTCCTGGTCCAGCTTTGGTTTGACTGCTATATTTCAGGTTGATACTTATATATATTCTAGCTGCATGCACAGATCGCGCTCAATTGGACTATGTCTCTATGAACTGTATCTTACGATATATATATATATATATATATATATATATATATATATATATATATATATATATATATATATATATATATATATATATATATATATATATATATATATATATATATATATATATATATATATACCAACGGGCTGATCACCCGTTTGCCAGTCACTTCGATTACGGAAACAACAGCAAATGGATTGATTTGCCGTTGCCCTAAAGACGCCAATAGGCGTGATGGGAAACAATGGCAAAGAAAACCTATCTGCTGTTGCCCTAAGACGCCACTAGGCGTAATGGCCACTGACTGCTTTGACGGTCGGTGGCTAAGGACGGAAGAAGAAGAGAAGATATATATATATATATTGACTATGTTAAAATGTTAAAAGCAATAACTAGTTTCTTGTGGTGGCTTTATCAAGCACATAAATGGTGATTATATTTTCCAGAGTACTAAATTTGCAGTGATATTTCTCATTGAACTAATGCATTAGGGGAGATTCATAACTCTTCACTCCCAAATGAGCATAGGCCTTCAACAAACACATGCCAAGTCCACCTGTCATGTGCCATCATTTCATGTTCTTTCCACATTTTCCTCATCATTTTCACCTCTGTTTCCAGCTCTCTTCTCCATGTGCTTCTTGGCCTACCTCTGCCTCTCTTGCCCTGGGGGTTCCAGAACAAGGACTGCCTTGTAATACTATCAACAGGTCTCCTCAGTGTGTGTCCAATCCATCGCCATCGTCTTCTTCTCATCTCTTGTTCCACTGGCACTTGTCTAGTTCTTGTCCTCAGTTCCACGTTGGTAACCTTGTCATACCATTTAAATTCCTCTATTCTACGCAAGCACCCATTTATGAAAGTCTGTAGCTTTTTGGTTGTTGTCTTTGTTGTTCTCCATGTCTCAGAGCCATACAATAGGACTAACTTCACATTTGAGTTGAAGATTCTTATTTTTGTGTTGGATCCAATTTCTCTTGATCTCCATATATTTCCCAATGCAATGAAAGCTCCTCTTGCCTTTTGTATTCTTATTTTGAAATCACTGTCTGTCCCACCAACTTTGTCCATATTGCTGCCAAGATATGTGTATGATTCTACATCTTGTATTGGTGTTTCTTCAAGTTCAACCCTGTTATCATAACCTGCATTAGGGGAGATAACACATTATTAACTTTTTATGCTACCCGATTATCAGTTACTTTTCTTTTCTTCTGATTGTTTTTTTTCAATATCACAGACATACGTGTTTATGATTACTTACTATTATACTCGTTATCGTTATATGATTGAAATACTTTTCTTTTCTTCACTCCTGATACTTACTTAGTCACTCCTGATACTTACATCCTTATATTGTCCACCATGAATTACATTATATGTATGTATGCACACAACTTTGATTTACATTAATTATGGAATGTGCATATGACTATCCTATGGACAATATTATTTTCTCTCATATCACATGCATACACTTTTGTGTTTCTTTCCATGTTCTTTTTACATATTGTATGATTGTAATATTCTACTTTTATTGTCTTGCTTGACCGATGATGGACTTCTTTCTGTTTTGCATTATTACTTCCATTAGTGCATATGCTTACAGTTTTTGACTATCAGTTTCTACAGTTTGACATTGACCATATAATTGACAGTTTTATGTGATCAATTCTGGCCGTTCATTTTTTCCAGTTCCGTATGTTGATTGATTGAAATATTATATTTCATTTTTTGTGAAAAAAATCAAATTCTTTGATTTTTTTTCAACCAAACCGACAGGGGTATTGTTAAAGTCAGGATATTAATGTATTTTGTATCTTGACCACACAGAGGCTATTACCAGTTAACACAAGTGGTAATATGTCTCTCTGTGGCTAATCGTGTGCTTGCACGGGTTTTCACTTATATTGAACGCGACATATTTAATACGTCATCGGTTGTTAATGACGTAATGCGTTCTGCACTAATTTATGCCAACGGTTAAGATTCTTGGCCTTTCGTGATTTGTAGTCTTCGAGGAAGGACATATTGTATTCAAGCTCGAGATATTGTGGAAGTTGAGCTATTAGTGGCATATTTTATTATTCGAAGGCCACCACAATTATTAGGATATTGCATAAGATGATCCAGAACCTAGTGAGAGGTTTGTGACAATCTAAGAAGTATTTTATGATATAATTCAGCGTCTACATTTGTCTGACCCACATTACTTGGGGGAATCATCGTTCATATGCACCTCTAGTACAGCGGCCAAAAATGTTTGATGAGACGTGACTATTGGAGGACAGGACGAAGTATATATATATATATGTATGCCATGCCAATTTTTCCATGATGTCGTTATCGACTATTATTAATAAACGTCAACCATATTACGTGGACCCATCCACCTCACATCTTGGATTCGTCAAGATTGAAGTAATGCACATTCTTACCCGTCTCCATTCGTGTTTGTCAGTATGATGCCTATTATCACCACCTAATAGTAGCAAGACTGAAGGTGAAACTCAGAGCTGCTGGACCAATTGCAACTAAACAGAAAAGGTATAACATCATGAAACTTAAGGACCCACTCACCAGAAAAGCTTTTGTGGTTGATGTAAAGAGATGATATCAAATTGCCAAAAGCCAGAAAAATACAGCAACTGATGATGTTGACCAGAAATTCAACACCATTTCAACAATATACAAGGAAAGCAGCAAATCAAGCTTGGGATTCCAAGAAGGAAAGAGACAAGATTGGATAACACCAGAAACATTAAACACGATGGCGATGAGAAAAAAAATAAAAATTAAGAAAACAGAAGCAAAGTCTCCCAGGTTAAAGGTAATATACAGCAAACAGTACAGTCAACTGGACAAGGAAGTAAAATGCCAAACCCAAGCCAACAAAAGGAAATTGCTGGATGATCTTGCAAGACTTGCAGAAGCAGCAGCACAGAGAGATGAACAAAGCACAGTTTGCAATATAACTAAAACTATCAGCAGAAAACGAGGTGCAAAAAATATTTCACCAGTAAGAGAAAAGCAAGGAAATCTCATCACCACAGCACAAGGGCAGGAAATAAGATGGGCAGAGCACTTCAGAGACACACTGAATAAGGAACCACCAGAAACGCAGATGAATGTTCCTGAGACTGAAAGTGACCTAGACGTAAATACAGACATTCCACGAAGAGAAGAAATCATCACAGCTGTCAAAGGGTTAAAGAATGGGAAAGCTCCTAGTCAAGACAATTTAAATGCTGAGTAATTCAAGGCAGACCCTGAACTAGCAGTAAAACTATTAGAACCACTCTTTGCACTAGTCTGGAAAACAGAGCCAACACCAATGGAGTGGAGTAAAGGAATAATTGTCAAATTGCTCAAGAAGGGCGACCTTACAGACGGCAACAACTGGGGAGGAATTACTCTCCTCTCGGTTCCCAGTAAAATACTAGGCAGGATAATTATTCAGAGAATTTAAAAAGCAGTAGACCATAAACTGGAGAAAGAAAAAGTGAGATTCAGAAAGAACAGAAGATGTGCTAATCATATATTTACCCTCAGGAACATTACAGAGCAGTGCTCAGAATGGCAGAGACAGCAACACATAAATTTTGTTGATTTTGAAAAGGCTTTTGACAGCACACTCAGGACAGCTTATGGAAAATACTGAGGGCAAATGGAATTCCCAGCTGCATTGTTTCCATTATAAAAAGAATCTATTCTAACTTTACATGCAGTGTTGGGGTGAGCAACCTAACTTTTGAGGTGAAGACAGGAGTATGAGAGGGATGCCCTTTATCAACAACTTTAATTTTGACAGTCATAGACTGAGTGATGTGCCAGACAACAGAAGGCAGTCTAAGAGGAATTAGATGGACAACGTTTTCTACACTGAATGACCTGGAATATGGAGATGACATTGCACTACTTGCACATTCATTACAACACATCCAAGAAAAAAACAGATAGACTGAATAAGTATCGCCAGCAGGTGTGTCTGAAGATCAATCTAAAGAAGGCAGTGGTCATGATACTCAATGCAGGCAGTCCTGAGCCAATAACAATAAGGAACCAGAAACTAGAACAGAGAAGGACATTAACATACCTAGAATGCATAGTAACAACAGATTGTGGAACAAGCAGGGACATCAACAACAGAACAAATAAAGCAAGAACAGTCTTTGGTAGTCTCAACAAGATCTGGAAGTCTTCCCAGTACATCATAAACACCAAAATAAGATTATATAAGAGCCGTGTACTTTCTGTGCATCTCTATGGTACAGAATGCTGGAGAGTAACATAGATGGAAATGTTGAAACTGTCCTCCTTCCACACAATCTGCCTAAGTAAAATTCTCCAAATCTTTTGGCCAAATACCATCACCAACCAAGAATTACTTATTCTAGGTAACCAAGAGTACATGCACACCATCATATCTGGCAGATGCTGGAGATGGGTTGGCCACATCCTCAGAAAGAACCCGGATGCCATTACGAGAACAGCTATACTACAGACCTTCGAAGGAAAGCAAAAGAAAGGCCAACCAAAAACAACTTGGCGGAGAACTGAGGAGGCCAAGATGCAAAGAGTGAGCCAGAGTTGAGGCACTGTACGAAGGATGGCAGCCGACCGAACAAAGTGGAAACAGTTTGCTGCTGCCCTACAAGTCACCACCAGGCGTGATGGCCACTGATTGCTGTGACAGTCTGCGGCTAAGGATCTAAAAAGAAGAACCAACCATTGCAGACTCAGATATCACTTGTATAAAAAATTGAAAATCAGAAAAACAGATTAGTGCCATATGGGGTAGAGAAAAAAAAAAGTAGAACACATACTCCAAAACTGCCGGCTCCACGACCTTCTCCAACCCACCACATGAGGGAGAAACTGTAAGTTGATGAGCTTCATAAGATATATATTCTTGTTTTCTTCTTTGATCCTTAGCCACTGACCATCAAAGCAGTCAGTGGCCATCACGCTGTCACGCCTGGTGGCATCTTGTAGGACAACAACAAATTGATTCCACTTTGCTCGGTCGGTGGCCATCCTTCATACAGTGCTCCAAATCTGGTTCATTCTTTGCATCTCAGCCTCCACAGTCCTCCACCAAGTTGTTTTTGATTGGCCTCTCTTACATTTTCCTTCATGGGTCCATAGCATAGCTGTTCTGAGAACATGGCCAACCCAGCTCCAGCATCTGCCAGCTATGATGGTGTGCATGTCCTCTTCCTTGCTCCGAGTAAGCAGATCTTGGTTGGTGATGGTATTCGGCCAAAAGATTCGGAGAATTTTTCTTAGGCATGTTGTGTGAAAAGAGGACAATTTCGACATTTCCTTCTCTGTAACTTTCCAGCATTCTGCACCATAGAGAAGCACAGAAAGCACACAGCTCTGATATAATCTTAATTTTGTGATTGTGCTGTACTGAGAGGACTTCCAGATGTTGTTTAGTAAGATATATATATATATATATATATATATTATATATTATATATATATATATATGATAAATAAAATATCTATATATATATATATCTATATATATATATATATATATATATATATATATATATATATATATATATATATATATATATATATATATATATATATATATATATATATATATATATATATATAAAATGGATGACAAAATATTCTGGAAGTATTACAGCCACTTATAAAATATACTGTAGTACTAGATTGTGACACATCACAGTTGTGGGATAGAAAGATTTAAATGATAATATTTGTTTGCTAAAGTCTTACAGATTCTTAAGCTGGTAATAGAAATTTGCACCATTTACATTCAAATTATGAATGAAGTTTGTTGTTAATACCTACCTTCATCATGTCCACACGAATCAATCAGTTCTTCATTCAGAATCCTTGGCATTTTCAATGAGGCATTATTCTGTATCTGATTACTTGTACAGCTGTTGCTGAAGTTAGTCTGTAATAAAGTAGTAACAATCTGCTAATGAGCAAGTTAGAGGAAATACACTTGGATTTTAAAAAAATAGAGGAATACATTTTTTATTCATCAAAATAAGTTCAGATATTCAACTCACTTTTGCTCATTTGTTTTGCAGGCATTATACTGATGTAAATCTGTTTTATATTAATGATGAGCTGATTTTATAACCTAAGTGACAGCATCATAGGACTGACATGTTTCTGACAGGGGGGATGCCTTAACAACATCATAGCACTGATATGTTTCTGACAGGGAGGATGTCTTACAACATCACAGTACCGATCTGTTTCTGACAGGGAGGATGTCTCATGTATGATATTACATTCCAGCTGATACATTTCTGACAGGATGGATATCTCATGTATGATATTACATTCCAGCTGATACATTTCTGACAGGATGGATATCTCATGTATGATATTACATTCAAACTGCTACGTTGCTGACAGGATGGATATCTCATGTATGATATTATATTCAAGCTGATACATCGCAAATATGACATTACATTCAAGCTGATATACTTCTGAGAGGATGGATATCTCTTCTAATGACATTACATTCAAGTTGATATATTTCTGACAGAGAAGTTATCTCATCTAAGACATTACATTCAAGCTGATACATTTCTAACAGAGGAGTTATTGCAAATATGACATTACATTCAAGCTGATATATTTCTGAGAGGATGGATATCTCTTCTAATGACATTACATTCAAACTGATATATTTCTGACAGAGATGGTATCACGTCTATGATATTACATTCAAGCTGATATTGACTTTGATAATCATTCTGTCAGCTCCCTGTGAAGATTAGACATTGGATTAACTCATGCTAAGCCTTCCTGTCCTGTACCATCTATTCAAGGTTTCTCCATGTCAACAAGCAGCAATAAGATAACAAGCAACACTTAACTCTTTGCTTCCGTAATTATTTTCCAATTAATTTTAGAATAATTCTAAATGGTGTACTGTTCTATCTTTTAGTGTAAATTTTCTGTAAATCCTTTCAGTCAACATGTACATATTATATACGTCATTGAAAACCTTTGACATAAACCCAGACACGTGGGAAGCTGCTGCGCAAGACCGAACTGCTTGGCGCACATATCTTCGTAAAGGTGCAGCGGCATGCGAATCATCCAGAAGAGCAGCAGCGGAACAGCGGAGACAAGCTAGAAAGGACCGTGTAATAAAACATTCACATGAAGCAAACATTCCCTGCCCACACTGTCCGAGATCTTTCCAGGCCCGCATCGGGCTCATCAGTCACCTTCGTACCCATAGACTAACCTAACATATTCCTAAATAATTGGATGAACAGAGTGGTCTTCATCACCCGTGATGGACGAACAACAACACATATTATATATCAAACTGTAGGGAAATAGATAGAGAATTATAATATATAGTGTCTTTTCTAGTATTGATACAAGTATGTTTGGTATACTTAAAACATGTTGGATGTAAATTAAAAAAACACTAAAAAGCTCTCAGTAGAATATGAGCTTACCAAAGACAACTTACTGTTGCAGGCAATAAAAATTTCTTTTTAGTCTTCAGACATTAATGTAATCCATTTACACAGTAATAAAATACTGATTATGGTCTCATTTAGAAGATTTATTGTTGTTTACATCAATGTTTACTGTGGTTCCTTATAAGATCAAAAACAAATTATGCAATATTGCATTACGTAATTTTTAAACAAATAAAGAAGAATAACATATAAAAAGTTGTTACATTTGTTTAAGGTTTTAATTTGAGGGCTATTCCAAACTCAACCTCCGATTGGTTGGTAAAAATAAACTGGTTGCCATAGCAGCATTGCCTACAGCAGTCAGTATTGCGTTATCTCGCTACACGCAAACCCACAGTCCCAATTGTTCAGTTGTTCACGAGTAGCGACCAAGTAAACATGGACCCTGTCATCGCCACTCCCAACAGTTGTGAGGTCCATGGTGTGATTCATTTTCTGCAAGCAGAAGGACACAGCGCCGCCGAGATTCATCATTGATTGTGACGTGTGCACAGTGATAACGTTATGAGTGACAGTTCTGTGAGGGATTGGTGCAGGAAATTCAGGGATGGGCGCACAGATGTGCATGACGAGGGGGAACAAGGATGGCACTCAATTGTGATTGATGAACACATTCAAACAGTCGACCAAGTCATGGGTGAAAAGCGTCGTTTCATGATTTCAGATCTTTCTGCTGAATTTCCTCAAATTTTGAGGACTAGTCTGTTTCGAATTGTCACAGAGAGATTGGGTTACACAAGTTCTGAGATGTTCACAAAGCTCAAAGAATGGGCTCAGCACATAGGATTTACTCAAGCAGTTCAACTGGGAGATTTTCAACCACACCCGTTACAGCCCGGACTTGGCACCAAGCGATTACCATCTCTTTGGCAAGATGAAGGTCTGGCTGGCTACTCAGCGCTTTGAAACTCATGGATGGAGTCAACAACTGGCTGGGCACCCTGGCGGCACCGTACCTTGACGAGGGATTGCAAAAGCTGGTGCAAGGTATGACAAGTGCCTGAATTTGGGTGGCGACTATGTGGAAAAGTAATGCAGTTATGCATGTAAGTTTTGTATTTAATAAGATTTTTTCTCTATTTTTGATTATTTTTACCAGCCAATCAGAGGCTGATTTTGGAATAGCCCTCGTAGTATCCCTAACTTCATCTTCTATCTTCTTGGTGTTAAAGTACTGGTAACGGTGTCAATCAATACCCTTTAGCTCCCCAGGAACCATAGGTCTTCAACAAACACATGCCAAATCCTCATGTCCTGTGCCATCTGCTCAAGTTCTTTCCATGTTTTCCTCATCCTTTTCACATCTGATACAGAAGTTGTCTTCTCCATGTGTTTTTCTGGTCTACCTCTGCCTCTCTTTCCCTGGGGATTCCAGAACAAAGACTGCCTTGTAATGCTATCAACAGGTCTCTTCAGTTTGTGTCCTACCCATACCCTTCTTTTCATCTCTTGTTCCACTGGCACTAGTCTGGTACTTGTCATCAGTTCCATATTGGTAATCTTGTTATACCATTTTAATGTTTCTATTCTATGCAAGCATCCATTTATGAAAGTCTGGTAAAGGTCTACTGACCACAATCTATCCATCCTTGGAATCACATTACCAATACTGAAAACAGACTGTAAATAATATGGGCAATCTATTCACATGGATCATAGGACCACTGATGTTAAAGTACTGGTAAAGGTCTACTGACCACAATCTATCCATCCTTGGAATCATACTACCAACACTGAAAACAGACTGTAAATAATATGGGCAATCTATTCACATGGATCATAGGACCACTGATGTTAAAGTACTGGTAAAGGTCTACTGACCACAATCTATCCACCCCTGGAATCAAACTACCATCACTGAAAACAGACTGTAAATAAACTGGATGATAGGACCGCTGATGTTAAAGTACTGGTAAAGGTCTACTGACCACAATCTATCCATCCTTGGAATCATACTACCAACACTGAAAACAGACTGTAAATAAACTGGATGATAGGACCGCTGATGTTAAAGTACTGGTAAAGGTCTACTGACCACAATCTATCCATCCTTGGAATCATACTACCAACACTGAAAACAGACTGTAAATAATATGGGCAATCTATTCACATGGATCATAGGACCACTGATGTTAAAGTACTGGTAAAGGTCTACTGACCACAATCTATCCATCCTTGGAATCATACTACCAACACTGAAAACAGACTGTAAATAAACTGGATGATAGGACCGCTGATGTTAAAGTACTGGTAAAGGTCTACTGACCACAATCTATCCATCCTTGGAATCATACTACCAACACTGAAAACAGACTGTAAATAAACTGGATGATAGGACCGCTGATGTTAAAGTACTGGTAAAGGTCTACTGACCACAATCTATCCATCCTTGGAATCACACTACCAACACTGAAAACAGACTGTAAATAAACTGGATGATAGGACCGCTGATGTTAAAGTACTGGTAAAGGTATAACAAAAATAATGCAAATACACAGTACTTCAACTGGACGCACTGAACTTTCACAGGACAGGAACAATGGGTTTGTATACAACTAGAGGGCCACACAAGCAATGGTGACATATGAAAAAGGGAACTTAATCCCTTTTATTAACATGGTAATAACATGGCCAATGGTGCAAAGAACACGACTTCTCGATTTCGAATACATGGTTTCAAAATCATCCAAGGACCTGGAAAAGCCTAATCAACAGAACTAAAAATCAGATTGATTTAATACTGATACAAAAGTGTTTTAAGAATGCAGTAAAGTCATCAAAGTTGATGCCAGGGGCAGACTGTGGTAATGATCACACTCCAGTTGTGTGTAATCTAAGAGTGAAACTGAAATTACTCAAGAAATCAAAAAGAACCCCCAAGTTCCAAACAAACATGTTGAAGACTGACGAAGACATGAGAGAAAAGTTCACCATTTCAGTAAAGAATAAATTCGAAGCACTCGCTGGCCTTACATCGATAGAGGAGAGATGGCAGGAATTCAATAAATGTATTGAGATGTCAATGCAAGAACATATTCCCAATCCAGGAAAAAAGGAACATAAATAATGGACGACACAAGAAATTTTAGACCTCATGGAATCGAGAAGACTGGCAAAAAATGATGACAAAGAACATCAACAATTAAATATAGAAATAAAGAGGAAATGCAACGAGGCTAAAGAGGAATGGCTCAACGTGCAATGCAAAGAAATTGAGAGCGACAAAAACAGTGATAATAAAACTATGCACAAAAAATAAAGAGACATATCAGGGCAAAGTACCTGCATTCAAACAGGATGTATAAAGTCAAAGGACGGAAATATTCTAATGGACAAGGAAGATATTTTATACAGATGGTCAGAATATATAGAGGAACTATATGATGATGATAGAGGCGATAAACCAAACATACCGTAAAATCTTGCGTATAATACGCACTCATGTATAATACGCATGCTTGATTTAGCCCAAAATTTTCTGGTAAAATGAAAATTCGTGTATAATATGCACCATAATTTTTCAAGATTTTATTTTATGAAACATTTGTTAAAAAACTGAAAGTATAATAACAAACAGAAATAGGTACGCAACACCTAAATTTTAGGGACTTTTTCGGAGACCACCTGGACATGTTGCCCAAACACATTTTAACCAGTCAATGGTTAGTGCTTCATCCATCCATCCTTTAGCATGAACACGGATGTGTACACCTTTTGGAAATTGTACTCCTTTTGGTAGAGTCTTTCTCTTAAAAATTATGAAAGGTGGCAACTTTCCTCCATCTGCAGTACACGCTAACATAATGGTGAAGTGAGACTTCTCGTGTCCAGTTATACGTATAGACACAGTTTTTATGCCTTTCATGTCTATGGTCCTGCCATAGGGCATATAGAAAGTCAGAGGCGTTTGATCGGCGCTTCCAATCTGTGCAAGGTCATAGATATGTTCCTTTCTCAATTTGATTACCAACTTTTGGAACTCCAGAAGCTTTTTTTCGTGGTCGTCTGGAAGATGCTGCGCGATAGTAGTTCTTCGACGAACTGAAAGACCATGTCGCTTCATAAAGCAAACTGCCCATCTATATGACGCTTTAAATGCTATCGTGCCTGTACGAGATTTTTTAAGTTCCAGAGCTTTAAGTCGGATTTCAATGCATGAAACACCGATGCCTTGTTGCCTTCTATCCACTACCCACTCCAATAATGTTTTTTCTAGGTCTGGAAGATCTGGTGGTGACCCACGATTCGCCTTTTTCTTACTAGGCAACACTTGCAGCGCTTCTTTGTTTTTTTGCCATAATCGAATGTTGCACTCGTTAATCGAAAAATGTCGACTTGCTGCCCGACTGCTGTTAGATTCTGCATATTTTACCACTTAGAGCTTTTCTGCTGCAGTATAACATTTTCTCGAATTCATTTTTAAGGATCAAAATAATAAAATGACAAACTTCACAACCAAGCTTAATATCAAAACAGATTGAAGACCAAGAGTGCGAAATGCGTTTTGCAACAATGTCTGACACATAAGAAAACACATGGCACATTCAATTTTGTGCCATTTTCAGTGTCAAATTGTGACAAAAACTTGACAGACTTTCCAATGTAGGTTACTTTCGATATCGAAAATGACGTATTTTTTAGTAATCGCGTATAATACGCACCCGAGTTTTAGCGAGCAAAAATGAGTAAAAATTGTGCATATTATATGCAAAATTTTACAGTAAGTAAAAACATGGAAGGTCCACCCATACTGAAAGATGAGGGTGATATGCTATTAAGAAAATGAAACATGGCAAAGCCCAGGGCCTGACAATATTCCTGTAGAAATCTATGAAGCACTAGGAGAACTTGGCATAGAGGAAATAACAAAACTCCTGAACAAGATATATGATACAGGAGAGATGCCCCCAAACATCTGCAGATCTGTATTCATCACTACACCTAAACAGCCAGGAACAACAGAATGCGAATCATATAGAACAATCAGCCTAATGAGCCATGTCACCAAAATACTCCTTCCCATTATAATGGAAAAGACAAGAAATAGAATACGACCAGAAATTTCTGAAACTCAATTTGGTTTTGTTGATGATAAATGTACCAAAAATGCAATTTTCACATTATCAATGCTCGTGGAGAGATGTATTGAGGTACAAAGAGACATTTATCTATGCTTTATAGACTACTCAAAAGCTTTTGACAAAGTAAAACACTAAGACCTTTTTGATATTTTACATGAACTGAATATAGACGGGAAAGATCTTAGGATAATAAGGAACATTTGGGAGCAGGAATTCACAATCAGATTTGAAGGAGAACTAAGTGAATTCAGAGCAATTAAAAGAGGAGTTAGACAGGGATGTGTGCTATCACCTGATCTTTTCAACATATGCAGTGAGATGATACTTTGAAACATTGAACACCTCGAGGGAATTAAAGTTGGAGGACAAAATATCAACAATCTGAGATATGCAGATGACACAATTTTTATAGCAGAGTCCAAGGAAAATCTACAAATCATTCTGGACAAAGTAGTGGAAGAGAGTGAGATGAAAGGATTATCTTTGAATGTCAGCAAAACTGTATGCATGGTAGTTTCTAAGAAAATAGAAATACCAGTATGCTCTTTGAACAGCAAGAGAAAAAATCAAACAAGTAAATCTTTTTAAATATTTATGCTACACATTGACATCAGATGGCAGATGTGACACAGAGATAAAGAAAAGGATCGCCATGTCCAAAGAATCTTTACTAGGATAAGCAACGTAATGAAAAACAGAAACATCACCATAAGCACAAAAATTTGCTTACTAAGGGGTTATGTGTGGTCCATTCTTTTATATGGATGCAAATGCTGGACAATGAGTAATCAAATGATTAAAAAATTGGAGGCAGTGGAAATGTGGTTTTTGAGAAGGATTCTGAGAATATCGTGGACAGAGAAGAAAACAAATGCTGAGGTATTGACAGCTGCGGGTGTTAATAGATCGCTCACCAAAACCATCAGGAAAAGACAAATGAAATTTATGGGACATATTAACAGAAGAGGAGGAGTGGAGGAATTAGTCTTATGTTGGAAAATACCAGGTAGGAGAGGAAGAGGAAGGCAGAGAAAGATGTATGTGGAAAGCTTAAACAACTGGGCAACAAACAACAGCATGGGCAACAACAACCTCATTAGACTATCAAAAGACAGAGAAGATTGGAGGGTCATTTTCGCCAATGTCTGTTCCAGACCAGGAACCTGAAGAAGAAAAATAACATGGCCAAATATTGCTGTAGTGAAATATAAAGTACATGCATGCAACTCAATACGAATCATAAGATAGGATAAACTATCAAATAAAACTCACCGTCAAGTCTGACCACCACTCAGCATAGTGTGTGGAAAGGCAAGCTACAGTACAACATTCTCATGCAGGTACTAAAATACTCACAATGTGAGAACCATAAATTACAGCGAACACTGCTGTCAAATTGGAGAACAAAGTAGTTCTACACCACAACAAATGCACAAAATAATGGCAAATAATCACAGTCCCGCCACTTGGCCAAAAATATGGTATCAATGTACTGGCTTCCCACAGCACGTCTATATTCGACAGCTGCTATGAATCAAGTCCCCAATGGCTTCCTATTGTAACAGCGCCATCTTGTCATCGCCATTGTCTCCGTGGTTCACTGCCGTTTTACCACAACATCTTCAAGAGGAAGATATATTACTAGGCCACAATAAAGCCTAGAAATAGTTGTGTTTTAAATTTGTGTTTTTGCTCCTTCTAGAGCATCCATCGCATGTGTTATTTGCATGGCCCAATTACTACGCACGCACTAAGTTGAGTGATTAGCCCTAGCGGCCTATATAAAGAAGTGCTATGGTCAGCAGAGGCCTTTTTTGCAAGAGGCAGAGAACTGTGTAGGCCGAGATGCAAAGAATGAAACAGAGCTGAGGCACTGCATGAAGGATGGCCACCAACAAAGCAAAGTAGAGGCAGTTTGTTGCCAGTCATGATGGTGCTGACTTCTATGACAGCAAGTGACTATGGATCAAGGAAGATAGAGCAACTGTGAAGCAAGGATGGAACATTACATTCATTATCACAAAGCACATGTGAAGCAAGGAGATGATATAATAGCCTCCTTCAGTCATAACTGACTACGTGAATGTGCCCTAAGGTAATAGCCCTCAGCTGCTTTTTTGATGTGATTCAATGTCTTCACTGTACATTATCTAGAGAAGGACAAGTGGCCCAGAGCACATGTGCAGCAAGGAGGGGACACTGTATTCCTTATTATATGGATAACAACAAGAGGACCAGAACACATATGTGGTAAAAAAAAAGGGGACATAATATTCAATAATACATTCTCTGGAGAAAAAAAAGACACCTTATGCACTTACACTATCAATAATAACACTTTCTATCCCGAGGAAGTTGAGGGGAACTGCGGTAAGACGTGGAATACAATGGATGGGTTTGAAAAAAAATCGAAAAAAGGTGATTCGTCTTACGAGGACAAAAGACAAAGAAAATAGTCTCATGAGGCTGAGACTATTTTCTTTGTCTTTTGTCCTCGTAAGATGAATCTACCCATCCTCTTTCTATCCCACAAGCTGTGTGGTATACGGTGACCCATAATATAGTACATTATTCTCACAACAGCCATCATGTATGCCCATTGGTAGTCAGATTTACTCAGACACTCACTGTTGATATCACAGGTGATATACAAAATCAAACTTATCTGCTGCATATACTAAGACTTCCAACACATCAAAATATTTATGTTTACTGATTGATTGATCTTTTTTTAAAAATTATCCTGGGGGAGGGAGGGGTGGTCGTGGGTAATACCAAAAAATTGAGACAGAAAGAGTTAAGTACCATGTGATCTCAGAAATACAAAGAGCTACACTGATTTTAGCAATGACTATCAGAAGG
The DNA here is from genome assembly GCA_024509875.1 of Oreohelix idahoensis. Classification (NCBI taxonomy): domain Eukaryota; kingdom Metazoa; phylum Mollusca; class Gastropoda; order Stylommatophora; family Oreohelicidae; genus Oreohelix; species Oreohelix idahoensis. The sequence goes on from JAMPIV010015318.1 coordinate 366,781, forward strand.
GCCTCTGAGACTAAAATGGGGAAAGATAAAGAAATAACCCAGAGAACATAGCCCTTTCATTTCAGGTCTGTGACCAATCCATTAAAAAACAAACAAGCACATATAAGAACCTAAGAAATCAAGAACACCATCAAGTGAAAATATCTTACACAATTACAAATGCAAGCTGGAACAGCAGCTAATCCCGATGGCATTCCATCAGAGGCCATCAAAGCAGATATGGATTTGTGGTCTAATGCTCTTGAAATTCTTTTAATAATTATTGTCAAATATTTTGCTGGGAGCTTATAGGAAAGTAATTGCTCTCCAGTTGTTACAGTCAGTGAGTTCACCTTTACTTGGCCATTTGATAATTATTCCTTTGTCCCACATTATTGATGTTGTCTCTGTTTGCCAGATTTGCGTAAAAAGTGGTTCTAATAGCTCTTCTACTAACACAAGTTGTTTAAATAGCTCTGCATTTAAGTTGTCATGGCCTAGAGTGTCCCGTTCTGCAACCGTTTGATAGATGCAATGATTTCTTTCCTACATGGAATATCTGCATTTATATCTAGACCATTTTCAGTCTCAGGAATGAACTGTAACTCTGGAGGTGCTTTGTTTAGTATTTCTCTGAAGTGTTCTGCTCATCTTGCTTCTTGCCCCTGTTCTGTGGAGATGAAGTTTCTGTTCTTGTCTCTAATTAGTGTCAAGTTTTTTCCTCTCCATTTTCCACTGGCACCTGATGTTACTTTGTACATCATACTCCATTCATTCTTGATTGTTGCCCTTTTTTCTGTCTTGCAAGGGTTTCTAGGTATTTCCTTTTGTCAGCTCAGATTTGACTTTTTATTTCCTTCTTTTTTTGTTTTTTTAAAAAAGGTGATGGGTGGAGAGAGGGCACTTAACAGCTGACCATTATTGCCTCTGCTCGTCCACCATCTTGGTCTACCCTGTTTAACCTAAGATTTGGCTATAATTAGGGTATTTAATGTAACTTTATTTTTAGTTTTTTATTTAGCTAACTATTGTCTTTTGCAGTTGATGGTTTTAATTTATATTAGTATTTCTTCTTTTTAAGTTTTGTTTGTTTGTTACCCTACTTCTTTGTCTTTCCTTGCACTATGAGTAGTCAATAATTTTGTTTTTCTTGAATGCTTTGTTAGTTTTTGTTGATTAATTTCTAATTGGTTGAATTTCTTTTTTGAAGTATTATTATTGTTATTATTATTACTAATCTTGTCACTGTTGTTAACCTGATATGTTTTCCTTTGTTTTGTGTATATATCGTTTAAGTATTATTTGGGCTTCCCCGGGGGCATCTATACTTAAAACCTTATCACCTATCATGTCTATATTGTGATTTCTAATTAAAACATCACTAGTGAACGGAGGATGTATTGTGAGTTCCAGCAAACATAGGTAAAACTGGCAATGAGTTGGCAGACAAGACTGCCCAATATGGAAGAGTAAAACAATATAAGAGCAGGACTTAGAAAATCGGAGATTAAGAGCCAAGTAAAGCTAATCATAAATAAAGAATGGAAGACAATATGGAAGGACAGTAGTAAAGGCAGATGCATTCAAAATTCTGAAAGAACCAACAAGGACATGCCAGGTCAGAGAAGAATTAAAAGTACCCTTAAACAAAAAGCTGTGGAATCTCTGTCTCGGTGCAGCATACTTTATGATAGAGGAACCACACTGCCAAGAATGTCAGGAAGAAAATGACATAGACCAATACCTGATCCACTGTAAAAAGTACGAGCAACAGAGGCTTGAATTAAAATCATACTTTTATTCCCTTCCAACTGTATTGTTCACTATATATTTCCTTCTTTTTCTTTCTTTTGATTTCCTTTCTCATCCCAATGGTTTTTATTGTTTCTGGTGTTATCTAATCTTGAATCTTCCTTTTCTGGAATTCCAAGTATGTGTTGCTGATATTTCTATATTATGATGAAATTGAATTTCTGGTCAACATCCTAAGCTGCTATCTTTTGGCAGTTTGATAAAGTTTATTTATATCAGATCAAAAAGCTTTTCTTGCAACGGGGTCCTATAATTTACTGACATCAAAATCTTTTTTCTTGTTATTTTTTGACCCGATAGTTTGATCTTCATATGTATTCTTGCTAGTGCTAGGTGGTGATAACTTCCCACATCTGCACCTCTTCCTATTTTCACATCTTACAGGGAGTGTCTCCATCTGCTACTAATCATTATGTGGTCTATCTGGTTTCTGTCACAGCCGTTTGGTGACTGCCATGTTAATTTATGAATTTTCTTGTGTGGAAAACATGTTCCATCAATGACCAGGTTGTTAATGCCAGAAAAGACTATTAATATTTCACCATTTTTATTCCGTTCATGTATTTTCTCATTACTTTTTTGTTGCATGTATTATGTATTCCAACTTTAGTATTGAGGTCTCCCATTACTGTGATAACATCATACCTTGGTGTACATTTAAATATAAAATACATCTTTGACCTTTTTGTCAGTGTTATTTGTTGGTACATAAGATTGTATTACAGTGTTGTTGGTGAATGTACCTCTCAGGCTCACTCTTATCAATCTATTGCTTCCATTCTAATAATGATATTTCTATGTCCTTCTTCAGGATAATGGCTACACCTTGATTGTGTCAGCCATCATGTCTTCCTGTGTAAAGCACTGTTGCTGTTACTCTTCCTGCCCTAGTCTCCATCTACTCTCACTTATTTCTAGTATGTGTCATATGTATAGTCTGAAGCTTTTTGTTTCCACTGAAATCTGTTTCAATTTCCCTGTCTTGATCATTGTTCTTACATTTCAAAATTCAATTCTTGTTTTTTGTTTAGCAGTCATCATGTACATTTTCATGTCGGTGGTTTCCTTTCGGCTTTCACCACTGCAGGCATACAAGCCTCAGAATCTGGATGTTCATTCCGCAGCAAAGCTTGATCGTCTGTTGCTGAATCTGTAATGTATGTGTTTTTACATATATAGGGGTGTCAGCCCTGTGCTAAAATCCCAAACCTGAAGGACCAGGCTCCCAGCTATATTCTGACTGCTACCCATGTATACCTGTCCAGCTTGGTAGAACCTGCCAGGTGTAAAACTCTGGGTCTGTGAGGGTACTCAAGCTGCCACACCATGACAAGCGCCTCTATACATTGGAAATACATGAGGTATTGTGGAGTTCCCCTGAAGATCATTAACATGATCAAGAAAACTTTTGGAGAGGACTTCATGATGGACAAGGTAGTGCTTGTTTTGGAATCACCAGGAAGAGGCAGACTAAAGTAGACATGGAGAAGGAAACTGGAGATAGACATGAAAGGAATGAGGAACACATAGAAAGATTTTGAGCTGATGGCACTGTTTTTTTTTTAAGTATCCCGTTCAACCCCTCATGGGTTATGATTATGACGTGGTGTACTAATTAAAGAACATAATGTCAGATTTCCAATATCCAAATATAGTACCTTCTTGCCCCCTCCACTCAGTCCAAATAGGGTAAATCAAAACCAAATTTGCGTGAATGTTTTGTGTGTGACCTCCCCTTTCCACATAAACAAACAATAAAAAAACTAATTAAAATAAAAAAATAACTAACTAAAATGAAGTTTCTCATAACTGCCCTGTTGTTAACAAGGTGAAAGGGAATGAGGATGCCCAGGGGTGTTATAGATTACATCAAATCCACCAATTATCTGCAATCAGCCATACAAGCACCCCATCAGACTACCCCTTTTCCTCACACCATCATTGATCTTTATATATTAATTTTAGTTCTTGTTATTTACTGTTTAACTACACTGTGCAATTCTCTAGGTCTATCTATTCCCAATACCTGTTCCATAGTTATGGATGAATTACATGCCTGTAAATAATCTAATATTGGTTTTCTCTGTTGTTCATACTTACTTTATTTTAATAGAAAATGCCCTCTGTTATTTTTTCTAGATACTTGTCACAGATTGTCTTCCCTTAGCTCTGCAGTAGTGGTCCACCAGTGGCCAAAACTCAAGAGTAACTAATGTGGATCTTCAAAGGTGCCTACCTTCGCACAAGATTACTCTTGGCAGAGTTGTAGATAGCAGGATACTGATGCTTCTACCTCAAGAACAATGCTGCATCAGGCAGAGCAATGTTAACTTTATTATCTGATGCGCTGCCTTTTGTTAAGATGGGTTATGCAATTTTAATATTAGCTGGTTTATCCCAGCGAAATTCTTCTTATTATTTTGGTTATTATTGTTATTATTATTGGCTCTTCAGATGTAGATAGAAATGGATATATTAAAATCAGGATTCACAAATGTGCCTTTCGCTCTGTAATAATTAATTCAACTATGAATTTGTCAAAATCAACATATACAAATTTAATAACCAATTACTTTAACAGTTGTAAATAAATGTATCTGATTTCAATTTAAAAAAAAGTAGTTTCTTCATAGAAAAAATCTTTCGCTTGTCTACTAACAGTTCGTGTTGTTTTGGCCTGGTAAAAATGTAACTTGCTAAAATGCTGGAATGTTGGTTCTGCTTCTCTGTAGATTTGTCTCTGTGGTGAGGGCACGTTTCCGGTCAGTCGGAAAGTAACTCCTCCTGCACAAGGCAAGAATCTTCAATGGTCAATCTCAAGCTTAAAACCACAGACTCGTAGTACAGTAAATGGTCCCTTTGGGTCATATCTCAATTAGTCTGGTGGCCTCGTACTGGTACCAAAAACTTTAGAGGGAATAGAACGAACAAATTCTGCTGCTAAATCTTTGTTCTGCTGCTGTGAATCAGGTGCCTTCCCCACCCACTGTCTGCTAACCAATTCTTTTTTCTCAGATATTTACTCTCCGTTGGCGTATATTATCTAAATCAAGGGATGTGATGAAAAAATCACCTTTATTTCAGTTAATCTAATGAAAATTTTGTGACTGGACAGTGACAAAAGGCTTGTGCCTGAAGCAACATATAAAGTTTAGATTCATTCAAAAAATTATAATAAACAACTAGACACATGTTGATGTAATCATCATTCACTCCCTGCTCCATTCAGAGTCTTGGATTACTTCTGCTTTTGGGTCTTTGAGAGAACCCACATGAAGCAATCACCAGTGATTGCTGTGGCGATTCACGAATGTATCCTTTTCATATGTCGAGTTCGTCAGCCTCATATGAATCTTTAATACCACTAACAAGTATAAACATTGTCAAATTCAAAGCATAAAAAATATGTTACACTCACCTCAATAAAATTGAGAACCTTAGACTTCTTGCTCAGGTAAATAGTCTGGGCAACTGGGTTGAGATGACGTGATCACATGTCAAGGTATTAAATGCCATTTTAAAGTTCCTCTGTGACTGTGGGTAAGTCCGATATAAGTCAGTTTTCTGTAGAAATACTTAGGGTTTCCTTGTTGTATTGTTCAGAAGTGTTTCCTCTTATGTAAAAGGTCAGGATCTCACTCCTATTTTCTTCTGGCTTTAGCACAGGTGATAATTAGGTAATCACTTCCGACCGAATGTTTCTGTAAATCAGTATTACAGATAACCTGTCTGGGGAGATAACATTGGCAAAAGTAATCACTGAGCAATGAGTTCACAGATGTGTTCATAAGTTTGCACAAGTGAAAGCGGACATGACAGAGCCATATGTGTCTAGGCGTTATGTTTGTGATAGGATATTCCTAGAATATCTTACAACAAGGGTGATAGGAAATTACTAATACCCCTACCCCCTAGCAAAGTAGACAACTTTGACGATGCGAGAAATGCTGTGTGGTTTGTCTGAAAAAAGGCTAAGTTATATTTGCCTTTTCTGCGCTAAGTTTCCACATTGTGGTTCTGACAACTTCCAATGAAAATGAATGTCTATTTCTTGCTTCTCATTTGAACCAATCTCTGAGCCGAGTGCTAGGGGTATTTTCAAAATTTTGCTCGCACAGTAAAGGTAGTTCAATACTGCCAGAGTGGAAAAGAGATCAAACAACCATCTGCAACAACACTCTGCACAGCGTGGTTCTTCTATTCTAAAATAGCTCATTCCTAGTTGGTCTAAGAACTCTCTTATTGCAGGAATTCTCAGTTCTCTAGATACCTGACATGTTCTTGTTGGAGCCTTAAACAATTTGTATGCATGTCTGCCCGTCAGACTTCCATCCCACTCTACTGTCCATTCCTTAGCTATTATTCTTTTAATTAACCTTTAGATCTCTGTTTGACTCATCCCCACATTTATTTGGTTTATATTATTTCTACTTTTCTTATCTTCTTTAACCACCTTTTCATTTCCTTCTATGCCAACATGTGAGGTATCCAAGCTATTAGAACAGAACATCCTCTGAAGCATAGGTAAGTCAGGGTGTCCAAAAAGTTACCGTGCACTTGAATATATGGCAGACTAGAGTAGCGGTTATGATGTGAGAGTTGTCCGTTCTACCCTGCAGAAGGTCTTCGACAATAAGAAGAGTGTTCAGATATGTCTTGAGGCCCATGGTGGACATTTCCAACATCTGCTGTAGAAGAAACTGCTGCGTGGTACTGCAACGTTGTACGAGATACTTTACTGCACAGTAACTTTTAGGACACCCTGTATTTGCCAATAATATCTGTATCTGGTTTCTTGAGTTCCCAGGGTGGTCCCACCGGCTTGTATATACTTCTGTTATTAACTGATGCATTTATGGCATCCAAGTGTACTAGTTCCTCCATGCATTTCCAACCTGTCGGGTATCTACTGGTATTCATGAACCTGTTCTGAGTTTTGTTAACTGATACCTAGTAAATGCTGGAAAAGCTGGTTGAGTCTTGTCCAACATCATTTTGGTCATGTAATTTAGTCTTTGTTCATTCCTCCAAAGTTCCAAGGGGAGGACTCCTAAGGCCACCTCCAGAGCACCCCTCAATGTTGATCTGATTGCACCTGCAATTGTACATAATGCTTGGTGCTGAATTTTATCTAATTTAACCTTGTGACTATGTGCTGCAAAGTCATAGACTATGCTTCCATAATCTATTTTGCCTCTAATGGTAGATTTATGAAACATAGTGCTTGCCCCATTCATGGCCTTTCAAGAATCTTAGCATGTTAGTTAGTCCTCTAGAAGACTCTATCAGTCCATCTATGTGGTTGTTCCAATTCAGTTATTGGTCTATGATGGCACTGTGGACAGGAAGACTGGCATGAGTTTGTTGAAGGCCTATGCTCCTTGGGGAGCTAAGAATATTGACTGACTGATTTACAAAATGTAAAAATCTGGCCTACAAGCTGAAATAACATTCACAAATATAAATATATTGGACATAACTTGGAGCTAAGAAAGTAGCAAAATTTCCGTATAAAGGAGACAGTAGGTTGGTGGAGTCTGCCATTTTCTGGTTTTTATTTTGCTTCAATGTTGTTTGTCGGCCGTTATTAATTTTGACAAAGCTCGAAACCGGGTTGGTGTTAGGTTGAAGTTAGCTGTTTGACAAGAGCATGAAATAAAGCTGGGGTTAGGTTAATGTAGGAATATATATTCCAATATGAAAAATGGCAAAAGGATATAGCATCACAGAAAATACATCCATTTTCACTGCAGAGATGGTGGCAATACTAACAACACTAGAAATATTCTCTAATAACACTTCCAAAAAATTAACAGTTTTAACTGACTCTCTTTCAACAATTAAAGCACTTAGAAACTTACGAGAATGTAGTAGACCTGATGTAGCAGAGGAGATATTTCTGGCTACTACATACTTATATTCCAGAGGATGTTCAGTCTTAATTGCTTGGATACCTTCACATGTTGACATAGAAGGAAATGAAAAGGCAGATAAAGAAGCCAAGAAAGGTAGGCCTAGATCTGATAATAATCTAATAAATGTAGGGATGAGTAAATCAGAGATTAAGAGCTTAATTAAAGATTTAATAACAGATGAATGGAAAGCAGAGTGGGATAAGAATCTGAAAGGAAGACATGCATATAAGATGTTCAAGGCTCCAACAAGAAAATGTCAGATATCTAGGGAATTGAAAATTCCCAGTAATAAGAAATTTCTCCAGACTACAGCTGGGAAAAGGCTATTTCAGAATAGAAGAACGTTACTGTGCAGGATGTCTTCAAGACAATAATATAGAACATTTCTTGTTAAAATGTAGGAGGTATGAACAAATGAGAATACCAATAATAGATTATTTGCAACCATCCAATTTACCTATAAATATAGAAGAGGTTTTAAGAATAGATAGACCAAGGGAACTGCATAATATAGTCAAACAATATTTAACACGAACAAATGTTAATATCTAGTGGCTGGGAATGTGAAGGTCTGATGCTGTTCTTACAATGCATATGACTTTTAACAGATGAAAGTCAATTAAATATCTGTTAAAGTCCGTTATATAACTGGAACCACCAGGCCTTTACACCCCTCCACTTTATTATTCTTGTTCAGAGTTTCTTCTTGACTTTTTTTACCGTATGCCTATAAGCATACTTGTGATTGTCCCTATTTACAATGATTTGACAGGTGTAATGCCACTTTCTCATATCGGCAGTTGTTCATATTATTTGGAATTGAAAACAATATATATCCTAATTATAACCCATTAGAGGTTGAACGGGATATTTTTCTTCATTAATTTAAACAAAAAAAGGTTAATGCTACCTGATGGATAATCAGTCTTGCAACATCATGTAGAACATGCGTAACTTGTCTACTGTCCTCCAAAATTTTACCAAACTACCAGCCAGTGAGCATTACATAGAATAGAAACAAATGTGGACTTAAATTAAAATGCAGAAATAGTGCATGTTTCCCATCTCCAACCCTAACCGCTGCACTTTCCCCCTCCCTTCCATTCACAATGCCATAAAAAATTGCCCCAACTATATACCTTCATATTTATGTATAACATCTCGTACATAGGCCTAACCGTGTAAACGCCTTAATTACATACATTGTTCGTAATCATAGCCACTTGCCAAAAATAGACCAATATGGCAGCCTCCAGTTCACTATGCTTCCCTTCGGCCAACCTTAATTAGGAGAATCTCTTGCGTTGCTCCGAAAAATCTAAAAAGATGTATTAGGCAATGTGAGCGAAATGGAAAATGCTAAGCACTGTTGCTAGACAGTTCAAAACAGTTGCCAATTTTACTTTTTAAACGCAAAATAAATTTTAAAAAAATCTTGCTTTAAAGAAATTCTAGTATAATGTAAGTGAATAAATTAGGGGACCGCGATAGCACAATGGTTAGTGCACTGTCTTCCTTGCTCGTGGTCCATGGTTCAATCCCCAGTTGAGGTGGAATTTTTACGCCACAAACGGCTCCGGGGTCAACCTAGAGCTCCTCTATATTTCTAGGTCGACCTAGCCTCACGAATTGGGTACCACAGCAACTCTGGAAGGTTAAGGCGGCCGTCGTGATGCTGACCTCATCATTCCTAGTGTGCCGATGGTCAAGAATATATGGGCATAACACCATATTCCCAATGTGCCTCAACGGGCGTGTAACGGAATCCTGTAAAACTGGTACGGAAATATTGGGCCGTCTGAAAGATAATTTACACAATGGCTTGGGATAAGAATTGCAGTGTGATGGCAGACTTTTCTGTCCCAAAACATGTAGCCTACCGGCTTCGATTCCCAGTTGAAGGAATATAATTACACAAGGAAGATCTCAGCACAGTGCACAAACCCCATAGCACCAGCGATGATTTCAGTGTGTGTATACAGGAATCACACATTTATATATATATATATATATATATATATATATATATATATATATATATATATATATATATATATATATATATATATATATATATATATATATATATATATATATATATATAATATACATATACACTAACATAATTACCGATGTATGTTACGTCTGTCGGTCTCACTCAAAATAGTGCGCAGAAAAAAATGTGCGCAACGCACGGTGTGCAACTTGTGCGGCGTGGGTGTTATATGAAACAAATACTTTTTGTTTTTTTAATTCTTTCACGAAATTAGTAGCGCTCTACAAAGATAAAGTGCGTAAAAATTGGTGTGCATGAACCAGTAACATACCAAAGTGATCAAGATGATAAGATGGCTGCCCAATCTGCAGCTACTAACAGGAAAAGACGGTGGCGTCAATCGCAGCGAGCAGGCGAGACTAGAAGTAGCAGCAATGCGACGACAACATGAAACAGCACACCGTTTTTGTTAAAACCACTTATTATCAGGGAGCACTCTTTGAAAACAGTCCACGCACTTTCACACGAAATGTTGTCATCAAAGAACCTTTAAATTGAATCTAAAATAACATAATTCTCGCCGTGTGTACGTTGGTCACAGCTGAGGAATGCAACCGTGTTGAAAAATTATACTGTTTCCATTATATATACTCTCCCGAAAATAGTTACAATCAACAAAGAAAAGCGTTCAAATGACGGTGTTCTAGAACAGTTTGATTACACTGTATAATGGAAAGAAACCATAACACTCTAAGAATGTACTTATATCTGCTCATCCGGGAACGGAAACAGCACACTATAATTAAAATCCCGTCAAGTTTGACGGGTTATTGCTAGTTATATAAATATTTTTGTGGCGGGTAGATTTTTCCTAATTTTGTAAATTTTGCCAAGGCAGTGGCCATATAGCCTACTCTTAATGATTTCCAACTGACGAGGGATTTTTAACGTGCGCAACTTGCACACAGGGCATTTAAATTTTTTGCTCTTATGCGAGAAGGCTAGGTATCGGATGTTACTACCCATGAGATCAGGGAGAGAATCATAATGATATCATTAGGACCCACTGTTCTGAAAAAACATTCCATCAAATATATTCCCGTTACTGGGAACCAAATCTGGTACCTTTAGAATTAGAGGCAGGAGCCACACTGACCCACATATGTTAGGTTTAATTTGAGATATGTGAATACAAGATTACTTGAGATAGATTTGAAATGTTTTCTGCATGATGTGTTTGGATGATGAGTACCGACAAATCGAGACAGGGTTACAAGAATGACAGATATAAAGGTTCATAGAAATGACATAACATGAACAAATCTGGAACATACGAGTACATATGAAAACTGGGAATTTAAATGAGTAGGATTTGCACTAAACAGAGCAATCGGAAGAGCCATTGAATCACCATGAAATTGATAGACTAGAATTTTCATAAAAAACAAGAGACAGGGATATATGCAGAACTTCCCTAAAGAACAGTCAAGGAAATAAATAGCATTTTTATGAAGGTCAGAGGTCAATGAAGAAAGCTCAACTTCTGAGAAGAAGAGAGGGAAGAAAAGATGTAGAACTTTCATGAAAAAAAGAGAATGGAAAGACATAAAACATCCATGAAGAATAGAGATAGAGACAATAAGTCCACTAAAAAGAGAGAAACTAGAAGAAGATACAAAAATGTACATTAAGAAGACAGAAACTAAAATTCTGTGAAGAAAAGAGACAGAGAGAGACCTAAAAAAAAATAGGGTTTACAATGATACACAGAGAAAAACAAATTAAAGGACAATTACCTGTGGTCTATGTACTCAAAATTAAACATGCACATAAGGGAGGTAAACAATATCAACCGACTGATATTCTACACAAACAACAGAAGTCAGTTTGACATGAGAATTTGGGTTTATTTCAAAAACAATTATCCTGCATACAAATTTAGTTGTACATGTGACATCAACATTTGTTACATTAATACTCAATCTCAATGATACATGTTATCTGTATATGAGCATCAATCTGTAGAAGCACACAAATAATATAAGAGACAAGGTCTAAACTGTTCATCACAGAGTCACACATCCTAACACAAGATAGACTTATTTAACCTCTCATAGTTAGTCACAGAGTCACACATCCTAACAAATGACAGACTTATCTAACCTCTCATAGTTAGTCACAGAGTAACACATCCTAACACAAGATAGACTTATGTAACCTCTCATAATTAGTCACAGAGTCACACATCCTAACACAAGACAGACTTATGTAACCTCTCATACTCGTAGTCACAAAACATGGTGTCTTATTGGCCAGTGGTGCCACAAAATGGCTTATATAAGAGTCTGTCAGAGTAAAGAGACAAGACACCAGTTCTAAGAAAGTCTGAGAAGATAGATTAAGATGAGAATTAAAGACTGTGGAGGATGAGACTTATAACTTCAAGGGTGAGAACCTAGATTGACTCTCCCTGGCCACTTATGACTTGTTTTTATAGCTACTGCCTCACCACCTCTTGCTCAGCTGAAATAAGGTTTACACTAATTACTATCCACAGACACAACTGTACAGTTAAAGAATACAGGTACTGTATAGTGAAAGACAAACTGATCCAGTGCACATTTATAACTTATAAGTTTATTTTTTTAAAATCTTTACCACAGCGAAAAACAACAATACTGTGCGCGTTCGCACAACCTGGGAAAAAAGAACAAATAAATGAACGTCACTAACATCAAATTACCATGCTCTCTTCCACATCTACATGAAACAAGGTTAAAAAACAATTAAACTAAGAGGAAAGGGGGGGGGGGGAGTCTCTATGTAAGAGCCACCACCAACTGAACACTTCTATTACTAACTAAGTACACTGTGGAGAGGATAAAGAAGACTATTGGCAGCAGGTCAAAATGGTATGGAATGAGACATGTGAAGAAATACTGGGGAAAAGGGAATGACAACAAAAAGCATGGATAACAACAGAAACCATCAATAAGATAAAAGACAGAAAAAACAAGAAAGCAGATTTAAACACAAGCAAAACCAGAAGTTCCAAAGCCAAGGCTCAAGAAGTGTACACAGAAGCAAACAAAGAAGTAAAAAGAAGTACCAGGTATCAAAAAAGAGACAAGAGGAAGTATATTGAGGAGTTGGCAAGAGAGGCAGAAGATGCTGCGGCCAAAGGAAATATGAGAGAACTGTATAGCAGCACAAAGAAGCTAATAGGGAAATACAAGCAAACAAGTTGCCTCATAAAAGACAAGAATGGAAAACTGCTCAGCAATATACAAGAGCAAATGAAGAGGTGGACAAAATATTTTGAAGACCTTCTCAACAGACCAGCTCCACAAAACCCCCCAGACATCCAGCCAGCAGAAGAAGAGCTACAAATTAACGGTGAAAGACCAACAAAGGAAGAAATAAGGAAAGCCATAAAGCTTCAAAGAGATGGAAAAGCGTCTGGACCTGATGGCATTCCTGGGAGGCCATCAAAGCAGATATCGACATGGCTACAGAGATGTTATATAAATTACTTGGTAAGGTCTGGGAAAAGGAAGAGATACCAGCAGAATGGAAGGAAGGATATCTGGTTAAGTTGCCTAAGAAGGGAAATTTACAAGAGTGCACAAATTATAGAGGAATAGTGTTACTATCAGTGCCAGGAAAAGTATTAAACAGGATTATCCTAGCATACCTGTCAACCTGTACGAATTTTTCGTACAATGTACGGATTTTTGATACTTTTAGCAGTGTACAGCCGTACAGACTCGTTGTACGGATTTTTCTCCCCCTCCCAAAAAAAAAAAAAAAAATTTTTTTTTTTAAAATTCTAAAAATATTTTCCAACCCAAGTTTTTTTTAAATTTTAAATCAGAAAATATTTTCTAGCCCAGGTTTTTTTTTTAACCAATTTTTTTAATTTTTAATTCCGGTAATCTCGGCGTTCGTTTTTAAACTTAGGTCTCTCCCAGCAACTAATCAAATCCTTTTATACCTAAGAATTCGGCAAACACTTTGAATTCGGCCTCAAACGCTTTCGGTTTTCGGCGTGACATCCCGTATTTTTTTTTTTTTTTTTTTGCGTTCGCCCGCTAATACTCGAGGCGAAATCTCAGGTTATCATTTATGTCTAACCTGACATTGATTTTACGTGAGTATCCCTTTATTTCTTGTACAGAGACAAATGTCCCTCGCCATTCAGGCAAATACTCGCCGATTTCGGAGGTACCCATTGCAGCTGGGCCGGCTCAGGAGCCGCCAGTCCCTGGTCGACGACACTCCTTCAAATGTCTTCGCCAGGTCTCGAGTTAATCCAGTCCAAATCCCGGTCGACGAAAAATCCTCAAATGCCGTCGCCCGGGTTTGATCCTGTATCACCCGGTTGCCAGAGCGGTGTTGTAACCACTACGCTAGCGCGGCTCCCATCCCGTATTTTTAAAGTTACCTGTTATCAACGACGCCATTTTGTTTAAAAAAGCTAAGTACTTATAACTTGGTTAAATACTGCTGTTGTTTTGCTTTGTTGCAATTTAATCGCTGCCTTAATCTTTCCAGTTAGGCCTACATCTTGCCCCTCAATATATTTCCGATAAATTGTTATAATATTCTTTGTAGGCCCTACATAACTAGATAAAAAAAGTTTGTTTGCATTGAGTAGGCCTACTTTATGCCAGCTCTCGAGATTCGCTGCTTTATTTTTTAATAAAGTGGCAATCTGTTATCACTGGTCTAGGTTACCAACTCGTAAATAATAATTTTGTAAATTTTTGGTGGTACGTTTTTTCTTCCTAGATTTGATATTCTGTTCATAATTTTGTTTATTTTTTTTTTTTTGCTGTTAGCAGTTTGCTTTGTTCGTTGTATTTTTTAATCATTCTCTTCATCTACAAATATTATTAGTTGAAATATTTCATCCACTGAATGATGGCTGAGCCTAATTCAAAGAAACAAAAGCTTGCAGGTCATGGTAAGTTTCAGGCCGAATGGGTTAAACTCTTCCCTGGCATTGTAGATGCATCCAAGTTAGGATCAACCCATGCTTTTTGTAGATTATGCAGCAAAGATATTAAAGTAGTAGCTTCAGGATTATATGATCTGAAAGTACATTTTAAATCGAAATTGCATGAACAAATGTTTGCAATGAAGAAGGGATGCTTCTTGCTCAGCCAAAGCAGGAAGAGGGTGGCATTGATGACAACATACTGGCAATTGGCCTCTCAAACAGAGCATTTATCGAAGAAATGGAGCTTGATAGTGGAGTAAAGAGTTCATTTTTTGAGGATGTCAGAAATTTTTACACATCAGCGGTTAAAAAAATTACTGATAAATTTCCCTTTGACAACCAGGTTCTAAAGGACTTAAAAGTGCTAGATCCAAGCACTAAAGATAATCTCAGGTATCCAAACATCTGCAGATTGGCAGATGCTTTTGCCCAAGATCTTGATCAGGAAGCACTGAAAGATGAGTTCGATGACTACTGTATGTTGTCTGATGTGTGTGCCTTTACTGACAGATAGTGGTCAGAAAAAGAGCTTCTGTAGCTATTGGCTGGAAGTTGTTGACCAGAAAACTAGTACTGGTGCCATCCACTTCCGTAATTTGAAAGTCATCATTCAGCGACTGCTGATACTCCCTCACAACAATGCTGACTGCGAAAGATCATTTTCAATGATGAAAAAAATCCACACAGACTGCAGGCGGTCCATGAATGCGGGCACACTCACTTCTATTTTACAGTGTAAGATTAACATTGATACATGCTGTGCAGACTTTAAGCCCACAAATGCAATTCTGCAAAGTGCTAAAAGTGCATGTGTTGATTATAATACAAAACACTGTACATCGAAAGAATAGTGTACATCATGATCACTTAGTTTTTTATATGTAAAGAACAGTTTGAGACTATTAGCATGTTTTATATCACAATAATTCAAATGCTAATAGATTTGTATATGTCATTTCTCATTTTAAAACTGTATTGCGTATAATTTATTAATATATTTTTTGCGTAAGGATTTTTTGGTGTTTGTAAAGATTTTTTTGGTCCGGCGTACAGATTTTTGTCTCAGAAGGTTGACAGGTATGTCCTTGAGAGATTAAAAGAGTCCATAGACAAGAGACTGAGAGATGAACAAGCAGGTTTTCGACAAAACAGATCATGTACAGACCAGATAGCCACTTTGAGAATAATAGTTGAACAAAGTCTGGAATGGAATTCACCACTATACATCAGATTTGTGGACTACGAAAAGGCATTTGACAGTGTGGACAGAAAATCACTTTGGAAATTGATGAGGCATTTTGGAGTTCCCCTGAAGATCATTAATTTAATAAAGAAAACATATGAAGACATGACATGCAGAGTTCTTCACGAAGGACAGCTTACAGAACCGTTTGGGATAAGAACAGGAGTGTGACAGGGATGCCTCTTGTCTCCATTTATTTTCTTACTAGCAATTGACTGGGTTATGAGATCATCGACAACACACAACAGAAATGGAATCCAGTGGACTCTGACTAAGCAGTAGGACGATCTGGAGTTTGCTGATGACTTGGCTCTTCTGTCCCATAACCATAATCAGATGCAGGACAAATTGAAAACACTCGATGAGAGCAATTGGGTCTGAAAATACACAGGGAAAAGACAAAAATAATGAGAATAAATGCAGGTAATGATAACAGGGTTGAACTTGAAGAAACACCAATACAAGATGTAGAATCGTACACATATCTTGGCAGTAATATAGACAAAGTTGGAGGGACAGACAGCGATATCAAAATAAGAATACAAAAGGCAAGAGGAGCTTTCATTGCATTGGGAAATATATGGAGATCAAGAGAAATAGGATCCAACACGAAAATAAGAATCTTCAACTCAAATGTGAAGTCAGTCCTATTGTATGGCTCTGAGACATGGAGAACAACAAAGACAACAACCAAAAAGCTACAGACTTTCATAAATGGGTGCTTGCGTAGAATAGAGGGATTAAAATGGTATGACAAGGTTACCAACATGGAACTGATGACAAGAACTGGACAAGTGCCAGTGGAACAAGAGATGAGAAGAAGACGATGGCGGTGGATAGGACACACACTGAGGAAACCTGTTGATAGCATTACAAGGCAGTCCTTGTTCTGGAACCCCCAGGGCAAGAGAGGCAGAGGTAGACTAAGAAGCACACAGAGAAGAGAGCTCGAAACAGAGGTAAAAATGATGAGAACGTGGAAAGAACTTGAGATGATGGCACGTGACAGGAGGACTTGGCATGTGTTTGTTGAAGGCCTATGCTCCTTTAGGAGTGGAGGGTTATGAATGAATGAATGACACTGTGGAGTCCCACACACCACAAGGCTACACTCCACTTGTTTTCACTGTCCCGTTTAACCAGTCAGAGGAAGAATTTATCACTAATCTGACTAAAATGTCTCAAAGGCGCTCCTGGCTGTCCTACACAAAACGTATACACAACTAAATCCTACCCCATTGAATTCTGCAGAACTAACTCACAGGCTCCCCTCCAAGTGTTATCTTTCTAACTCTTCAGTTCCTGAAAACCAACTAACTCCACTCTCTCCCCTCTCCTTCAGTTCTGGGCCTTCTTGTCGCTGTCGACTTCGGCTCAGATGCGTTACCATTCATCAGGTACCTCTTCCTGTTAGTATTTAGAGAGGCATGATCTCCCTCTTTCCTCTCCAGAATAACTGATGAAGGGGCCCTTGGTGACTATATATAAATTTGCCTCTGGCTGTAGATCTAGCAATGATGATGGCACTCAATTCTTCACACAACGACGATTTAAACCGCTTCGGGTTTTGGCCTACTGCGTTATTGTGGCAGTATGTAAACAATAGAAGGCAACGTAGCCTGTTGCATATTGGGCTGTGGGAGCCAAGCGCTCCAATTTCTAGGCAATTCCACGCCTAGGTATTTATTTCCCCTTGTCAGGAGAATCCCTAACGCTTCTCCGTCTTGCAGACGTATTTAGGGGCACCTGTTACGTTGCGGGTACCCAGCTTTTAATTATAATGATGTCTCTTGTAATATTCTCAGCTTGACAAGGAAGATCGATGCTGAAAAGAGACATGCATTACTTGAGCATTATATTACTCAGACAAATAAAGGTGATGAAGGAGTGGAAACTGGTTCAAAGCTCAGTGCAATGTGTCACATGCCACCACTCAAAGCATTTATGGATGTTAGGACATTTCTGACATCAGATGAACACCAGGCCCAGAGAATGTTAGCCCGCCTGGATGAACTAATCAGCTGGTGTAGAATGAGCTTCAAACCGAAGAAGTCGAGAAGAATATCAGTCAGGAAAGGGAAGATAGTGGAGGTCACATTCATTGTTTCCAACCAAAGAATCTCTACTGTCATTGAGGAACCTGTTAAAAGTCCTTACAGGGTGTACGATGCCTCATTAAAAGACTCGAAGGCAGTGCAACAGACAATAGAGATGGCAGACAGAGGACTACAGATCATAGATCAATGCAGACTTCTAGGAAAGTTCAAACTGTTGTGCCTCCAGTTCATGTTGAAACCTAAATTGCTGTGGCCACTGCTTATATATGAAATAAGCACCAGTACAGTGGAAGCTATAGAGCAGAAGGTCAACAAGTTCATGGGGAAATGGCTTGGGGTACCACCAGGTCTGTCAGACGTAGCACTGTACTGCAAAGAGTCAAAGCTTGTGTATCTTTCAAGTCAGTTGTTGAAGAGTACAAAGTGGGAAAGGCAAGGCTCACATTGATGCTGCGTGAGTCAGCAGATGACGTGGTTAAGTACATTTAACGCACACTGAAAATGGGAAGGAAGTGGAAAGTGGAAAAAGCTGTTGATGCTGCCCAAGTGTTGCTCAAGCTGAAGGAGGTAATTGGATACTTACTTACTTACTTACTTAGTCGTTCCTCTTCTACCGTGAGGTGTAGAGGTTTGGAAGAGAGAGCGCCAGACTATCCTATCGGCTGTCTTTTTCCTGGCCTGGTTCCATTCTAGTCCCCGGTCCCCCAAAGATTGTCCAACATTGTCCTCCCAGCGGACTCTGGGTCGTCCCGGAGGTCTGGATCCCTGGCCCCCTGTTTCCCATGCTTGTCGTGGTAGCCGATCTTCTCCCATTCTGCAGACACGGCCAAACCATCCCAGCCGGGACTGTTCCATTTGGGTCTGCAGCGGGTGGGATTTTAGGCCTTGACGTATCGTCTGGTTGCGGACCATGTCTCTTCTTGTTACTTCAACCACCTTCCTCAGATACCTCATTTCTGAGGTTTGAATCTGGCTTTTGTGGGTTGTAGTCATTGCCCATGACTCGCATCCATATGTCAAGACTGGGACATAGGTGGTAATTGGATACACACAAACGAATAGATGGGGGATTTGGCCATGGAGACATCCGCTGGTGGTCCGAGGCATCAAGCAGGGAGTGCAGAGACATGGTAGTTCAGGAGATACGAGGAGCTGAGAATGATAAAGAGATTGTAAAAAGACCAATGAACTTACAAGGCGTGTTCAAATGAAACCCGACCGAGCTGCGCCAAGTGGACATTCGTAGGAGGAGCATGATGACGTCACATCTGACGTAATAAGCACATACGAATGTACAAGTGTGTAAGTGTTCATTCTACTAGTATTCATTGGTTGTGCTGCAGACCGTTAAAATAATGGCCGGTGTGATAAGGAATCTGTCCAAGGTCGATCAGCGAGTGGTGATTCATTTCCTAACAGCCGAAGAATGTCGGCCAGTCGACATTCATCGCCGAATGAAAGCAGTGTATGGTGATAAAAGTGTGTCTAAGACTACAGTGAAATACTGGGCACGAATGTTTCGAGACGGACGTCAGTTAACGAAAGATCTTCCGCGGCCAAGTCAGGTGCATATTGTTGCGACAGAAGAAGCCATCGCCGAGATTGATGCAGCAATATGGGTGGACTGTCGTCGGAGCTTACGTTCGCTAGCAGAGGAATTCACTGTCTCTTGGGACCGTTCAAATGGTGGTTAGGAAGAAACTGAAGCATCGAAATGGTTCACAATGGATCCCACGGATGCTGACCGATCACCATAAGGAAAAACGCATGGGGTGGAGTTTGAACCACCTGCTACCTTACGAAGAGGAGTGTGATGCATTTCTGTTGCACATAGTGGCAGGCGATGAGTCTTCGTGCCACCACTTTGAGCCGTGCAGCAAATCAGCGAGCATGCAATGGAAACATCCCGGATCACCAAAACCCAAAAAGTTCAAGTCACAGATTTCCGCCGGTAAGGTTATGCTGGCCGCATTTTTTGACCATGAAGGGCTTCTTTTGGTAGACTTTAAAGAGCCTGGCGTGAACATCAATGCCATCTGCTACAAAGACACACTAGACAACCTGCATACAGCCATCAAGAATAAACGACCCGGCATGCTTTCGCGTGGTGATTCTGTTGCACGACAATGCTCGTCCACATGTTGCGAACATTGTGCAGGAAGCGTTAGCAAGGAAAAGGTGGGAAGTTCTGCCACACCCAGCCTACAGCCCTGATCTGTCACCATGTGACTTTCATTTGTTCGGACCCTTAAAAAAATCTCTAAAGGGACAACGATTCGACCCCGATGCAGATGTCAGTGCCCAAATGGTGCAATAAGCAACCAAAGTAATTTTTCTCGGACGGCATCCGCCGTCTACCCAAGCAGTGGGATGCGTTTCTGAATGCCTATGGTGACTATTTCTAAAGAACCCCAGTGGGTACTTGCTTCATAACAATTGCTGTATTTAATTCTACTACTCCTGCTGATGTACCTTACATATATTTGTTATAAAGCCACTGGGACGGGTTTCATTTGAACACACCTCGTACATGGGAAGAAGCCCTGCAAAGGTCCTTGACATGGAATGATATATGGCACCTCTTTGGCTCAGCTTCATTATTAGATCAATGTACTCGTATGACCTCCTGCCATCGGCCACAAACCTTGTGAGATGAGGAAAGTCGGATGATGAGCAGTGCCCCCCTGTGTCATAAGAGGCAGACACTTGAACATGTGCTCTCAGCTTCCAAGGTGTCATTGGGGCATGGGCGATACACATGGCGCCACAACAAAGTGCTAAAAGAGCTGGCTGCTACAATAGATCTGGCAAGGATGAAAATGAATAGCAAAGTCAGGCCAAGCACCGCAAATACATACTTTCTGAGAGCAGGAAAGTCAGCACACCCCAAACCGAGAAAATCAGGTAGCAGTTTACCATCTCTCCTTGACTGTGCAAATGACTGGGAGATGGCGGTAGACCTAACTGGACGAGGGGCATATCCAGAGAGTATCAGAAAATCTCAAAGACGGCCAGATATAGTGCTGCATTCTTCATCATTGCACAAGGTTATATGATTGAAGTGACCGTGCCATTTGAATTCAGATTGGACGAGCAGCATTCGTTCAAAGTGGCCAAGTATAATGATCTGGCCGCAGACCTGGGACATGATGGGTTCACTGCAAGGGCATGGCTGTTGAGGTGGGTGCAAGAGGGCTCATGGCTGCTTCGGTGTATGATTTATTAAAAGAGTTGGGGCTGAAGGGACAGTCAAGAACAAGGGCACTGAAGAGACAGCGAAACTGCAGAAAAGGCATCATGCTGGCTGTGGAACAACTGAAATGGGCTATGGAACTTGGGACAGTAAACTCTAGCCCCACCTGCGGTTCAGGAAACACCAGAAAAATTTTTTTTCTAACTCTGCGATACATTGAGTTTTTTCATCGTATTGGTGAAATGACTGGCTTACAGGTAACCTGCGGTGCATTATATGAGGTGTCAGGCACAGATAGATTTCAGTTGCTAGTGCGAAGCCTGCGAGGCATGGCAGTGTCTCGCAGGCTTCGCACAGGTATGTCAGTGTCTGTCCCTAGTCGTGGTGTGCTGCGGAACGACCGCAATAATTTGTTTTCAACATAGGGGTTACTTTCACAATTGCCTCCGGCTGGCGAAATTGTGGATTTTAAAGCTGCAACCAAGGTGGAATGGGTTCATTTTCTACACAAGACAACAGGAGGCTGAGACACTTGGGAGTCATGACCCAGGTTACGTTAGCAAAAGAGGGAGCAACAAGGGAACATAAAGAACAAACAATCACCTTCCAGAAAAAGAAGACCCTTATCAAGGCCATTAGGACAGTCGACCAACAAAGAGACAACTATCACTATCTTGATCGAGCAAAACAAAAGATCCTGTTCCGTTTTAGAACAGGACATAACAGTCACTTATACAGACTGAGATTGGTCCCATCACCCCTATGCACATGTGGACAGGCAGCACAGACAACCGAACACATCCTGCAAGACTGCCACATGCTTAGTCAATTGCGGACTGAACATTGGCCCACAGAGATGCACATCCACACAAAGCTGTTTGGGAGTCTTGACGAACTTTCAACCACAGAAACATACATCCAGAGAACCGGACTTCTTGTGTAGACATTACTAAGCAACAGCAAACGAGAAGAAGATGAACCAGGTGGGCCTGCCGCCCCTACCCCCCGAGGGGCCGAAACACTTGTTGAGCGGGGGACCCCTTCTGATGAACAGATTGCCTCCTGTTGTATTATTCTGTACGGAGTTTCCTATCGCAGTAAACTTTTTTCCAAGAAAATGTGATGCCCCAAATGTGGCAAAAATTGTCTTCAATACATTGTAGAATCGATTTCCGCGAGAGGATGGTGTCTCTAAAAATAGCACACAATCACACGGTAAGCGAGAAGGGGTCACGATGCCTAACAATATGGTCTCCTTGTTGTTAGTAATCTGTGTTTTAGTTCCAACTTCTGAATGATGGTACAATCACCAGGATGGACGAATAGCAGAAAGACCTACATGTTTCGATTTTGGAAGATTGCCTCTATATTCTCATATAGGAATTATAGCTGGAATGGTTTTGGAAAAGAAGATAGCGTTAGTTGAAGGCATAAAAGTATGAGTTGATATGGCCAGTACACACTTTCACTCGATGTAGGAGAATGATTAATGGTCAGACAAATAGGAAAGTTAGATGGAATGGTAGCTCTGGACTGTCCAGTTCTAACGAGACCTAAATGGACAGAATTGGATGGACAGAAGACTAGAAAGACAAAGCAGGAGGTAGAAAAGTTTGTACAGAAGGCAAAATTTCATTCATCTTACTAACAAACTAAACAGACCTAAAAAGCCTGTGACGTCATGCTCTCTCTGCGGAACGCAGTGGCCAATAAAAAGGGGGAGCGCAATTTGAAAAGGGGACACTGAAAAAAGTTTTGAAATAGACTGGATGCAGAACAGAGTGCCGCTATGCCTTTGCCATCTGAGTTATGTGCAGCCTGCCTAGCCATTAATGTCCAGTGTGATTTCTGAAGTCTGAGGGTATGCTGGATTATGATAACTATCATGTATATATTTTATTTATTGCAGGTTATTATGTGATGTGTATTAATTGTGTGTAGATGCTATGAATAGCATCAGTTTATTTCACTTTGTACCTGATGAGAAGGATCAACCATAATCAGGAAAAATATAAGGCCTGTGATTAATATTTGGAATGGTCAAGCTGTAAAAAATTTAAGGATGTAGAGGAGTGGATAAAACAAGATGATTGTTAATACTTCCGCCAATGCCGGTCCCAAGCCCGGATGAAAAAGGAGGAGGGCGGCCTGCATGGAGGCCGTAAGGAGGCAGCCCCTCCACCATGCAAAGGCACAACAGGCCAATCACCTGTTTGTCTTAAACTATGATTACGAGCAATACAAGAGAGAAAACCGGACTGATTCTAAAGGCGACGAAGTGGAACGGACTACGACTTATGGAACTTGGAACACAAGAAGTATAAATGGGAAGGAAGAGGAGCTGGTGGAAGAGATGAGGAAAGCAAAACTAGAAATCCTGGCTATAACGGAAACAAAGAAAAAAGGACAAGGCGTCATGGATCTCGATGGCAACACGCTGCTCTACAGTGGTGTACCCATGTCTGAAAGAGCTAAAGGGGGCGTGGGTTGCATTGTGGCCCAAAATCAAAAAGATAGTATTAAGGGATGGAACTTTGTCTCGGAGCGCATTATGGTTGTTAAACTAAAAGAAGGAGAAACCATAGTCAACCTGGTCATAGTGTATGGGCCAAATGAGGATGAGAGAGCAGAGGTCAAGGAGGAATTCTTCGAGCTGCTTCAAAGGACAGTGGATGACTGCCTAGATGAAGTTATCATGCTCGGAGATTTTAATGCCAGAGTTGGAAATGACCATGCTAGATGGGGTGGAGTTATCGGAAGATAGGAGAAGATACTCTCAATGACAATGGAAAGCGACTCCTTAGATTCTGCAGTGAGCAGAATCTGATCATTACAAACACAAAGTTCCCCCATAAGCGCATACATGCATACACTAGATGTGAACCAACAAAGAATGAGAAGTCAGTGATCGACTATGCCATTGTTCGGAGAAGCTCATTCAAATATGTCCGAGATGCTAGAGTCTGGAGGGGGCCAGAGATTGGAAGTGATCACTACCTGCTAACAATCAAAAGAACAACTGAAAGAGTTGCTCAGCCTAGGAACTGTCCAACATCACGCAAGAAACCAAGTAAACGAGCAGGAGAAATGAGCATTAGGACCTACAAGCTGAGAGAGCCAGAAATTAAGACCAGATATCAGGGGCTTATTGCTGCAGCGGTGAGCAACACAGAAGAACGACCTGATGACTTGGAAACCCTCTGGAATAAATTCAAGGATATCATAAAGACAGCTGCTGCAGAAGCATGCGGTGAAGTCCGACTTGGGAACAAGAGAAAGAGGACACCTTGGTGGACAGAGGAAGTCAAAGAGAAAATAAGAGAAAAGAAAATGGCATGGAAACAATACTTAGGAGCTAAAAACACAACAGGACAAATGGAAAAATATAGAGAATATGTGACACTCAGAACAGAAGCAAAGAACAAAGTGCTAGCAGCAAAACAGAAGTCCTGGGAAGAATTTGGAGAAAAGCTAGAAAAAGATGCACAAGAAAACCAGAAATTGTTCTATAAGACCCTAAAGAACATGAGGAATGAAAAACAATGCCCTCTCAAATTTATAAAGGACAAGCAAGGCAAATTGCTTACTGCCCCGAAGGAAGTAATGGGAAGATGGAAAGAATATTTCTCAGAACTCCTGGATGGTGAGCATGGTGAAGCATCAGAAATGATAAACACTAGCACAGAAGAGAAAACCAATGATGGTGAAGATGACATAAAGATGGAAGAACTGAAGGCAGCACTGGAGAAAATCAAGATGGGCAAAGCAGCAGGGCATGATGGTATAACACCAGAAATGGTTAAGTTCATGGGAGCATCAGGTGACCTATTACTCTTAAGGGTTTTACAGGCAGCGTGGTACAACAAGACCATACCAAAGGATTGGGAGTTTGCCATCATAACACCAATTTTCAAAAAGGGTGACAATCGACAGTGTGGAAACCATAGAGGCATATCCCTTCTCAGTGTCCCTGGTAAAATCTACTCTAGAATCCTAGAGCAGAGACTCCAACGCCTAGCTGAGCCACAATTGGATGAGGTCCAGTGCGGATTCCGAGCAAACCGAAGTACTCAAGACCTAATCTTCACACTCAGACAGCTGAGTGAAAAAGCCCTTGAGTATAAGAGTGAGATGCATCTTTGTTTCATAGATCTGGAAAAGGCGTTTGACAGGGTCCCCTGGAGCAAACTTTGGGACTGTTTGGCAAGGAAGAATATTCCAGCACCTCTGATTCATGCTATACAGAGCTTCTACAAGTCTTGCAGAAATTATGTGAGGACAGCAAACCATAAGTCGGAAGAGTTCAGGACCACCACTGGTGTAAGACAAGGTGATATCCTATCACCTTACCTCTTCATACTCCTTATGGATGATGTCATCAAGGCATGTAAGGAGAGAACAAGAAAGTATTCAGTGGGGTACTGGAAGATGAGACAGGTCTATATTTCGGAGCTGGCATTTGCTGATGATGTTGCCCTGATTGCTAAATCAGAGGCACATCTCCAATCCAACCTGCAAGTCTGGAAGGAAGAGCTGGAGAAGAGAGGGATGGTCATAAGCAGCTCTAAAACAAAATCCATGGTGATATCACGAGAAGAAAGAAAACATCAGATTAAGCTGGGAGAACAGGTCCTGGAGCAGGTCGACCACTTTAAATACCTCGGAGCTATTATAGACCGAAAGGGAGGCATCAAAGAAGAGTTGGCCACTCGAAAAGCAGCAGCTGGGAGACTTTTTCAGGCCATAAATCGAGGATTCCTCAGCAAGAGAGAGGTTGGTAAGAAAACGAAGATGGCTTTATACCGCTCCACCTATGTCCCAGTCTTGACATACGGATGCGAGTCATGGGCAATGACTACAACCCATAAAAGCCAGATCCAAACCTCAGAAATGAGGTATCTGAGGAAGGTGGTTGAAGTAACAAGAAGAGACATGGTACGCAACCAGACGATACGTCAAGGCCTTAAATCCTACCCCCTGCAGACCCAAGTAGAACAGTCCCAATTAAGATGGTTTGGCCATGTCTGCAGAATGGGAGAAGATCGGATACCACGACAAGCATGGGAAACAAAGAGCCAAGGATCCAGACCCCGAGGACAACCCAGAGTCCGCTGGGAGGACAACATTAGACAATCTTTGAAGGATCGAGGACTAGAGTGGAACCAGGCCAGGAGGAAGACAGCCGATAGGATAGTCTGGCGCTCTCTCTTCCAAACCTCTACACCTCACGGTAGAAGGGGAACGACTAAGTAAGTAAGTAAGATTGTTAATACTTATAACTAATGGAAATGTTTATGCCTGTACTGTATTACTGAAATGATGTCCTTGCTTACTATGACTTTATAACCTCAACATCTGATGACTGATTAGTCTGACATCTGTGCTAGTCACCTATAAATCTAGCAAGATACTAGCCAAGACCGATATGTTGTTTCAGGTTCATTTGAAAATTTGATCAAACTGTCAACTATCAGAAGCCTGTACACGTTCATCAGTGGCAATCCCACATAAGTCAAGGAACCCAACGTGTGAACTGCAGCTGGTCCTTGGTACCCCTACAGCTGGGTCTGCCAAGGCTGATTAACTACAGTGACAGCAATATACAGGATCCAAGATAAGTGATCTTAATGGACCTGACAAAAGATTGTGTGAAACAGCAGCTAAACAGTTATCATATATAATTCAAGTAGCACATCAGATGATGATAATCTGGTGATAAAGTCAAAGGACTATAATTTTGTGTATATTTTGTGGATATTACTCTTTTCCAAACAGCAGAAAAAAAAATTAATATAAATATTAAATGATTCATTAATTGTACCTGAGGACTTGTTTACATTTTACCATTGTGTTAAAGTTATTCATTTTATTTATCCCCTAGCATTTAATTAATCATAGGATAGTTGTGGGGAGGAGACACCTTAAATCCTGGTACTACTTCTTACCATCTGGGCCAGTCATTTTCACAGTCTGACTATTCCTATGACAACTAAACACCAGTGCTTATTTCTAAGACTGGGGTATTGATTTTAAGACCAGAACTCATGACTGGCATTCTAACCTTGTATCATCTGATAACCTGGATATCTTATCTTTTACTTATATAAACACAAAGCTCTTTTCACAACAAACATCATACATGAAGGGCTTCTCTCCTGTAAGTATTCTTTAATGATATTGTAAATAGCTTTTTATCAGAAAATCTTACAGCACAAACATCACATTTGAAAGGTTTCTATACTGTATGTGTTCTTTTATGGTACAGTAAACTATTTTTCCAAGGAAATGTGATACCACAAAGATCACACATGTAAGGCTTTTCTCCAGTATGTATTACAGTATGATTTTGTAAATCTTGTTTCCTAGAAAATTTGGCACCACAAACATCACACTTGAAGGGCTTCTCTCCTGTATGTATTCTTTTATGTTTTTGTACATAACGTTTCCGACAAAATGTGATTCCACAAATATCACACATGTAAGGCTTTTCTCCAGTATGTGTTACAGCATGATTTCGTAAATCCTGTTTCCTAGAAAATTTGGCACCACAAACATCACACATGAACGGCTTCTCTCCTGTATGTATTCTTTTATGCTTTTGTACATAACTTTTCCAAGAAAATGTGATACCACAAAGATCACACTTGTAAGGCTTTTCTCCAGTATGTGTTACAGTATGATTTCGTAAATCATCTTTCCTAGAAAATTTTGCACCACAAACATCACACATGAAGGGCTTCTCTCCTGTATGTATTATTTTATGTTTTTGCAAGTATCCTTTCTGAGCAAATCCTACACCACAAACATCACACTTGTAAGGCTTCTCTCCTGTATGTGTTGTTATTTTATGGTGTTGTAAGATATGTTTAACAGAAAATGTGAGATCACAGACATTACACTTGTAAAGCTTCTCTACTGTGTGTGTTTTTTTGTGGCATCGTAAGCTGATTTTATAAGAAAATGTCACACCACAAACATCACAAATGTAAGGCCTTTCTCCAGTATGTGTTCTTTTGTGGCTTCGTAATGTGCCTTTGAGAGCAAATCCAACACCACAGTCATCACAAATATAAGGCCTCTCTCCTGTATGTGTCCTTTTATGGCATTGCAAAGTATCTCTTTTAGCAAATCCTACCCCACATACATCACACTTGTGTGGTTTCTCTCCTGAATGTGTTGTTTTATGGCATTCTAATGAGCATTTACGAGCAAATCCTATATCACAAACATCACATCTGAAAGGTTTCTCTCCTGTATGTGTTTGTTTATGGATTTGCAAGGTACCTTTCAGACCAAATCCTACGCCACATACATCACACTTGTATGGTTTTTCTCCTGTGTGTGTTATTTTATGTGTTTGTAATGAACCTTTGTGAGCAAATCCTACCCCACATACATCACACTTGTGTGGTTTCTCTCCTGTATGTGTTACTTTATGTGTTTGTAATGAACCTTTGTGAGCAAATCTTACCCCACATACATCACATTTGTATCGTTTCTCTCCTGTATGTGTTATTTTATGTGTTTGTAATGAACCTTTGTGAGCAAATCCTACTCCACAAACATCACACTTGTAAGGCTTCTCTCCTGTATGTGTTATTTTATGTCTTTGCAATGAGCCTTTATGAGCAAATCCTACACCACAAACATTGCACATGTAAGGTTTATCTGTTCTATGTTTTATTTTAGGGCACTGAACATTCTCAGTATTACTTTGAACATTTCTTTCCTTATCAGGTAATTTTTTACTATCACTGGTGCAGTTTTCACTTTGTGAAGCCAGTCTAAAGTTGGTATAATTCTCACAAATGTTTGTGGATAAAGCCTTCTTATAATCAGTCTTACAAATGTCTGTAGATAAAGCCTCATAATCAGTCTCACAAATGTCTGTAGATAAAGCCACCTTATAATCAGTGTCACAAATGTCTGTGGCTAATGCCACCTTATAATCATTCTCACAAATGTCTGTAGATAAGGCTACCTTATAATCAGTCTCGCAAATGTCTGTGGTTAAAGCCACCTTATAATCAGTCTCACAAATGTCTGCTGGCAAAGCCACCTTATAATCAGTCTCACAAAAATCTTCAGTTACACTCTGACAGTCCATGAAATTCTCTGACTTTTTGTTATCTGCCAGACTTGACTTAGTCATGTTTCCTGTCTCTACCAATTTGACATCTTGTTTCATGTTTATTGTTTCAGTAATTTTAATTCTGTTATCTTGAAGCAATACTTCTGGACAATCACCATTCTCAACAAGATCCTGGCAGTTAATCGTGCATGTTATTTTTATACTGCCATCCAAGATATCATTCTGAAGGAAGGATGACTTCCTTGAATGCATGTCTGGAATATTAAAACAAAAAGAGTTTAGATAATTATAAAACAAACATCATATCAGGTTACTTAACTTTTTCTGTCACAGGCAGTTTTTAGGTATTATGATGACACCAAAAATGGATGCCATTAAACAAAAAGATAATGTTATAAAACAGCCAGTAAATGTTTATTAATCAATCAATACATTTGAGTTCCCTATAGGAGCGGATGCCTTTAACAAACATAAACCAAATCCTGTTATGTGCCATATTTGAGTTCCCTATAGGAGCATAGGCCATAAACAAACACAAACCAAATCCTGTTATGTGCCATAGTTGAGTTCCCTATAGCAGCAGATGCCGTTAACAAACACATACCAAATCCTGTTATGTGCCATATTTGAGTTCCCTATAGGAGCAGTGACCTTTAACAAACAAACCAAATCCTGTTATGTGCCATATTTGAGTTCCCTATAGGAGCAGAGACCTTTAACAAACACAAACCAAATCCTGTTATGTGCCATATTTGAGTTCCCTATAAGACCAGAGACCTTTAACACAAACCAAATCCTGTTATGTGCAATATTTGAGTTCCCTATAGGACCAGAGACCTTTAACAAACACAAACCAAATCCTGTTATGTGCCACACTTGAGTTCCCTATAGGACCAGAGACCATTAACAAACACAAACCAAATCTTGTTATGTGCCACATTTGAGTTCCCTATAGGACAAGAGACCTTTAACAAACACAAACCAAATCCTGTTATGTGCCATATTTGAGTTCCCTATAGGAGCAGAGACCTTTAACAAACACAAACCAAATCCTGTTATGTGCCATATTTGTGTTCCCTATAGGAGCAGAGACCTTTAACAAACACAAACCAAATCCTGTTATGTGCCATATTTGAGTTCCCTATAGGACCAGAGACCTTTAACAAACACAAACCAAATCCTGTTATGTGCCATACTTGAGTTCCCTATAGGACCAGAGACCTTTAACAAACACAAACCAAATCCTGTTATGTGCCATATTTGAGTTCCCTATAGGACCAGAGACCTTTAACAAACACAAACCAAATCCTGTTATGTGCCATATTTGAGTTCCCTATAGGAGCAGAGACCTTTAACAAACACAAACCAAATCCTGTTATGTGCCATATTTGAGTTCCCTATAGGAGCAGAGACCTTTAACAAACACAAACCAAATCCTGTTATGTGCCATTTTTGAGTTCCCTATAGGAGCATAGACCTTTAACAAACACAAACCAAATCCTGTTATGTGCCATATTTGAGTTCCCTATAGGACCAGAGACCTTTAACAAACACAAACCAATTCCTGTTATGTGCCATATTTGAGTTTCCTATAGGACCAGAGATCTTTAACAAACACAAACCAAATCCTGTTATGTGCCACACTTGAGTTCTCTATAGGACCACAGACCTTTAACAAACACAAACCAAATCTTGTTATGTGCCATATTTGAGTTCCCTATATGACCAGAGACCTTTAACAAACACAAACCAAATCCCATTATGTGCCATATTTGAGTTCCCTATAGGAGCAGAGACCTTTAACAAACACAAACCAAATCCTGTTATGTGCCATATTTGAGTTCCATATAGGACCAGAGACCTTTAACAAACACAAACCAAATCCTGTTATGTGCCATATTTGAGTTCCCTATAGGACCAGAGACCATTAATAAACACAAACCAAATCCTGTTATGTGCCATATTTGAGTTCCCTATAGGAGCAGAGACCTTTAACAAACACAAACCAAATCCTGTTATGTGCCATATTTGAGTTCCCTATAGGAGCAGAGACCTTTAACAAACACAAACCAAATCCTGTTATGTGCCATATTTGAGTTCCCTATAGGAGCAGAGACCTTTAACAAACACAAACCAAATCCTGTTATGTGCCATATTTGAGTTCCCTATAGGACTAGAGACCTTTAACAAACACAAACCAAATCCTGTTATGTGCCATATTTGAGTTCCCTATAGGAGCAGAGACCTTTAACAAACACAAACCAAATCCTGTTATGTGCCATATTTGAGTTCCCTTTAGGACTAGAGACCTTTAACAAACACAAACCAAATCCTGTTATGTGCCATATTTGAGTTCCCTATAGGACCAGAGGCACTTTCCACATCTTTCTCATTTCTGTCTCCAGTTGTCTCACTAGAACTATCTTTACAAACTGATACACATAATCTTATTAAGTGGAGCAACGAGAATCGAATGCAAATAAATATTAGTAAAACAAAATGTATGTTAACCAGACAAAAACTACAAAACTCGCAGAAAACAACACTTCAGCTCTACATTGGAACATCACTAATTGAAAATGTAAATGAACATAAAACTCTAGGTCTAACCAGCACCTAAGTTGGAACTCACATGTAAGTGCACTCACAAAGCTAACGGCACAAAAAGTTTACCAATTAGCCAAAATCAAACACTTCCTGGATGAGGCGGCAAGGAAAATGTTCTACACATCTCATATACAAACATACCTAGACTATTGTTCCACAATCTGGGATGGTTGTTCCATATCCAACACAAAAAGGCTTCATTCACTTCAAAAACGTGCAGTGCGCTTAGTTGCTGATAAACACCAAACACATTGTATAGATCTATATAACTATCTTAAAATATTACCCCCTAGAAAGCGCTTCCTATTTAACAAAGCTAAATTCGCTCACAAAATCTTGTGACAGAATGCTCCAACGTTTCTGTGGCAACTTTTAAATGTCAATGAAAAACGTAATCAGTGCTTAAACCAGTTACAGGTACCCAAGCCGAGGCTAGATTTGTACAAGAAGAGCTTGGCTTACTCAGCTGCTCATCTTTGGAACAATCTTCCACATGACCTGAAAAACATGCACAGTCCCTACTCATATAATCGTAGACTGTTCAAATACATTATGAGTGCGGATTATATGCCGCCCTAAGGGATTAGAAGCACTTCTAAGTACCATCAACACAATACCCAAGCATGACATAATAGCAGTCATGGGCGATTTTAACGCCAAATTAGGTGACAACAACGATGGAGTACAAAGATATCTCGGTACTCATGGCATAGGCTGTATGAATCAAAATGGCAAAAGACTTCTAGAACTTTGTGAAATATCAAACCTCGTTGTGGCAGACACCATCTTTCCACATAAGAATATCCACAAGATAACATGGAATTCACCTGATGGCAGAACTAAGAACCAGATAGATCACTTCTGCATAAGCGCAAAATTTCGCTCATCAGTTCAAGACGTCAGAGCATACAGAGGTGCAGAGATCGGAAGCGATCATAACCTCTGCATAGCTAAACTGAGAATTAAACTGAAGAAGGTATACCAACCGAATAAAAATAGAAGAATAGATGTACACAGACTGCAATCAAATGATATAAAGGAGGAATATAATGTCAAAATGAACAACTATTTCGATGCTTTAGGCAAAATTGACAACGATATCACCACCAAGACGATCAATACTAAATGGGAACAACTGAGAACAGCAATGACAGAAGCAGCTGTAGCGACCACCGGATACCTAGTACATAAAAAGAAAAAATGGATGAGAGAAGATACTTGGGATAAAATACAAGAAAGGAAAACAACAAAACTTAAACTACTAGCGGCAAGTACACATAATGCAGTTGAATCTTGCAAACTAACTTATAACTTGTTAAATAAAGAAGTGAAGACAAAAACTAGAAGAGATAAAAGACATTTCATCAATGAACTGGCCGTAGAAGCTGAAAATGCTGCAAGAACTGGTAATAGTAGGTGCCTTTATCAAATTACAAAACAACTATGTCACCAGCCTACTGCTATGGAAACACCTGTTAAAGGTAAATTAGGGAATTCAATACCAACAGAAAAAGAACAAATGAAGAGATGGGCTGAGCACTTCATGGAGGTGCTAAACAGACCACCACCAACAGTAACACCTGATTTTAATAATGAAACACCCACAACCACCTTGCCAATAACTTGCGATGAATTCACGCTGGACGAGATCAAACAAGCCGTTAAAAGATTAAAAAATTTTTAAGCTGCTGAAGTTGACGAAATTTCAGGGGAAATGATTAAAGCAGTTAATGACAACAACCTCTTGAGAATTTTAGATATTATAAATGAAGTATGGAGAGAAGAACAACCACCACAACAATGGAAAGACAGTATTATTGTAAAGTTACCGAAGAAAGGTGATCTATCAGACTGTAATAACTGGCGTGGTATATCTCTATTATCAGTACCTGGAAAATTATTATGTTGCATGATGTTAGAAAGATATCAGAGGCACATCTCCAATCCAACCTGCAAGTCTGGAAGGAAGAGCTGGAGAAGAGAGGGATGGTCATAAGCAGCTCTAAAACAAAATCCATGGTGATATCACGAGAAGAAAGAAAACATCAGATTAAGTTGGGAGAACAGGTCCTGGAGCAGGTCGACCACTTTAAATATCTCGGAGCTATTATAGACCGAAAGGGAGGCATCAAAGAAGAGTTGGCCACTCGAAAAGCAGCGGCTGGGAGACTTTTTCAGGCCATAAATCGTGGATTCCTCAGCAAGAAAGAGGTTGGTAAGAAAACGAAGATGGCTTTATACCGCTCCACCTATGTCCCAGTCTTTCATATGGATGCGAGTCGTGGGCAATGACTACAACCCACAAAAGCCAGATCCAAACCTCAGAAATGAGGTATCTGAGGAAAGTGGTTGAAGTAACAAGAAGAGACATGGTCCGCAACCAGACGATCCGTCAAGGCCTAAAATCCCATCCGCTGCAGACCCAAACAGAACAGTCCCAACTAAGATGGTTTGGCCATGTCTGCAGAATGGGAGAAGATCGGCTACCACGACAAGCAGTGGAAACAAAGAGCCAGGGATCCAGACCTCCAGGACGACCCAGAGTCCGCTGGGAGGACAACATTAGACAATCTTTGAAGGACCGAGGACTAGAATGGAACCAGGCCAGGAAGAAGACAGCTGATAGAATGGTCTGGCGCTCTCTCTTCCAAACCTCTACACCTCACGGTAGAAGGGGAACGACTAAGTAAGTAAGATGTTAGAAAGACTTAAATTGCATGCTGATGAAAAGATCAGAGAAGAACAAGCGGGTTTCAGGCCGAAACGATCATGTATTGATCAAATATTCACACTAAGAACAATTATAGAAGAATCAGTGGAAAGGCAATCGCCACTTATTATCACCTTTGTCGATTTTCAAAAAGCCTTTGATAGTCTACACCACCCATCATTGTGGAAGATACTTACAATCTATGGTTTTCCAACAAAATATGTGAATATAATCAAAGCGCTATATGACAATGCAAGATGTTGTGTTAGAAAAAATAAAGGGAATACAGAATGGTTTACAGTAGAAACAGGGGTGAAACAAGGCTGTATTATGTCACCACTACTTTTTGGAATAGCTATTGATTGGGTTATGAGAAACTATACCCACAATGAACAATTAGGTATAAAATGGACAAATGGAAAATTCCTGGGGGACCTGGATTTCCGCAGATGATGTAGCATTCTTAAGTTCAACACCAAGACAATCCCAAGAAGCAATAAATAATTTGTGTCATCTCTCGGTTAAAATAGGTCTCCAAATAAATGCCTCTAAAACTAAAGCTATGAACTTTTCTAACGAGACCTTTGATATCATCTTGAACGGGGAAAAACTACAGAAAGTTGAAAGTTTCAATTATTTAGGCAGTAAAATGACTCAGGATGGTGACACAACAAGAGAAATCCATACTAGAATTGCTTTGGCAGCTAGCGCCTTCAATAGATTATCTAACATTTGGAAATTACGATCATCGAATATACATACCAAGCTTCGTCTGTTTAATTCAAATGTTATCTCAGTGTTAACATAAGGCTGTGAGAGTTGGAAAATAACAAAATCATTGGAGAACAAGCTGAATACATTTGAGAACAAATGTCTTAGAAAACTCATGAACATCAGTTGGAAAGAATTCAAGACTAATCGACAAATAAGAGAAGACTCTAGGCAGAAATATGTCTCCGACTATATAAGGAAAAGACGATGGTCATATATCGGTCATGTCCTACGGATGCAAAACAACAGAATACCACTACAGGCGCTCACTTGGGTTCCTGAGGGTAAGAGGAAAAAAGGAAGACCAAAAGAAACACTCAGAAGAACAATAATAAGAGAAGGAAGAATGTTGGGCCTAAATAATGTGCAAGAGCTAAGAGGAGTGGCGTCACAACGAACAACCTGGAGAGCACTGGTTTCTGCCTCATGCGCCGTGTTTGGTGCTTAAAGAATTTATTATTATTATTATAAGGGATTATGTTTTGAATTATTATCTAATATACTGTATGGAGGGTCTGATGATCTAGTTTTTCATTTTAATATACCTTACTTCTTAATTGTATTCAGATACTGTAAATGTATGCTTTTATACTACTTATAATGTTGCATCACAATTAAACTAATACCTTAAGTATGTTGGAGAATGTCTGGATAACTAGCAATAAAAGATGAGTAAGAGGAAGGGCAAAATGCAAGACGGGCCTATATGCACAATTCTCATCTATCAGTCAATACCCTTTACCTC
Source organism: Oreohelix idahoensis (assembly GCA_024509875.1). Classification (NCBI taxonomy): domain Eukaryota; kingdom Metazoa; phylum Mollusca; class Gastropoda; order Stylommatophora; family Oreohelicidae; genus Oreohelix; species Oreohelix idahoensis. The sequence continues at coordinate 402,903 of JAMPIV010015318.1, forward strand.
CCTAAGGAGCATAGGTCATAAAGCTGGATCTCGTATAGTGGAGGCGTCAACAATTCACTCCCTGTGGCAGTATCTGCTTGGGACTCAAAGCTGCTCACCTGTGAGAACATTTTCCGCATGCGCTGACAACACACAAAAGTCCCAGGTCATTCAGCAGCAGATTTCCAATATGTCACGAGTTCTTATTATATGCCACCATAATCTGATTATGTTTCAAATTATGTCTAATTTACCGTATGAATGGTTTAGATTCTGTTTGTATGTTTTTGTTTGTTTATTAATTTTTTAATTAAATAATTTTTTTTCTCTCTCTCTCTCTCTCTCTCCTTTTTTTTAACATACTTAAATTTGATTATGACTAGATATTACAAATGTATGTTATTATTTTACCTTGATAATGTTGTATGCTTAAATAATGCACAAAATACATGTGCGATTGAAAGGATACGGTATGCAAGATGACAGAGAGAGGAAGTGCAGAATGTAAGACGGGCCTGCGTGCCCAATTCTGAACCCTTTGAAAATAAAGTTCGTTCGTTCATTCTCCACGTTTTTTATTTTGGTCTACCTCTGCCTTTCTTTCCCTGGAGATTCCAGAAACACGACTGCCTTGTAAGGCTATCAACATTTTTTTTTCAGTTTGTGTCCTATCCCATCTCCAGGGAAATCCAGTCCCTGTAGACCTGAGTGGAACAGTCCCAGTTATGATGGTTTTGGCCAGGACTAGACTAAAAACAGAACCTTAGTGGAACAGTCCCAGTTATGATGGTTTGAGCCAGGAATAGACTAGAAACAGAACCTGAGTGGAACAGTCCCAGTTATGATGGTTTGGGCCAGGACTAGACTAGAACCAGAACCTGAGTGGAACAATCCCAGTTATGATGGTTTGGGCCAGGAATAGACTAGAAACAGAACCTGAGTGGAACAGTCCCAGTTATGTTGGTTTGGGCCAGGACTAGACTAGAACCAGAACCTAAGTGGAACAGTCCCAGTTATGTTGGTTTGGGCCAGGACTAGACTTGAACCAGAACCTGAGTGGAACAGTCCCAGTTATGTTGGTTTGGGCCAGGAATAGAACCAGAACCTGAGTGGAACAGTCCCAGTTATGTTGGTTTGGGCCAGGACTAGACTTGAAACAGGCCAAAAGGAAGACAGCTGATAGGATAGACCAACACTTTCTCTGGCAAACCTCTACATAGTGCACCCAAGGTAGAAGAAATCTACATGATGAAGTAAGTAAGTGACATATCCATTGCCAACTTCTTTTTCTCACCTCTTGTTTTACAGCCCTCGTGAACAGTAAAAACAATGAAGTAGACAGCCTGGCAGAAGTACTAATGAAAATCAGCAATGAATTAAACATTTAAAAGTATAGTGGATCCCTGCCCACTGCACTATGTATATGGAAATGGGACACCCCCTTTTACACGCCAATTAAGGCATAGTGGGAATATGGTGTTAGGCCCATATTCTCTCAACCATCAGCACACTAGGGGTGATGTGGTCAGCATCATGCCAGCCGACATAACGTTCCCTGAGTTGCTCTGGTACCCAATTCATGAGGCTGGGTTGACCCGGAGCCATTCGCTGTATTAAGACATTCCACCTCAACTGAGGATCGAACCATAGACCACTGAGCTAGGAAGCCAGTGCACTAACCACTGTGCTACCACGGCTATATATATAAATGAGAAAACATAAACTTACCAAAGAGGGAGGAAACAAAATCCAAACAGAAGACAGGGCTAATTATAAAAAGATAAAAGCAATAATCAGAAATAACTATACAGAAAAATAAGGTATGGCAGCTTGCGTACCCTGACAACCCCCAGAGCTATATTTGCTGGAGTTTTACTCCTGGTAAATTGAACTAAGCTGGACAGGTCTGTGCAGGTAGGGGTCAGATAAAAGCTGGTATCCTGATCCTCCAGGTTCAGGGTTTAGCACAGGGATGACAACCCAGTCATTGTAAAAAATCTTACACCATTAATGAAACAGCAACAAATGGAAAAAACTTTGATGCGGGATGGATATCCAAAGTCTCAGGCTCATATGACTGTCAGTGGTGAAAGCCAAAAGTAAGCCCCTGGCATGAAAATGGATGCCATGGTCATGAAACATGAATTGGATTCTGAAATGTCGAAAGTTAGAACACACAATACTCATAATGACAGAGTATTGGGGAAATGCAATAGTGGAACAGTAAATGAGAATGGGGACAAATTAATAAGCTTCTGCAGCATTAACAACCTGGTCATTGGAGGAACACTTTTTCCACACAAAGAAATGCACAAGTTAATGTGGGAATCACCAAACAGATAGGACAGAAACCAGATAGATCACATTATGATCAGTGGTAGATGGAGACATGCATTAAAAGACATGAAAGTAAGAAGAGGCGCAGATGTGGGAAGTGATCACTACCTAGTAGTAGCAAGACTGAAGGTGAAACTGCTGGACCAATTGCAACTAAACAGAAAAGGTATAACATCATGAATCTTAAGGACTCCCCTTTACAGAAAACCTTTTGTGGTTGATGTAAAGAGATGATATCAAATTGCCAATAGCCAGGAAAATACAGCGACTGATGATGTTGACCAGAAATTCAACACCATTTCAACAATATACAAGGAAAGCAGCAAATCATGCTTGGGATTCCAAGAAGGAAAGAGATAAGATTGGATAACACCAGAAACATTAAACACCATGGTGATGATAAAAGAAATGAAAATAAAGAAAATAGAAGCAAAGTCTCCCAGGTTAAAGGAAATATATAGCAAACAGTACAGTCAGCTGGACAAAGAAGTAAAGTGTCAAACCGCAGCCAACCAAAGAAAACTGCTGGATGATCTTGCAAGACATGTAGAAGAGGCAGCAATGAGAGATGAACAAAGCACAGTTTGCAAAATAACTAAAACTATCAGCTGAAAATGAGGTGTAAACAATATTATGTTAGTAAGAGAAAAGCAAGGAAATCTCTTCACCACAGCACAAGGGCACTTCAGAGAAACACTGAATAAGGAACCACCAGAGATGCAGATGAATGTTCCAGAGGCTGAAAGTGACCTAGACGAAGAGAAGAAATCATCACAGCTATCAAAGGGTTAAAGAATGGAAAAGCTCCTGATCAAGACAATTTAAAATGCTGAGTAATTCAAGGCAGACCCTGAACTAGCAGCAAAACTATTAGAACCACTCTTTGCACTAGTCTGGAAAACAGAGATGACACCAACAGAGTGGAGTATGGAATACCTGTCAAATTGCTCAAGAAGGGCCACCTTGCAGACTACAACAACTGGAGAGGAATTACTCTCCTCTCAGTTCCCAGTACAGTACTAGGCAGGATAATTTATCCAGAGAATTTAAAAAGCAGTAGACCATAAACTGAGGAAAGAACAAGCAGGATTCAGAAAGAACAGAAGATGTGCAGATCATATATCCACCCTCTGGAACATTACAGAGCAGTGCTCAGAATAGCAGAGACAGCTATACATGAATTTTGTTGATTTTGAAAAGGCATTTGACAGCACACTCAGGACAGCCTATGGAAAATACTGAGAGCAAATGGAATTCCCAGCTGCATTGTTTCCATTATAAAAAGCCTCTATTCTAACTTTACATGCAGTGTTGGGTTGAGCAACCTAACTTTTGAGGTGAAGATGCCCCTTATCAACAACTTTAACTGTGACAGTCATAGACTGAGTGATGCGCCAGACAACAGAAGGCAGTCCAAGAGGAATTAGATGTACAACGTTTTCTACATGGGATGACCTGTAATATGCAAATGACATTGCACTACTTGCACTTTCACATCAACACATTCAAGAAAAACACAGATAGATTGAATAAGTATCACCAACAGGTGTGTCTGAACATCAATCTCTAGAAGACTGATCATGACTCTCAATGCAGGCAGTTCTGAGCCAATAACAATAAGGAACCAGAAACTAGAACAGATAAGGACATTTACATACCTAGAATGCATAGTAACAACAGATCGTGGAACAAGCAGAGACATCAACAACAGAACGAATAAAGCGAGAACAGCCTTTAATAGTCTCAACAAGATCTGGAAGTCTTCCCAGTTCATCACAAGCAAAAGTTAATAGTGAACTCCTTGAGAAATGTTTCTACTTCGACAAGTGTTCACGGCATGCAGCATACAATTCAAAAAAGAATGTTTGTAATGGCTCTTCATAGATCGTAAAATCCCTTGGTGGCAAGGCTGTATTAACGATGTTACATTTGGAGGTAAGTACATTCCACAAACATTACTGTTGACTAGAAGTTTCACAGGAGGGTGTGCAGAGCAGTTGTCCCAGAACAGAACAATTTTACAGTTTTCATCTAGTCCAGCTTGTGTGCAATGAGCTCATACTGCTGGTACCAAATGGTTATTAAACCAGTCAGAAAACACTTCTCTCGTCATCTATGCTTTCTTATTGGCATTGTAATGGATGGGTAAATTGGTTACATCTTAAGCATCTTGGATGATTACTTTTCCCAACAACTATCAACTTTAACTGGTGTATGCCTGCAGCATTGGCACAACCAAGAATAGTCAACCTGTCCTTTGCATCCTTAATGCCTATTGGTGCTCTCTCTTCAGCCGTTGTTAAAGTTTTCCTAGGAAGGTAGCGCCAGTACAGAGAAGTTTCATCGGCATTATATACTTGTTCGGGACTAACATTTTCATGACATATTATGTTTCCAAATTCGTCAACATAATTTTCAGCTGCTTCATGGTCAGCAGAACTTTGTCCTCACAGATCGGCCAAAAAAACTTTCGGTTTTCGGATGTTCAGATTCTAGGTTCACGCACCTGTATATATAAATTGGATGACAAAATATTCTGGAAGTATTACAAGTCCACTTATAAAATATACTGTAGTACTAGATTGTGGCACATCACACTCGAACCAGAGCTGACCAAGACCCTACTCCCCCTCCAAGTGGTGGTCCTGGAAACAGGCTGCACCACTGCAGTCTGGCTGAGAGAGCAGGGATCGAAGAGGGAAGGCAAACCCGGTCCCAAAAAATGCTGTGCTGAAGTCAGATGCGTCGGCTGAAAGGTGCAAATATCACAGCTTTGCTGTAAATGGACACAACGCAACCAATAGCCTTTTCAGGGTGAACAAGGAGGAAAAAGAAGAAGTATAGAAAGATTTAAATGATAATATTTGCTTGCTAAAGTCTTACAGATTCTTAAGCTGGTAATAGAAATTTGCACCATTTACATTCAAATCATGAATGAAGTTTGTTGTTAATACCTACCTTCATCATGTCCACATGAATCAAACAGTTCTTCATTCAGAATCTTTGGCATTTTCAAGGAGGCATTATTCTGTATCTGATTACTGTTGCTATAGTTAGTCTGTAATAAAGTAGTAACAAACTGCTAAATAGCAAAATAGAGGAATTACATTTGGTCTTTTTAAAATAGAGGAATACATTTTTTATTCATCAAAGTAAGTTCAGATATTATACTTGCTGTTACACATTTGTTTTGGGGGCATTATACTGATGTAAATCTGTTTTATATTAATGCTGAGCTAATTTTATAACCTCAGTGACACCATCATAACATGATATGTTTCTGACAGGGAGGATGTCTTACAACATCATAGCATTGATATGTTTCTGACAGCGAGGATGTCTTACAAAATCATAGCACTGATATGTTTCTGACAGGAAGGATGTCTCATGTATTACATTACATTCAGGCTGCTACATTTCTGACAGGATGGATATCTCATGTATATTATATTCAAGCTGCTACATTGCTGACAGGATGGATATCTCATGTATGATACTACATTCTAGCTGACATATTTCTGACAGATAAGTTATCTCATTTATGACATTACATTCAAGCTGATATATTTCTGACAGAGGATGACTCATCTATGGCATTATATCCAAGCTGATACATTTCTGACAGAGAGGATGACTCATCTATGACATTACATTCAAACTGATATATTTCTGACAGAGATGGTATTAATAATAATAATAAATTCTTTAAGCACCAAACACGGCGCATAAGGCAGAAACCAGTGCTCTCCAGGTTGTACGTTGTGACGCCACTCCTCTTAGCTGTTGCACATTATTTAGGCCCAACATTCTTCCTTCTCTTATTATTGTTCTTCTGAGTGTTTCTTTTGGTCTTCCTTTTTTCCTCTGTTGAACTTAAGAATGCTACATCATCTGCGAAATCCAGGTCCCCCAGGAATTTTTCCATTTGTCCATTTTATACCTAATTGTTCATTGTGGGTATAGTTTCTCATAACCCAATCAATAGCTATTCCAAAAAGTAGTGGTGACATAATACAGCCTTGTTTCACCCCTGTTTCTACTGTAAACCATTCTGTATTCCCTTTATTTGTTCTAACACAACATCTTGCATTGTCATATAGCGCTTTTATTATATTCACACATTTTGTTGGAAAACCATAGATTGTAAGTATCTTCCACAATGATGGGCGGTGTAGACTATCAAAGGCTTTTTGAAAATCGACGAAGGTGATAATAAGTGGCGATTGCATTTCCACTGATTCTTCTATAATTGTTCTTAGTGTGAATATTTGATCAATACATGATCGTTTCGGCCTGAAACCCGCTTGTTCTTCTCTGATCTTTTCGTCAGCATGCAATTTAAGTCTTTCTAACATCATGCAACATAATAATTTTCCAGGTACTGATAATAGAGATATACCACGCCAGTTATTACAGTCTGATATATCACCTTTCTTCGATAACTTTACAATAATACTGTCTTTCCATTGTTGTGGTGGTTGTTCTTCTCTCCATACTTCATTTATAATATCTAAAATTCTCAAGAGGTTGTTGTCATTAACTGCTTTAATCATTTCGCCTGAAATTTTGTCAACTTTAAATACCTCGGAGCTATTATAGACCGAAAGGGAGGCATCAAAGAAGAGTTGGCCACTCGAAAAGCAGCAGCTGGGAGACTTTTTCAGGCCATAAATTGAGGATTCCTCAGCAAGAGAGAGGTTGGTAAGAAAACGAAGATGGCTGTATACCGCTCCACCTATGTCCCAGTCTTGACATATGGATGCGAGTCATGGGCAGTGACTACAACCCATAAAAGCCAGATCCAAACCTCAGAAATGAGGTATCTGAGGAAGGTGGTTGAAGTAACAAGAAGAGACATGGTATGCAACCAGACGATGCGTCAGGGCCTTAAATCCTACCCCCTGCAGACCCAAGTGGAACAGTCCCAATTAAGATGGTTTGGCCATGTCTGCAGAATGGGAGAAGACTGGATACCACGACAAGCATGGGAAACAAAGAGCCAAGGATCCAGACCCCAAGGATGACCCAGAGTCCGCTGGGGGGGACAACGTTGGACGGTCTTTGGAGGACCAGGGGCTGGAGTGAGGCCGGGCCAGGGGGAAGACGGCTGGTGGGATGGTCTGGCGCTCTCTCTTCCAAACCTCTACAACTCAAGGTAGAACGGGAACGACTAAGTAAGTAAGTAAGCATTATGTAATTTTCAAACAAATAAAGAAGAATAACATCATTTACAAACTTTTTACACTTGTTTAATGTTTTAATACGAGAGCTATTCCAAAATCAACCTCTGATTGGTTGGTAAACATAAACTGGTTGCCATAGCGACACAGCACATTCCCTGCAGCAATCAGCATTCTGTTATCTCACTACAAGCAAACCCACAGTCCCAATTGTTCAGATGTTCACAAGCAGCGACCAAGTAAACATGGACCCTGTTACTGCCACTCCCAACAGCTGTGAGGTCCATGGTGTGATTCATTTTCTGCAAGCAGAAGGACACAACGCCGCCAAGATTCATCGTTGATTGTGTCATTTGTACAGTGATAATGTTATGAGTGACAGTTCTGTAAGGGATTGGTGCAGGAAACTCAGGGATGTGCACACAGATGTGCATGACGAGGGAGGACAAGGATGACACACAATTGTGACTTATTAACTCATTCAAAAAGTCGACCAAGTCGTGGGTGAAAAGCGTCATTTCAGATCTTTCTACTGAATTTCCTCAAATTTCGAGGTCTAGTCTGTTTCAAATTGTCACAGAGAGATTGGGTTACCATAAGTTCTGTGCATGGTGGGTACCAAAACAACTGACTGACGTTCACAAAGCTCAAAGAATGGACAAAGGCTTTACTCGAGCAGTTCAACTGGGAGATTTTCAACCACCCCCGTTACAGCCCGGACTTGGCACCAAGCGATTACCATCTCTTTGGCAAGATGAAGGTCTAGCTGGCTACTCAGTGCTTCAAAACCAATGAGGGGCTCACAGACGGAGTCAACAACTGGCTGGGTACCCTGGTGGCACCGTACCTTGATGAGGGATTGCAAAAGCTGGTGCCACATTACAACTAGCGCTGAATTTGGGTGGCGACTATGTGGAAAAGTAATGCAGTTATGTATGTAAGTTTTGTACGTAATAAGATTTTTTTTCTCTCTATTTTCAATTATTTTTACCAGCCAATCAGAAGTTGATTTTGGAATAGCCCTCGTAGTATCCCTAACTTCATCTTCTATCTTCTTGGTGTTAAAGTACTGGTACAGTATCAATCAATCAATACCCCTTAGCTCCCCAGGAACCATAGGGCTTCAACAAACACATGCCAAATCCTCATGTCCTGTGCCATCTGCTCAAGTGTCTTCCATGTTTTCCTCATCATTTTCACTTCTGATACAGAAGTTCTCTTCTCCATGTGTTTTTCTGGTCTACCTCTGGCTTTCTTTCCCTGGGGATTCCAGAACAAAGACTGCCTTGTAATGCTATCAACAGGTCTCCTCAGTGTGTGTTCTATCCATCACCTTCTTTTCCTCTCTTGTTCCACTAGCACTTGTCTGGTTCTTGTCATCAGTTCCATATTGGTAATCTTGTTATTATACCATTTTAATGTTTCTATTCTATGCAAGCACCCATTTATGAAAGTCTGGTAAAGGTCTACTGACCACAATCTATCCATCCTTGGAATCACACTACCAACACTGAAAACAGACTGTAAATAAACTGGATGATAGGACCGCTGATGTTAAAGTACTGGTAAAGGTCTACTGACCACAATCTATCCATCCTTGGAATCATACTACCAACACTGAAAACAGACTGTAAATAATATGGGCAATCTATTCACATGGATCATAGGACCACTGATGTTAAAGTACTGGTAAAGGTCTACTGACCACAATCTATCCATCCTTGGAATCACACTACCAACACTGAAAACAGACTGTAAATAAACTGGATGATAGGACCGCTGATGTTAAAGTACTGGTAAAGGTATAACAAAAATAATGCAAATACACAGTACTTCAACTGGACGCACTGAACTTTCACAGGACAGGAACAATGGGTTTGTATACAACTAGAGGGCCACACAAGCAATGGTGACATATGAAAAAGGGAACTTAATCCCTTTTATTAACATGGTAATAACATGGCCAATGGTGCAAAGAACATGACTTCTCGATTTCGAATACATGGTTTCAAAATCATCCAAGGAGATGTTGGACCTGGAAAAGCCCAGGCGACAGAACTAGAAATCAGATTGATTTTATACTGATACAAAAGCATTTTAAGAATGTCATAAAGTCATCAAAGTCGATGCCAGAGGCAGACTGTGGTGGTGATCACATTCCTGTTGTGTGTAATCTAAGAGTGAAATTGAAAATATTCAAGAAATAAAAAAAAACCCCAAGTTCCAAACAAGCAGGTTAAAGACTGATAAGGAATGAGAGAAAATGTCCTGTGAAAGTTCAGTCGCATCGTCCTGTGAAAGTTCAGTCACATCCCTTCATCTTGAATGTTCACATTGTAACACTGACAGCGTGAGTATTTCCAGGCCATACTCAATTACTGAGATCACGAGCTGATGATACAGGAGACTTAGTAGTCTCTGTTCCAAGCATGCAGCAGCCATTATTTTTAAGACTGCCAGTCCTCGCTTGTATTTCTGTATGATCACTTCGACATGATGCTTGAACGATAGCCCATGATCAAACATTACTCCCAGATACTTCAGTTTGTCTTGCCTTTGAATGGTCTGCCCATTGAAAGTGATGTCTGGAAGGTATGCTTTCACTATGGAGATGTTCAAAGAACAATACATCACACAGGCCTTGTTGGGATTGACCTTTGATCCACTTTCCTCACACCATTTAGAAACCAGCTTTAGTGTCTCTTGTATGCCTTGGACCATTTGTCTGTCTGAGCCAGTTCTGTACATGAGTATATCATCTGCGAAAGTTAATGTTCGTCCCAGTCCTGTTGGCTGAAAGGTTGCTACTTTAGCTGTGTAGATGTTAAATAGTGGAGAACTCTGGGGTAGTCCCGGGCAAATGTGCATTGGTTCTAATGTCTATGTTCCTAAGAGAAATGCAACGGATCTCTGTATTAAGGGCACGGACGGTAGTGAAAACTGGATTTTACGTACAAAATATCAATTTTTTACTTTTGAGCTTATTTTATTAAATAATCATCGAGGAATCGAATGAGCAAGGTTGTATAACATAAAAAATGCATTTGATATATCAAAAAGCATATTTTCTGTACTACCCCCAAGCTATGATTTGCAAATTTGTGCCGAAAATGCAAGATTTGTCGCTCAATAATACCTTAGTTACGCTGTCCATAGTGTGGACTATTTGGTATCGGTACACAGGGAATTTCTTTGTCTGCCGTAATAAAACAAATTCGAATCTATTTTTTCTCATAGCTCTGAGTGATGTGTGTTTGAAAATTTCTGTAATTTTACGCTAACTTCCTTATAAGGAGTGGTCACGTGGTGACCTCATGCCCTCATTCCCGACCCATTGAAGACGCAAACGTAAACACCTGTTTTGATTGGTCATAACATTTTGGCTGCGTGCGCAAACGTGGAACATAACTACAGCAATTTCCACCGCGCCCGTACACAAAACATTTGTACGCTGCCTGTAAACATGGTGTTCGATATTTTTCTCTTGTTTAAATTTCAGTGAATTGTGTTCTATTACTTCAAAATGGGAAGAATAGGTAAGAGATCAAAGCAAATATCTGCTGCCAGGTCACGTCGACAGTGTGTAATTTCTAGCAGTGGTAAAGGTAAGACAGATCAGTGGTGAATGATACACAAACAACATGGAATTTCTGCATACCAGTATCCGATAGGCCTATGGTTCAGATTGCTGATCCAGTAGTGCCGTTCACCACTGGCCCAAGTCGATCTGATATAAAAATTAACTTGAGCACGAGCAAGAATGTTGCATCTCATAATACTGTCTGCGCCCAGCCTAAACCTACGTACAAAACCATTGTGGACATTTCTTTCTTCAACAACCTTCTTAAAAATGTGTGTTGCAATGTGTGTAAGCAAAGCACATTGCAAACAAGAACTGACAACACCAAGTCTAAGGGTTTCTCTCTCTTCCTGGAAGTTGTGTGTCACACATGTGAAAAAGCAATTTCTAGAATGTACACATCCGAGAGGGAACCAGAAGGCTGCGGCCCTCGTGGACATGCAATCAACAAATCTGCTGTTCTTGGTTCCCTCATGTCTGGAATGGGCCCATCTACGTTCAATCTCTTCTGTGAGAACCTAGACCTCCCTGGCCTGCACCAGAAAACATTTCATAAATATGCAGATCAAACTTTTTGATCATTTGGATACCATGCACTCTACAGTATTTCAACGTTTCGTCAGCATCGTCCGAGCTGAGCACGCTAAGAGACAGCATCGTACCATTAATAAAAAAGAAGTCATTGATATCGCTGTCAGCTTTGATGCAACATGGCTAACTAGAGGTCATAAGTCACTGATAGGTGTTGGCAGTGTTATCGACATCTTGACTGGCATGGTCATCGATACGCATGTTATGTCTTCCTTCTGTCCCACCTGTGAGAATACTGGACAGTGGCAACTGAAAAATCAGCCTGACAAATTTGAAAAATGGAAAGCAGAGCATCAGAAGGACTGCTGCCTTAATTACGAAGGGTCAGCCAGAATGATGGAGGTAAAAGCCTGTGAAGTTCTCTTTCTTCGTTCAGTGGCAAATCACAAGCTACGCTACACTGTTTTGCTATCAGATGGCGATTCCAAGGCCTACAACAGACTCTGCGACATCAAACCGTATGGACCAGAAGTTGACATTACCAAACAAGAGTGCGTCAACCATGTTGCAAAGCGATTAGGCACTGCACTGAGGACACTGATTACTGACTGCAGGAACAAAAAGTCACCCTTGGGGGAAATGGCCATGGTCGTCTAACCCAAAATGCCATACGAAAATTGTGTATTTACTACACCAGGGCCATCCGCAAGCATAGTACAGCCCCAGAGATGAAACAAGCCATCATGGCTTCTCTCTACCATGGGTATTCAACAAACGACAAACCCCAACATAATTTGTGTCCGCCAGGCAAAGACTCCTGGTGTTTCTATCAGGCTTCCATCGCCAAAGGAGAAGCTGCCGGACCACACGAGACCAAGGTTCACACTCCGCTAGACTACAACCTGCTCCATAAGCACTTAGCCCCTATTTATGAGCGTCTTACTGATCAGCATCTGCTCAAGCGGTGTGAGCTAGGTGCAACACAAAATGCAAATGAAAGCCTACACAATGTTATATGGAGTCGTTGCAGCAAGCGGAAATTTGTGTCATTAAAAAAAGCCAAATTTAGTGTCCTTGTGGCCGTTGGAGAGTTCAACTTTGGTCCATCAGCCAGTGCAGAAATAAAAAAGCTGTATGGTCAAGCATCTGGAACAAACTCAATACGCCTTGGACAGGTGCGATTGAGGAAACGTCTGGCCAACAGCCAGAAACATGAGGCTGACAAACTTGTAAAAAGAAGAAAAATTAGGCAAGAGGCAAGACAACGGCCAGAGGAGCTGCAGAAAGCTGAAGGAGGTGCAGCATATAGTCCTGGAGGATTTTAAACACATTCCGACACCCCCACGCACCCCCCCCCCCCCCCCCCCCCCCCCCCCCCCCCCCCCCCCCCCCCCCCCCCCCCCCCCCCCCCCCCCCCCCCCCCCCCCCCCCCCCCCCCGAATGAATTATATTGGACAAGACAAGGCACTCGGAGAGTAAAATGCATTTTTCTTAAAACTAACATTTTATTAACCAAAAATTTTATTACTAACAAACTATCAAACAGAGTAGTCTAAAATTTGGCATGCATGTAGTACACATCTATATCTTTAAAGTAACACATCTGTATTTTTGATATTTTGGTAATTTTCTTTTATAAATTAAAAAAAAATATTTTAAAAAATATTTTTTCATACAAATATAGTGTTTTTCTTTTTTTAAATCATTAAAAATAGAATTTTAAACTTATCAAAATAACCATGAGTAAAATTGTTTTAATTGTCAGTCACAACATGTTGGTGCAATTTGATAAAGTTTGGTCAATGGGAAACAAGATTTTTTGCTCTTGAAAATTGGTGAAAAACCCAATAAAGCGGTTGTTTTTTTGGTTACCATGGTAAAAGGACAGAAGAAAAATTAGGCAAGACAAAGGGGAGAGGTTGAGCTGCAGGAAGCTGAAGGAGGTGCAGCATATAGTGCTGGACAATTTTAAACACATTCAGCCCCCCAGAATGGAGTATATTGGACAAGACAAGGCACTCGGTGACTAAAATGCATTTTTCTCAAAACTAACATTTTATTAACAAAAAATGTTATTTTTTACAAACTATCTAACAGATCAGTCTGAAATTTGGCATGCATGTAGTACACATATATACTTTTAAATTGTCATAAGCTTTTTTTGATATTTTGGTAATTTGCTTTGATATTTTTTTTTAAATATTTTTTCATACAAATATAGTGTATTTTTTAAAAAGATCATTAAAAATAGAATTTTAAACTTATCAAAAAAAAAAGCCTAAACTTATCAAAAAAAGCCTATGACAAATTGTTTTAACTGTCAGTCACAACATGTGTGTGCAATTTGATAAAGTTTGGTCAATGGGAAACATAAGTTTTTAGCTCTCGAAAATTGGTGAAAATCCAAAATGGCGGATGTTTTTTTTTTTGGTTACCATGGTAACCACATTTTTTTAACAAAATAAACTGTAGAATTTGGTTCATGGACATACACTGTGTCTATTGAGCACATAAAAAGTTTGAAAATGTTATTAGAACAAAAGTTAGTTTTCACTGTAGGGTACCCCCTTAACTCTTTAAGTCCCAATCGACTTTATAAAGGCTCAGGGGTTAGGCGTGCTTTATCCAATCGACTTTAAAAAGCCTTTAGTATATGTGCCTCTGTTTGAGACTGTTTCTAATTATAACTACCCACAAACCACCCAAAACGTCATTTCCGACTGCAAGTACATTCTTTTAAATACCGCACGTGTTTAAGAGTGAACGTGTTTCTGTTTTGAGATATTTATTTTAGATTTTTAAAGCGATTTTTTAAGCGCATATCCTCCATTTTACCTTGAATAACTAATCATTTTTTTAAGCGCATATCCTCCATTTTACCTTGAATAACTAATCAATTTTCAATGAAAGCTTTTATACTTGTAGCACAAGAGTAAAGTACATCCAATTACCTTCAGTTTCATATACAACAACAAAGTTATTTATGCATATGAACATTTTAAAAAATTATTTCCAAACAACAACAATAAAAACGCACTGGGGTGGCCATTTTTGCTTGGGCCAAACCCACTTTTTTGCTTGGGACTGAAAGAGTTAAAGCAGCTGCTATCCACTTTGTTAGCCAAAGGTTTACACCACATAGCATTATACAGTCTATTAGGGTTGCAACGTCCACACTGTTATAAGCATCCTATAAGTCAAGTGCGACAGCCACCATTTCTCTTTTACCCTGGAATCTGTCGTACACATTGTTCACAAAAGTTCCAGCAATACCCCATTATGTTTTCATGGGCCTTTAGATACCCAGGGTATCAGGAAGGATGTGTCCATTTTCAAGGTGGCTCATTACTTGTCTTGCAATGTTAATGATAATCAGAATCGATGTCATTGCATCCCGGGCAAACCCATAGGTGCTCAGTCTCCCTCAGCAAATGTCAAAGGGTATGAATGCTAACTGTTCCTTTTGCGCACTGGTTGTATAAACGGCGGATGTGTCCTCTCATACGTACATCCCTGGTGGTCTTACGTTTGATGCCAAATTCCAGCAGTCTTAGCCTTGATGATTCATTCTCTAATAGACGAACATGAATTGCCCTCAGTATTTCTTCCTTATCCATGTCCAATGCAGCTTTTATGTGTGCTCTTGAAGCTAGTCTGTCAGCTCTGTCACTGCCACATACCCCTGCATGACCAGGACAGTAGATCGATATCAGTTCTTAAAAATTCGATGCTTCTATGGAGGTTTTCAATTCATGTCAAAGCCAACCATTTTTGGACCTTTCGAAGCATGGATTGTGAGTCTGATATATTAACTGTATTTGTTAATAGTCTCAGACAGCCATCTTAAGGCAGCAGTAACTGCCTCTACCTCCATTCTCATGCTGGCAGTTGCTATCATGTAAGCCTGCTATGTCCAGCGATGGTTCTGCCCTTTACTCTAGCAGAGAAGCCCCACCCCACCCTGATTTATTACCACAGATTACAGACCCATCAGTGTACACAATGGCATGATCCCCAGCATTATCTTTTATAAACTGATCAATTTCCAGCTCTTGCAACTATCTTTTCAAGTAATTTACCATAGACATTTTGAAGTGTGATGATTCGATAGCTGCTGAGCAATGTGGGGTCTTTGCCAGGTTTAGGAAGTGACTGAAGGTTACTGTGTAGCCAGTCTTCCGGCACCTCAGCATTCCGTTTGCTGGTATTGAAATCACTCAGCATATTTATAATGGCTGTGTCATCAAGTATAGTGATTTGGCCGCGGACTTGAGACATGATGGTGTTGCTGTCGTTTTTGACGGAGTCATAATAGGTAAATCTATTTAAATACTTTTGTTGGTCAAAGTTGAGGATAATTGGGTATTTACTTCCATGACAGGTTGTTTGAGGGTTATCTGCCCTTTCTTTCAATTATTGTCGTTGATCTGTCTTAACGATGCTGTCTAGGCATGCGCAAGTTCTGGGGGCGAACTGATGAAACTTCCGTCAGGGAGGTTGTGTTTTGGGCTGTCGGACATGATGTCCGTTGTGATTTTCTCTATATCATCATGGGGATTGGAAAGTTTTCGATATGACTGAAATGTCAATGTTTTCCCCAGTGATTCTTTGTTCGTCAAGAGTGACGACATTTATTAAGTGTGTATCCGGAAGATTCTGTAAAAGGTAAATGACATTCATATTAATATGCCTTTGGTTGCAGAACATTTGAAATTACCTATCTGCGAGTGAAGCTCACAGATCTTGAGAGACAGAATTCCTTCTTTGCTTCTTGTTCTAGCCAAATGAGACTATGTGTTTTCAATTGAACAGAAGCCTAATGATGATGATAAATTATTGTGGACGCCGCAGGTTGGCGGTATATATGTTTAGCATGGTTTGATCATGCCTGCTAACAAAGGATACACAGCTGTCTACATATTGAGGCCCTGTATTACGGCCAATATTTTTCAGCAAGAGGAAATATATCTGGCGGGCTATGCCAGTTGAATAACAGCCTTAAGTTAAGTATTATTGCTACACAATTTAGGAGCTCGTTTGTTGGATGACAGAGCTAATTAAGTACCTGACGCGCTGAGTCAATGGTACGGAAGCTACATTATAAACTGTAACATTAGGACAGATGATGTTTGGGTATGTCCTAGTTGATGTATGATGCAAGCCTTTGATTACCAGACATTTAACAGTCATTCATTATTTATGTGAAGTCCTTGATCTTGTCGATTTGACTGTCCTGTTGATGCTACTGTCAGTTTCGTAAATAAATGTTTGAAACGTGCCAGCAGTCTTCAATCCATCATTGACTACTGCATGTGAGTGTACGGGTGCATTATTGACTTTATTAAGAGCTTCAAGCATTCGCGTTCTCGTCTACACCCACACTCAGCACATCATAATACCAGTACCACACATCTACAACATGTACGCTGTCTTGTGTGTGTGATCATAGTACCCCTGGCAGTGCCTCACGCTGGTGGCCGTTACATTTCTGGCCGTTACATTTCTGGTGACCTACATCAACACCGCAACATTACACAGTCCAGGTGATAAACGACACGTTCACTCTGCCAGCATTCACATCACGCATAAACAGTACGTTACATTTATGGTGGACCAGATTTGTGGGTTTTCTACATTTTCAAGACAGTGGTAAATAGGTCAACAACTGGGCTGACTCACATAAACACTGGCGTTGGCATTTTTGTGTTACTGCTACATGGACCACAACTGCTATGGAATTGAAGTGACATTGTTATACATTTCTGGAGTTCTACAAATGATGGCAATATATCTGGGCTATCAAGTCACATCGTTACCTGTCAACCTAAGATTGTAAACAGTACCGCTGGTTGTTTACACTACATTCTGAGCTATCAAGTCACATCGTTACCTGTCAACCTAAGATCGTAAACAGTACCGCTGGTTGTTTACACTGTTGCTGTCATTTTTGATGGAGTCATAATAGGTAAATCTATTTAAATACTTTTGTTGGTCAAAGTTGAGGATAATTGGGTATTTACTTCCATGACAGGTTGTTTGAGGGTTATCTGCCCTTTCTTTCAATTATTGTCGTTGATCTGTCGTAACGATGCTCAGTTTTATGCTGTCTAGGCATGCGCAAGTTCTGGGGGCGAACTGAGGAAACTTCCGTCAGGGAGGTTGTGTTTTGAGCTGTCGGACATGATGTCCGTTGTGATTTTCGCTATATCATCGTGGGGATTGGAAAGTTTTCGATATGACTGAAATGTCAATGTGTTCCCCAGTGATTCTTTGTTCGTCAAGAGTGACGAAATTTATTAAGTGTGTATCTGGAAGATTCTGTAAAAGGTAAATGACATTCATATTAATATGCCTTTGGTTGCAGAACATTTGAAATTACCTATCTGCGAGTGAAGCTCACGGATCTTGAGAGACAGAATTCCTTCTTTGCTTCTTGTTCTAGCCAAATGAGACTGTGTTTTCAATTGAACAGAAGCCTAATGATGATGTGGACGCCGCAGGTTGGCGGTATATATGTTTAGCATGGTTTGATCGTGCCTGCTAACAAAGGATACACAGCTGTCTACATATTGAGGCCCTGTATTACGGCCAATATTTTTCAGCAAGAGGAAATATATCTGGCGGGCTATGCCAGTTGAATAACAGCCTTAAGTATTATTGCTATGCAATTTAGGAGCTCGTTTGTTGGACGACAGAGCTAATTAAGTACCTGACGCGCTGAGTCAATGGTACGGAAGCTACATTATAAACTGTAACATTAGGACAGATGATGTTTGGGTATGTCCTAGTTGATGTATGATGCAAGCCTTTGATTACCAGACATTTAACAGTCATTCATTATTTTTGTGAAGTCCCTGATCTTGTCGATTTGACTGTCCTGTTGATGCTACTGTCAGTTTTGTAAATAAATGTTTGAAACGTGCCAGCAGTCTTCAATCCATCATTGACTACTGCATGTGAGTGTACGGGTGCATTATTGACTTTATTAAGAGCTTCAAGCATTCGCGTTCTCGTCTACACCCACACTCAGCACATCATAATACCAGTACCACACATCTACAACATGTAGGCTGTCTTGTGTGAGTGATCATACTACCTCTGGCAGTGCCTCACGCTGGTGGCCATTACATTTCTGGCCGTTACATTTCTGGTGACCTACATCAACACCGCAACATTACACAATCCAGGTGATAAACGACACGTTCACTCTGCCAGCTTTCACATCACGTATAAACAGTACGTTACAGATGGGTTCACTGCAAGGGTCATGGCTGCATCAGTGTATGATTTATTGAAACAAGGGCACTGAAGATGCTTAGTGAAACTGCGGAAAAGGCATCATGCTGGCTGCGGAACAACTGCAATGGGCTATGGAACTAAGGACAGTAAAATCTAGCCCCTCCTGCGGTATAGGAAACACCCTGATATTGCAATTTTTCTAAGACCAGTTTTTCGTTGTGTTAATGAAAAGACGGCGGCTTTACAGGTAACCCACGGTGTATTATATGAGGTGTCAGGTGCAGTTAGATTTCAGCTGCCAGCTCACAATGGCTTCACGCCTCATCGGCTTCACGCAGGTGTGTCAGTAGTGTGCTGCGGAACGACTGCAATAATTTTCAGGAACATTTCAGAACAGTGCTCAGAATGGCAGAGACAGCTATACATTAACTTTGTTGATTTTGAAAAGGCTTTTGACAACATATACAATGACAACCTATGGAAAATACTGAGGGCAGATGGAATTCCTAGCTGCATTTTTTCTATCATAAAAAGCCTCTATGCTAACTTTACATGTTGGGCAGAGCAACATAACTTTTGAGGTGAAGACAGGAGTATGACAGAGATGCCCCCTATGAACCACTTTATTTTTGACAATCATAGACTGGATGATGCGCCAGACAACAGAGGACAGTCCAAGAGGAATATGATGTACAACGTTGTCTACACTGGAAGACCTGGAATATGCAGATGACACTGCACTACTCTCACATTCACATCAACACATCCAAGGAAAAACAGATAGACTGAATTAGTATAGCCAACAGGTTGGTCTGAGCATCAATCTAAAGAAGACAGAGGTCATGATACTTAATGTGGGCAATGCTGAGCACATAACAATAAAGAACCAGAAGCTGGAACAGACAAACACATTTACATACCAAGTTCTATGTTGTGGAAGATTTGGAAAATGCAGTGTTTTACTACTTGCACATTCACATCAACACATCCAAGAAAAATCAGATAGACTGAATAAGTATAGCCAACAGGTGGGTCTAAAGAAGACAATGAGCCTATAACAAAATGGAACCAGTAGCTAGAAGAGACAGATGCATTCACATATCTAGGATGCATAGACATGAAAAATAGCATGAAGAAAGCAAGAACAGCCTTTGCTAGTCTAAACAACATCTGGAAGCCCTCTCAGTACAGCACAAACACCAAATTAAGATTATATGAGAGCTGTGTACTTTCTGTGCATCTCTACGGTGTGGAATGATGGAGAGTAACAGAGAAGGGAATGTCGAAATTATCCTCTTTCCACACAATCTGCCTAAGGAAAATTCTTCAAATCTTTTGGCCAAATACCATCACCAACCAAGAATTACTTATTCAAGTAACCAAGAGGACATATCACAACTGGCAGACACTGGAGTTGAGTTGGTTACATCCTCAGAAGAGATCCCAATGTCATCAAAAGAAAAGCAAAAGAGAGGATGACCACTAGGCAGAGAACAGTGTAGGCAGAGATGCAAAGAATGAAACAGAGCTGAGGCACTGCACAAAGGATGGCCACCAACAAAGCAAAGTGGAGGCAGTTTGTTGCCAGACATGATGGCGCTGACTGCTATGACAGAAGGTGACTATGGATCAAGGAAGATAGAGCAATTGTGCAGCAAGGATGGAACACTACAATCATTATCACATATCAGGAGTAGTAAAAGAAGCCCAAAGCACATGTGAAGCAAGGACATGATATAATAGCCTCCTTCAGTCATAACTGACTACGTGAATGTGCCCTAAGATAATAGCCCTCAGCTGCTTTTTTGAGGTGATATTGTATTCAACGTTTGTTATCTGGAGAAGGACAAGTGACCCTCATACATGTGCAGTAAGGAGGGGACACTGTATTCCTTATTATATGGATAGCAACAAGAGGACCAGAACACATATGTGGTAAAAAAAAGGAACCATAATATTCAATAATATATTCTCTGGAGAAGGAAATGACAACTTATGCACTTACACTATTAATATTAACTCTTTCTATATCACGAGCTGTGTGGTAGGTATACCATAATATAGTACATTTTTCTTACAACAGCCATCATGTATGCCCATTGGTAGTCAGATTTACTCAGACACTCACTTTTGATATCACAGGTGATATACAAAATCAAATTTATCTGCTGCATATACTAAGACTTCCAACACGTCAAAATATTTATGTTTACTGTTTGATTGATTTTTTTTGGGTTTAAATTATCCTGGGGGGGGACCAGGGTAATACCAAAAAATTGAGACAGAAAGAGTTAAGTACCATGTGGAAAGCTAATGTTACTTGTTACAGAATCACAATGAAAGATATTGAAAAAGAAAAAATAATTTTTACTATAATTTACATACACTCATTATTTTTACGTTTCAGCTCATCCATGTTTGACATAATTAGGTACACGTTTAAGAAATCTAAAATTCTGATACACAAACTATATTCATGATTTGCAGTCTCGTTACAGATAAAGATCACTTAGATGAATATTGTCCTCCTAATGTCATGTACACGTTATCACTGTGAGAGGGCTTGAGTATCTCAGAAATACAAAGAGCTACACTGATTGTAGCAATGGCTATCAGAAAGGGCCTCTGAGACTAAAATGGGGAAAGATAAAGAAATAACCCAGAGAACATAGCCCTTTCATTTCAGGTCTGTGACCAATCCATTAAAAAAACATAAGACGCAATTTATAAAACCTAAGAAATCTAGACACCATCAAGTGAAAAATTATCTTACCACATTTACAAATGCATACATGGACCACACGCTTCTGGTTTTACATGCCAAGTCCTCCTGTCCCGTGCCATCATCTCAAGTTCTTTCCATGTTCTCCTCATCATTTTCACCTCTGTTTCCAACTCTCTTCTCCATGTACTTCTTGGTCTTCCTCTGCCTCTCTTGCCCTGGGGGTTCCAGAACAAGGACTGCCTTGTAATGCTATCAACAGGTTTCCTCAGTGTGTGTCCTATCCATCGCCATGCTTTTTGGTTGTTGTCTTTGTTGTTCTCCATGTCTCCGAGCCATACAATAGGACTGACTTCACATTTGAGTTGAAGATTCTTATTTTCGTGTTGGATCCGATTTCTCTTGATCTCCATATATTTCCCAATGCAATGAAAGCTCCTCTTGCCTTTTGTATTCTTATTTTGATATCGCTGTCTGTCCCTCCAACTTTGTCTATATTACTGCCAAGATATGTGTATGATTCTACATCTTGAATTGGTGTTTCTTCAAGTTCAACCCTGTTATCATTACCTGCATTTATTCTCATTATTTTTGTCTTTTCCCTGTGTATTTTCAGACCCAATTGCTGTGACCTCTCATCGAGTGTTTTCAATTTGTCCTGCATCTGATTACGGTTATGGGACAGAAGAGCCAAGTCATCAGCAAAATCCAGATCATCCAACTGCTTAGTCAGAGTCCACTGGATTCCATTTCTGTTGTGTGTTGTCGATGATCTCATAACCCAATCTATTGCCAGCAAGAAAAGAAATGGAGACAAGAGGCATCCCTGTCGCACTCCTGTTCTTATCCCAAACGGTTCTGTAAGCTGTCCTTCGTGAAGAACTCTGCATGTCATGTCTTCATATGTTTTCTTTATTAAATTAATGATCTTCAGGGGAACTCCATAATGCCTCATCAATTTCCAAAGTGATTCTCTGTCTACACTGTCAAATGCCTTTTCGTAGTCCACAAATCCGATGTATAGTGGTGAATTCCATTCCAGACTTTGTTCAACTATTATTCTCAAAGTGGCTATCTGGTCTGTACATGATCTGTTTTGTCGAAAACCTGCTTGTTCATCTCTCAGTTTCTTGTCTATGGACTCTTTTAATCTCTCAAGGATAATCCTGTTTAATACTTTTCCTGGCACTGATAGTAACATTATTCCTCTATAATTTGTGCACTCTTGTAAATTTCCCTTCTTAGGCAACTTAACCAGATATCCTTCCTTCCATTCTGCTGGTATCTCTTCCTTTTCCCAGACTTTACCAAGTAATTTATATATAACATCTCTGTAGCCGTGTCGATATCTGCTTTGATGGCCTCTGCTGGAATGCCATCAGGTCCAGACGCTTTTCCCTCTCTTAGAAGCTTTATGGCTTTCTTTATTTCTTCCTTCGTTGGTCTTTCACCGTTAATTTGTAGCTCTTCTTCTGCTGGCTGGATGTCCGGCGGGTTTTGTGGAGCTGGTCTATTGAGAAGGTCCCCAAAATATTCTGTCCACCTCTTCATTTGCTCTTGTATATTGCTGAGCAGTTTCCCATTCTTGTCTTTTATGAGGCAACTTGTTTGCTTGTATTTCCCTGTTAGCTTCTTTGTGCTGCTACAGTTCTCTCATATTTCCTTTGGCTGCAGCATCTTCTGCCTCTCTTGCCAACTCCTCAATATACTTCCTCTTGTCTCTTTTGATACTTCTTTTTACTTCTTTGTTTGCTTCTGTGTACACTTCTTGAGCCTTGGCTTTGGAGCTTCTAGTTTTGCTTGTGTTTAACTCTGCTTTCTTGTTTTTTCTGTCTTTTATCTTATTGATGGTTTCTGTTGTTATCCATGCTTTTTGTTGTCTTTCCCTTTTCCCCAGTATTTCTTCACATGTCTCCTTCCATACTGTTTTGACCTGCTGCCAATAGTCTTCTGTATTCTCTACATCTTCCAGCTGTTGGAGCACTTGGAATTTGTTGGATACTGTGACCGCAAATTTGTCTCTTGTTTCTTGATTTCTTAGCTGTCCTACATTAAACTGTTGTCTATAATTTTGCATTGTTGCATATCTCTTGAGTTTCATTTTTACTTTGGCTATCAGAAGATGGTGATCTGATGCCACATCTGCTCCTCTATATACCTTTACATCCTGCAATGATGATCTAAACTTCTTGTTTATGCATATATGATCAATCTGATTTTCTGTTCTATGGTCTGGTGATATCCATGTTGCCTTGTGTATTCTCTTATGTGGAAACATGCTTCCTCCTATAGCCAGTTGATATGAAGCACAGAAGTTTGCGAATAGCTCTCCATTTTCATTCATTACTCCTAGCCCATGTTTTCCCATGACTTCTTCAAATCCAGTGTTGACTGTACCTATCTTTGCATTCATGTCACCCATCAAAATTGTGATGTCTCTTCTTTTTACTTTATCCATAATTTCCTGTAGTTTAGTATAAAATGCTTCTTTCACAGACTCTTCTTTGTCATTAGTTGGTGCATAACATTGGATGACATTTACATGAATTTTCTTTTTAGCTGTTTTGAAAGAAGCTGTTATTATTCTGGGTCCAACAGCTTCCCATTCAATTAGTGCTTTCTGTGCTTCTTTAGATAACATAAGAGCTACCCCTTCACTGTGGTGTGAACTTTCGTCTTCATGTCCTGAGGACAGCACCAATTCACCTGTGATGAGTTTCTTCCTGTCTACCCCCTTCCACTTTGTTTCACACATTCCCAGAACCTCGATTTTGTATTCCCTCATTTCTGCTGCTACTTGCGCCACTTTCCCTTGTTCGTTTAATGTCCGAACATTCCAGGTGCCAAATCTGGAAGTTCTCCTAGAAGAAAGAAGGTTAGTCAGCAACACAGACTCCTTTCGGCTTTCTCTGTGTTGCATCATACGCCTCCCCGCGAGAGGACCTTCCCCTGTCTTGGATGGCTGTGTTTTATTTTCTTTATTTGACTTGTCCATATTTGTTGAAGTTTTTTGTGGTTTAAATTTTTTTCTCCCCTTTCGGGCCCCGGTAACACACGGGTGAATAATGGGAGTATTCGCGTTTATTTTCTGTGAATTTTTTAAATCGCAATCAATCGGCATCGAACACGCGGCCATTTTCGCTCTAATTTTAATGGATTCTGACTCCGATGCGATGACAAGGAGATCTTTGTCTTTATTAGCGCTAATATCGGTTCTCAGAATATAGGTGATAGCAGACATGGAAACGAAAGTAGACTGTCATTGCTAGTATGTATAATTTTAGGGGTTAGGATTAGGTTTATCGGAAGGTTTAGGGTTACGGCCGAATGTCACTGCTGACGAGGGCGTTTGTTGCTTTGCTACTGATGATGGGTGTAACGAAAAGATCGTCATTTGATTTGTATTGGTCAAATGACTTTCATTGAGATGCAAAGGAAAAGGACTCTTCGTTTGTTGGGTTTTTTTTTAATTTAAAAAATTTATAAAGGACAAGCAAGGCAAATTGCTTACTGTCCCAAAGGAAGTAATGGAAAGATGGAAAGAATATTTCTCAGAACTCCTGGATGGTGAGCATGGCGAAGAGAGAGCGCCAGACTATCCTATCGGCTGTCTTCCTCCTGGCCTGGTTCCATGCTAGTCCGCGGTCCTTCAAAGATTATCTAATGTTGTCCTCCCAGCGGACTCTGGGTCGTTCTGGGGGTCTGGATCTCTGGCTCTTTGATAATGTTTCTTTATATCAGACCAAAAATCTATTCTTGTAATGGGGTCCTTATAATTTCAATCAATCAATACCCTTTAGCTCCCTGAGGAGCACAAGCCTTCAACAAACACATGCCAAGTCTTCCTGTCCTGTGCCATCTGCTCAAGTTCTTTCCATGTTCTCCTCATCATTTTCACCTCTGTATCCAGTTCTCATCTCCATGTGTTTTTTTGGTCTACCTCTACCTGTGGATTCCAGAACAAGGACTGCCTCGTAATGAGTATAAGAGTGAGATCCATCTTTGTTTCATAGATCTGGAGAAGGCATTTGACAGGATCCCCTGGAGCAAACTTTGGGACTGTTTGGCAAGGAAGAACATTCCAGTACCTCTGGTGTAAGACAAGGTGATATCCTGTCACCTTATCTTTTCATACTCCTCATGGATGATGTTATCAAGGCATGTAAAGAGACAACAAGAAAGTATTCAGTGGGGTACTGGAAGATGAGACAGGTATGTATTTCAGAGCTGGCATTTGCTGATGATGTTGCCCTGATTGCTAAATCAGAGGCACATCTCCAATCCAACCTGCACGTATGGAAGGAAGAGCTGGAGAAGAGAGGGATGGTCATAAGCAGCTCTAAAACAAAATCCATGGTGATATCACGAGAAGAAAGAAGACATCAGATTAAGCTGGGAGAACAGGTCCTGGAGCAAGTTGACTACTTTAAATACCTCAGAGCTATTATAGACCGAAAGGGAGGCATCAAAGAAGAGTTGGCCACTCGAAAAGCTGCAGCTGGGAGACTTTTTCAGGCCATAAATCGAGGATTCCTCAGCAAGAGAGAGGTTGGTAAGAAAACGAAGATGGCTGTATACCGCTCCAGCTATGTCCCAGTCTTGACATATGGATGCGAGTCATGGGCAATGACTACAACCCACAAAAGCCAGATCCAAACCTCAGAAATGAGGTATCTAAGGAAGGTGGTTGAAGTAACAAGAAGAGACATGGTCCGCAACCAGACGATACATCAAGGCCTAGAATCCCACCCCCTGCAGACCCAAGTAGAACAGTCCCAACTAAGATGGTTTGGCCATGTCTGCAGAATGGGAGAAGATCGGCTACCATGACAAGCATGGGAAACAAAGAGCCAGGGATCCAGACCTCCAGGATGACCCAGAGTTCGCTGGGAGGACAACATCAGACAATCTTTGAAGGACCGATGACTAGAATGGAACCAGGCCAGGAGGAAGACAGCCGATAGGATAGTCTGGCGCTCTCTCTTCCAAACCTCTACACCTCACAGTAGAAAGGGAACGACTAAGTAAGACTCTAAAGAACATGAGGAAGGAAAAACAATGCCCTCTCAAATTTATAAAGGACAAGCAAGGCAAATTGCTTACTGTCCCAAAGGAAGTAATGGAAAGATGGAAAGAATATTTCTCAGAACTCCTGGATGGTGAGCATGGCGAAGCATCAGAAATGATAACCACTAGCTCAGAAGAGAAAACCAATGGTGATGAAGATGACATAAAGATGGAAGAACTGAAGGCAGCACTGGAGAAAATCAAGATGGGCAAAGCAACAGGGCATGATGGTATAACACCAGAAATGGTTAAGTACATGGGAGCATCATGCGACCTATTACTCTTAAGGGTCCTACAGGCAGCGTGGAACAACAAAACCATACCAAAGGATTGATAGATTGCCATCATAACACCAATTTTCAAAAAGGGTGACAATCGACAATGTGGAAACCATAGAGGCATATCCCTTCTCAGTGTCCCTGGTAAAATCTACTCTAGAATCCTAGAGCAGAGACTCGGATGCCTAGCTGAGCCACAATTGGATGAGGTCCAGTGCGGATTCTGAGCAAACCGAAGTACTCAAGACCTAATCTTCACACTCAGACAGCTGAGTGAAAAGGCCCTTAGTATAAGAGTGAGATCCATATTTGTTTCTTAGATCTGGAAAAGGCGTTTGACAGTCTCCCCTGGAGCAAACTTTGTTACTGTTTGGCAAGGAAGAACATTCCAGCACCTCTGATTCATGCTATACAGAGCTTCTACAAGTCTTGCAGAAATTATGTGAGGACAGCAAACCATAAGTCAGAAGAGTTCAGGACCACCACTGGTGTAAGACAAGGGGATATCCTGTCACCTTATCTTTTCATACTCCTCATGGACGATGTCATCAAGGCATGTAAGGAGAGAACAAGAAAGTATTCAGTGGGGTACTGGAAGATGAGACAGGTCTGTATTTCAAAGCTGGCATTTGCTGATGATGTTGCCCTGATTGCTAAATCAGAGGCACATCTCCAATCCAACCTGCAAGTCTGGAAGGAAGAGCTGGAGAAGAGAGGGACGGTCATAAGCAGCTCTTAAACAAAATCCATGGTGATATCACGAGAAGAAAGAAGACATCAGATTAGGCTGGGAGAACAGGTCCTGGAGCAGGTCGACCACTTTAAATATCTCGGAGCTATTATAGACCAAAAGGGAGGCATCAAAGAAGAGTTGGCCACTCGAAAAGCAGCAGCTGGGAGACTTTTTCAGGCCATAAATCGAGGATTCCCCAGCAAGAGAGAGGTTGATAAGAAAACAAAGATGACTGTATGCCGCTCCACCTATGTCCCAGTCTTGACATATGGATGCGAGTCATGGGCAATGACTACAACCCACAAAAGCCAGATCAAAACCACAGAAATGAGGTATCTGAGAAAAGTGGTTGAAGTAACAAGAGACATGGTCCGCAACCAGACGATACGTCAAGGCCTAAAATCCCACCCCCTGCAGACTCAAGTAGAACAATCCCAACTAAGATGGTTTGGCCATGTCTGCAGAATGGGAGAAGATCGGCTACCACGACAAGCATGGGAAACAAAGAGCCAGGGATCCAGACACTGGATTACTGGGGGAACGTAAATTTATGTAGGAATTCTCCTACTGCCATTGTACAAGTGTGCAGGGATTTCCTGTCCTTCCAGTGTAATAACTACAGTTGAATTTACCAATTTTCTTGATATTCCTTCAATTTTATTAATTTTGTATTGAGTATGTCTGCTTTCAGCCTATTTAGAAACTCTTTTTCAGTCATTGGCATGTCTTTACCTTTGATGACACATTTCCTTGTTTCTTTGACAATTTCTTACTTGACCTTAACACTGTGCCAAATCTAAAGAAACAGGTTGTTGTTCAAGGTCTTTTAGCAGAGCTGATACCTTTTCAGTATTGATCACTGTAATTATTATGCCATACTGTGACTTCCTTGGGATTATGTTATTCTTATTTCCAGCATAGTTCAAGGAATATTTGGAATTGCATGGCAGGGAAGTTAATATTCTTGTTTAGTGAAACTAGAATTAGTTCATTTATACTTTGGTTAATTATATGTTTGTGTTACTTTCATATTTATTTGCACTTTTACAAACTTTTTACTTCATTTTGCGATCGTGACTTGCAATGTTGATTACAGGTCAGACACGAAATTGTTAATGCCATTTTGACTTTCTGTTTTTTTACTTCAAAAGTTATTAATATTGTTAGTGTTAGAATATTTTATTTTTTTCAGTGAACAAGTTTACTATTATTAATTTTTAGCCATGGCTGCGCTAACAAGGTTAAAAACAGGCAGTATTGAGCGAAAGAAATGGGCAGATATAGTTCGTGTTACAGATAACACTTTCCAGTTCTTCGTTATCAATTTCAATTTCTGGTTTGGTCTTTACTTTGTCTGTTGTCAATACTTTGGTCTTCTTGGTGTTTAGGTATAGATTCTGGGCCTTGCTGTGTGAAGTAATTGTTCAAGTCCTTCTGGGTTGGTCGATAGGAGGACTGTGTCGTCAGCATATCTGATTTCCGGGATCTGGTACCCGCCGATGTTAAATGAGTCAAACTCTGTGTGTTCTTGGTCATCTCTTACGTTTCTCATGATATTCTTGGCATAAATGTTAAACAGGTAAGGGGAAAGGGTACAGCCTTGTCTTACTCCTTTCTGTACTTCAAACCATTCTGATGTTTCCCCCTCTATTCTTACGGCTGCCTGTTGTTCTTGGTACAGCAGTGCGATGAGTTGTATAAGGTGGTTTGGAAATCCCATATTTTTCATAATAGCCCATAACTGCTGATGTTGTACACAATCGAAAGCTTCGGTGTAATCAATGAAACAAGTATGTAGGTCAACGTTGAATTCTCTACACTTTTCTATGATGATCCTCATGTTGAATATATGATCTCTAGTGCCTCTACCTGGTCGAAAACCCGCCTGTACTTCGTTTATTTCTGTTTCTAGCTTTTGTTGCATCCTTTTCATTATGATTTGTAAAAGTATTTTGCTGGCATGGCTTATAAGAGCTATAGTTCTGTAGTTTGTGCACAGTTTCAGGTTGCCCTTTTTTGGCAAGGGTATGTAAATTGATCTTTTCCATTCCTTGGGCCAAATTCCGCTTTGCCAGATCTTGCAGCATAATGCATGGTATATACGAGCGCTGCCTTCTCCTCCTGCCTGTATCATTTCAGCTGTTATTTCATCACAACCAGGAGATTTTCCACTTTTTAAGTGTTTGATTGCATTCCGGACTTCCTCTATGGTAGGTTCTGGTTCACGTTCCGCTTCATTCATGACGTTGTTATCTGCCGCTTTGTTTATTTCCATATACATTTCTTGACAGTACTCCTTCCATCTGTTCAGAATATCTTTACGTTCTGTTAGAGTGTCGCCTTTCTTGTCATTTATTGCTCGAGGTGATGATTTAAAGTTGCTGTTTTTCAATGTTCTTACTTCAGAAAACATATTCTTACTCAATCCCTGTTCGCGCATTTCCTCTATTTTCCTGCAGGTGTCGTTTATGTATTGTTGTTTGTCTTGTCTGACAATGAATTCGAATACTTAGGATCAATCATTAACAGCTCTGGCGACTGTGCAGTAGAAATTAAAAGAAGACTTGCAATTGCTTCACATAAACTAATACAGATGAAAAACCTATGGCAAGGCACAAGCAAAGAAACAAAGTTACAACTGATCAGAGCATGTATATTCCCAGTAGCAACATACGGCTGCGAGACTTGGACACTCAATAAAACAGTTGCAAAAAAGATTATATCATTCGAAATGAAATGCTATAGAAGGATGTTGAGAATACCCTGGACAGAAAAAAAAGACCAACAGAGAAGTACTGCACTCACTAAACGTACAGGAACATTGGCTCCTAAATACCATCGCAATAAGGATGCTGAAATTTTTCGGTCATATAAAAAGACATAATAGTCTGGAAAAAACAGTGATGGAAGGCATGGTCCCTGGAAAAAGGGGAAGGGGTCGACCTAGACGACGGTGGACCCAGGACATCACAGAGAGTCTGAACTTGTCTTTGGCTGATGCAGGTCGACTTGCCCAGAATCGTGATGCGTTCAGAGCAGCTGTAATGGAGACAACGTTCTGGAAAGAATACGTCACATGATGATGATGATACAGATAACAATTCAGAAGATATTTACAAAGAGAACCGAAAGACTCAAGAAAATGAAGAAACACTCCATTGTTGGAAAGAAACAATAAAGAACAGAATTTAAAAAAGAGGAAGATGTCAATGGATAAAGGCAAATAACTGCTATGAAAACAAAAATAGTGATTCAAATCTAAAGGAAGTCAATAGTCTTGATAAAGATACACACAAGAACATGCAGCATGTTAATTAGTAGGCCTAAGACAAGAACGCACTTCTCTTATTGATGCCCTAAGGATGAGAGTAAAGATAATCCAAACATAGGGTGAAGTTGTAACTTGTACACCATTAACTGGATCATAAATGTAATAGAACAATTTCTTGATAAAAGATCCCTTGTTTTCTATGTGTACTTTGGTCTTCCTCTTCTTCTCTTACCCTGAGATTCCAGAACAAGTACTGTCTTGTATATCTACTTTTCTCAAATTCTAGCAACTGCTTTCACCCACAAACTGAAAAAAAATTCACAAATACAAATGTAGGCTATTTGAAATAACTTGGAGCTAAGAAAGTAGCTAAATTGCTGTTTCAAAGAAAAGGGGTGGGTGCAGTAGGTTGGCCATTTTTGGGGTTTTTATTTTTTTAACAATGTTTGTCAGGCGTTATTAATTTTGACAAAGCTCAAAACCGGGTTGGTGTAGTTGGGGTTAGCTGTCTGACAAAGCTCGAAATAAGGCTCAGGTTAGGTTAACTGATTCCGTATCCAAGATCTTTTAAAAGAAGCAATGGCCGACCGCTGTATCCACAAGATCTTTTAAAAGACGCTGATTTATTTCCTTGTTTTTTTCAATTCTGATATTTTATACTGCCCGGAATTTATCTCGAACGGAAGTAAACACAAAACTGGGCAAATTTCAACAAGCTTCAACGTCTTTTATTTGCGTTTGAAGGGATTTGTTTCACATTTATCTTCATCTTTAATCGTGTTTTGTCGTATTGCCATAATGGCCGCAACCAGACGATACGTCAAGGCCTGAAATCCCATCCGCTGCAGACCCAAATAGAACAGTCCCAACTAAGATGGTTTGGCCATGTCTGCAGAATGGGAGAAGATCGGCTACCACGACAAGCATGGGAAACAAAGAGCCAGGGATCCAGACCTCCAGGACGACCCAGAGTTCGCTGGGAGGACAACATTAGACAATCTTTGAAGGACCGAGGACTAGAATGGAACCAGGCCAGGAAGAAGACAGCTGATAGAATGGTCTGGCGCTCTCTCTTCCAAACCTCTACACCTCACGGTAGAAGGGGAACGACTAAGTAAGTAAGCCATAATGGCCGGAAACACACAGGATATGTTACTAATATGTGAACAGTGAACAAACTGTGTGATCAACCATAACTTTCTTACTTTTTCTGTGTTTTTTAATGGATTACCTGTACAAAGAGAGCAGTGAAACTGTATCGTGATAACAATTTATGTTACAAGCCTTACGTAAGTCGAAGATTTTTGTTCAAAATTTCAAGTTATCTTTTTTTCCATGTACATGTTATCTGTTATAACATAAACATAACATAAAATTAGCTAGAAAGGCATATGGATTTATATTATTCATTCAATGTACTTTAATTTGATATATAGGCCTAATATGTTATACTTAACTCATGATTAGACACACATTGTCAGTAAACGTAAATTATGTAGGCCCTATGTGTAAATATTTGGGGCTTAAAAATAATTCCGTCCAGAGCTGAAAATAATTACGTACTGGAATCAGTTAAGGCTACTGTAACATAAATATGGATAGTCAGTATTGTAACATGTGTAGCTTGTCTACTGCCCTCCACAATTTTACCAAACTACCAGGCAGTGAGCGTTACATAGGAACAAATGTGAAGACATAAATTAAAATGCAGAAATACTGCATGTTTCCCTCTTTATTTATTGAAAGGATAGTAAACGAAGGTCAGCCATTTTGCCCGAACGTTATTCACGCGAACACAATGTAAAACACCCAATTTTAAACTAAACAAATTTCAACTTTAATGAACGAAAGATATCCCTTTCAACATCTTATAGGCTAGGCTAGGTCATGGTAATATCGCACCGACGGCTCCGCATAGGCCTATATTTTCGTTCCATTTACAGTTAGAGTTGGGGTTAGCGCTAAACCCAACCCTAACTGGTACGAAACTACATGCGGAGCCGTCGGCAAACGTCAATGCGATATTACTATACACAACGCCTCAAATTTCTAATTCCATAATAAATCATGCTCACATAATTTATGTTATGTGCAAACACACCGCACTAGGCCTACATACAAACACACCACTCTACAATCAAACACACCACACGGAGTCACAGTATGCCTCCTATGCACTATGCTTCCCATCGGCCGAAGAGAATAAATAAAACACAAATGTATGTTTCAAGCACTGGTGAGAAATAAAAAAGTAGGCCTAATAGACTAGACAAAACAACAGAAGTGATAGGCTTACCGGCTGAAGAATCTAAAAAGATGGAATAGAGGAGTGAAATGAATGAACTAAGCAGTGTAGCCAAGCAGTTTAAAACAGAGTTGCCAATTTTGCATTTTACGCCAAATTCAAAAATATCTTGCTTTTAAAAAAAATATGTTTGGCTTTTTTCACCTTTTTAAAAAATTGTAGGGTCAACAATTCGTTTGGCTTTTGGTGCTTTTTTAAGAACTTTTTGTTTGTTTTGTTTTTTTACATGCTACAATTGCTTTGACCAAAAGCAGTATGCATGTATTACATTTCATCAAAGAAATGCACAAAATAACGTCTGAAGCTAATATAATATACGACCCGCTATTTACGGTTGCATATTTATCTAGGTCACCATATAAACTTTTTTTTTTTTTAAAGTATCCCGTTCAACCCTCGATGGGATGGAGTTGTTGTTTGGACGAGTGAGCATAGCCATCGCAACCACGTGGAAAAGCAGTGTAATGTTATGATGTATGTATATAATCATTACCTCGTCATCTACACAAGCACACACATGTTTCAGAAGGCACTCAGTAAAAGCATGTTCAGTTTGTAGCCATGTTTATTTACAGAATATCGTACATGTCAAGATTCGCATTATATTACAATGTGTGGTTCGTACTTTAATGTATTCATATTACATCCCCCCTTTCTTGAAAAAAAAATGTGTGCAAACATTTCCAACGAAATGTTTCATGTGAGAAAGGATAAGTATGTGTAATGCTCAGTGTGAGTATATATGTCACTGTCTGTATCGGCTGGGATGTGTCACTGTACGGCCAGAACGAGTGGTGTAAAGTGCTGGTGGTTCTGCGGAAGTCCCTGGTTTAGCTTGAGTTGGTTGTGATTTCGGCCTTGGCGCTTGTTGGTTTTGTGGGGCACCAAAGTCTGGAGTTACTGCATTGTCTGTTGAAAGCATGGGAATTCTCTGTTCTGTTGTATTCTGTGGGATTTCTCTTATGTCCACTCTGTTTCGCCTCAGGAGGTTGCTGCTGCTGTCTGGTCTTAAAGTATAGCTCCTGGGTTCAGGGTTTCTGGAAATGATTGTTGCTTTCGACCATGTGTCATTGTTGTGTTTGTAGGTAGTCACATGCTGACCAGGATATAATGGTGGTAAGTCTTTAGCACATTTGTCATAGTTGGATTTCTGAACTTGCTGACGATGCTGAAGTTGATCATATGTGCTGTCTCTATGTTGTGGACGGAAGTGGACCTTAGATGGTAGGAGGTCTTTAATTCTTCTATCAAACATAAGTTCTGCTGGACTGTCGATCTTACTGTCTACCGGTGTTGTTCTCCATCTCAAGAGTGCTAGGTGTACATCCTCTGTTCTTGTTTTCTTCATGATTGACTTGATAGTTTGTATCTGTCTCTCAATGAAACCATTAGATTTAGGGTATCTAGGTGATGATGTTGTGTGTTTGATCTTCCAGTCCTTAGTGAAGTTTCTGTATGCTTGACCTGAGAAATGTGGACCGTTGTCTGATCTAATTTCATCTGGGATGCCAAACATGCTGCAATACTTCTTTGTAATGTCTGCAATAACAGCTGATGGTGAGGGTTGTGGAAGTTTCTCAATGATGGGAAATTTGCTGTAGTAATCAGCAATAATAAGATAGTCATTATTGTCGATTGAGAAAATATCAGTTCCTATAATGCTCC
Organism: Oreohelix idahoensis; assembly: GCA_024509875.1. Lineage (NCBI taxonomy): Eukaryota > Metazoa > Mollusca > Gastropoda > Stylommatophora > Oreohelicidae > Oreohelix > Oreohelix idahoensis. Next base: position 437,790 of record JAMPIV010015318.1, read on the forward strand.
AAGGGCTCAATGGTATGTCTGATGGTATGAGAGGTTCTCTGCACTGCCTATTTGCATGTTCTTGGCAAATTGAACAGTTTTTACATAGTGTTTCTATGTCCTTGTTTATCTGTGGCCAGTAAACATCTTTCTTTGCTCTCAGTTGTGTCTTCACAATACCAAGGTGACTATTATGGAGCTGTTTAAGGATGATATCGCGTTGTGTTTCTGGTACAACAATGCGATCTCCTTTAAGGATCAGACCATCTTCGATGCTTAACTCGTCCCTCATCGAGTAGTATGGACGGATGTGTGTTGGAACTTCCCTGATAGAGCTTGGCCATCCATGGTATATCAGTTCTTTGAGAGAGTTAAGGATAGGATCTCTCATTGTGTCTTCTCTGATGTGTTCAAGCCGATTATCGCTAAACTTGACACAATCAACTTTGATGTTTGGGGTAAGATCTGCTGTCTTGTTGGGGTTTGGTAGTCTGCTGAGAGCATCTGCAAGACCTATATCCTCTCCTGGGATATACTGAATATTAAAATCATAACCTTGTGTTTCCAATATCAGAGCTTGTAGTCGTGGTGGTGCTGAAGCTATTGGTTTTTTATGAATCATCTCAAGTGGCTTGTGATCTGAGAGAATTGTAAATGGGCGGTTGAAAAGAAATGTGTGGAAGCGTTTGATTCCAAAACGTACAGCTAGCATTTCTCTTTCAATGTTTGCAAGTTTCTTTTCGCCAGAACTTAATGATTTGCTTGCGTAAGCTACAGGACGAAGTTCTTTGGCATAGTGTCCTTCAGGATTTTTGTCTGGTTGCAAAAGTGCTGCTCCTAGGCCTTTCAGACTGGAATCAACCATGAGAAAAGTGGGTGCTTGCATGTCATAGTATTTCAAGCATGCATCAGATGATATGAGGGTCTTCAAGTGGTTGAATATGTGTTGGTAGTCTTCTGACCATTCATACGGAGTTTCATTCTGTAGTAGAGATCGCAAAGGTTCTGCAGCAGCTGACAAATTTGGTATGAATTGTGCTAGGAAATTGACAGCACCTAAGAATTGTTGCAGTTCCTTCTTTGTAGCTGGTGTTGGCATGTCATGAATATCTTCAACCTTTTTAGGGTCTGGTTTTACACCATTCTGGGTGTACAGCAATCCAAAAAATTGTATCTCCGTTGCCTTAATTGTACACTTTTTGCTGTTGAATGTTAGCCCATTGGCCTGTGCTACATGCATCAAGTTAATCAAGTTACGGTCGTGTTCTTGTTCTGACCTGCCGCAGACTACAATGTCATCCGCAATAGCCACTGTACCAGAACATTGCTCAACAATGTTGTCAATCTTCTGTTGAAAGATGTCTTGTGATACATTCAAACCAAATGGGAGTCTCTTGAAACAATATCTGCCGAATGGTGTTCGAAAAGTTGTAAGGAGTTGACTTTCCTCTGCTATCTCAACACTCCAGTATCCGTGTACAGCATCTAGTTTAGAAAAATATTTGGCATTGTGGAATCTGTGAGTTATCTTCCACTGTATGCATTTTGTGTGGACAGCGCTTTAGACTGTTGTTTAAGTGTTTTGGGTCAAGGCAAACCCGAAGAGAACCATCCTGCTTCAGAACGGTTGTGATACTACTACACCAATCAGAATGCTCTTCAACCTTTCTAATAACATCATTCTGCACCATCTTTTCTAGTTCTGTGGCAAGTTTCTGTTTAACATGTATAGGATACTTTCTAGGTGGGTCTATCTTTGGCTCAGCGTTGTCTTTTAAAAAGAATCTTGCCTTTCCTGGAAGTTTGCCTATTCTGTCGAACTGTTCTGGGAATCGCTGTTTAAGGTCATCTACTCCAGTGACGTGTAGAGTAAGATGTTCTTTTTTGTCAGCTTTAATGTTGTTAATAGTTACCACACTCAGCTTTTCGCACATTGGTAAACCCAAAATTGCAGGTCCTTCAACATCTACCAAGTAAAATGTTGACGATGTCCATTCAGAGTCTCTGTATAAACATTCAAGTGTTACTGCTCCGAAACAGTCTATACTTGTTCCATTGTAAGCTCTTAGCTTTGTCCTGCCACTCCTGCTTTTTACATCCCTTGTGGGAAATCCTTGCTCATCCACCTTGTCAGGCATGATCTGTCTGAATATTCTTAAGGGTAGAGTGTTACCTTGGGCACCTGTGTCTATCTTGAACCGAATATATCTTTCTTTGTGCCTTTTAATTCCTGGTATTCGGAATTGTACCTTGCAGAAAGCCTGCGTTCTCTTTGGTTCATTACTGAAAGTTAGTATCTTCACAGTATCAAATGTGGAAGGATCACTTTCTTCACGGAGTCAAGGTCCTCAGTCATCATAAAGTGTGTTTGTTTTGATGACTCTCTGCTGTGAAGGTTGTGTTGAGCACTGTCTTGTTTCCTCTTGAAACATAATTTTATCCAGTGGCCCCTCTTTCTGCAGTAATGACATGTAGAGTCTTTAGCTGGACAGTGGTTTTGTATGTGGTTTAGGCCACAACATTTACACATAGCACCTCTGCTTGTGTTGTGTTTTTCTTGTTGCTTCGAACCAGTTGCTTTGTTGTGTCTAGGTTTATAGCTTTTCACTGCATCCACCTGGGCTGCTAATGTACCTTGCTGAATTTGTTTAATGTTTAGTGCTTGTGCCTCGTGTTTCCTGCCTTCATCCAGAAGTTGTTGTAAAGTTAGTGTATCACTCTGGCTCAGTATCCATTTCTGGAACTCTGGCATTGGTGTGCTGAGAAGGATCTGTTCGATAATTCGCTCTTTTTCTTCTTCTTTGTTAAATTTGCATACACTTGTTTTCTCCTTGATGCGAGTGAAAAAATCATCTAGACTTTCACCAGGTTTCTGTCGCAGGTGGTGAAGTTCTAATCTTGCCGCTCTAAAGTTCGTGTGCTTTATTATCAGACGTTTTTCAAATTCGTCCAATATGGCTGCGGGGTCTGTCGCCGACTCCACAGGCATGGCGGTAGCAAAACTGTTGTAAATTTTCAAACCTTCATCGTCCAATGCTTCTAGGATATATGGAGTTAGGGTTTGTCCTTCCAGACCAGTGGTCTTGGAATATAGATCTATGCGTTGGCGCCATAACAAGAAAGCTTCACTCTTATCATCTTGACCGGCGAATCTCATTTGCGGTGCGTTGCGATATTGTTTCGCCGCCATGGCTGACCTCGATGACGAAAATTAGCCGAATACTGTACTCACGTGTTATCGTGTAGCTGTTTTTTGCGTCAGTCCGGTATCGACCGCTGCCACCATGTAATGTTATGATGTATGTATATAATCATTACCTCGTCATCTACACAAGCACACACATGTTTCAGAAGGCACTCAGTAAAAGCATGTTCAGTTTGTAGCCATGTTTATTTACAGAATATCGAACATGTCAATATTCGCATTATATTACAATGTGTGGTTCGTACTTTAATGTATTCATATTACAAGCAGTTATGGAGCCTGAAAACAAAAGTTCTTATCAAAATAAATTAATCAGTCAAAAAAGGTCCTTCAAAATCTAGCAATGTTTTTCATATATTTGTTGAAGGTAAGTTTCCTGGCCAATGGACCACAAAGTATATTGCACTTTCTTCACAACTGATTTCAGCACCATCAAGATCGATTTTGTCTACTCCATGCTCGTTTGTTGCTAAGAGTGATCATGTAAACAGATTTGCTGGCATTGATCTTCAGCTTCCAAAAAGTTGCAGTAGGCTGATATAGTGGTGAGAGTTTTTCGTAATCTCTTTGCTGCTAGATGTAGGTGTGATTTACCTGTCCATAAGACAATGTCATCCGCAAACATGGCTTCGTGAACATTTAGCAGTCTAGTACGTCATTTATAAAGATCGGTAACAATGTGCAACTAAGGTCTAAGCCTTGGGGGAGTCCTTCTTTAAGAGTACGTTTTGATAAGTCTTTTATTTATTTGGGTGCATAGTTATGCCACTCAGATAGCTCTGGATCTATTGGTACATTTTCTCATAAATGCCAATGTTCTGCATCTTTAAGAGCAGGCCTTTCCTCCAAACTATGTCATACGCTTATTAGAAAGTCTGTAAAGACAGCAACTCAACTTTTTCCTGAACCTTTTGAATTGGACTTCTGATTCTCAGCAGAAGTCTACTTGAAAGTTGTTGAAGGATTTTGAGGATTCCAGCACAAGTACAGTCTATTGTTAAGCATTCGTTCTGCCAGTCTGCCGATGTTGGAAGCCAGTGAGACTGGCCTGAAAATGTTTAGATCATCTTCAGGCTTTCACTTTGTTAAAATGAGTCTAATGGCTGTCTTCCAGACTTTTTGTAGTTTACCATCATCAGATTTAAATAAATAAATATATATATAAGGTATGTGTCAGGCGCTCGTGAGAAAATAAAGAAGCAGAAACTAGACAACAGAAAAACAACAGAAGTGTGTGGCTTACCGGAGAATCGAACCCAGGACCTTCCGAATGGCTCCCCTCCCAGCTACAGAAGGGAATCACACTATCCTCCCTGCCAGCTAGGCACCACATCAGATCTAGTAGTTAAGCCTTTCACTTAACTCCAAGATGTTTGATCATCTCATTTTATATCTTCTCTGGCCCAGGAGCTTTTCGTAGCAGCGTATTATTCAGGGCACTCTGTAGGTCATGGAGAGAGAAGTTTTCTTTAAGGAGTGACAAGTTTACTGAGTTCTTTATTTTTCAGAATCTAGCCAAGTGCTTTGTCAAGTACCTTCCTGTAAGTTTGGGTGATGGCATTGTGCAGGGTTGTCAATGTCTGTGTCCTCGTTGATTGTTGACAGGACGTCATCTGTGAGGAGTCAAGAGTTTTCCTATTCTGCTCTGTTGTAGATGCAGTGGGAGGTTTTCCTCGGTTGCTGGTTTTTTGTTAGGGAGATCTGGAGTAAAACAAGGGGATGGTTGCTCCCTATGTCATCAAGGACTCCCAGTGTACATTCATTCAGTATGTCTGCAGAGAGTGTAGTGAAGTCAAGCCCATTGTGAATCCATTGACCTTATGTTGGAGTATAGACGTGGATGAGGATGTGACGGTATTGCCTCCCCTGCTTTGCAGTAGTGGTCCAACTGTGGCCAAAATTCAAGAGTATCTAATATGGGTTTCAAAGGTATCTACCTTCGCACAAGATTACTCTTGGCAGAGATGTAGATAGAAGGGTGATGACACTTCTATTACAAAGGGAGTCTTCACAAGATATTCAGAATAAGCGAGAACAATACTGCTTTGGCTGAGTAAGTTAACTCTGTAGTTCTACCGACGCTTTTGTGAAGGATTTAATCACTTTTTACTTTCAGCTCGTTTAAACCCCCACCCCTGATTTACTCAGTGGAATTCTATTATTCTAGTATAGCTCTGTTTAGAGTGTGGGTAGTAATTTGACTGAGACAAACATTAAAATGATTAAATTGAAGTTAAACTTGTATAATTACAAATAAAAAATGCAATAATCACTTAAGTTTTAACAGTTGGAAAATCAATTGAATAGTTATGTATCAAGAAAAATTATCATCATGGTCTTTAAGGATTGTGAAGTGTTACAAGAAGTTCAAGTGGCAGCATAGATTTCGACTTAGCTGCCAATGAGGGTTCTGCTCCTTCTTATGGGTTGGTTCTTTTCACACTGCTCACGCTCGTCCCTGGTCAAGGTTGTCGGGTGTAGCTCGTTTCTCAGAAATGTCAAGGAGAGCCTACCACGTGGGTCCTTCGTCTTAAAGCTTAGGCCACTGTTCCCTTCTTGTTCCAGAGATAATACTTTCTGCTGGTACCACCAATAACTATGGTAAAAGAATAGAACGAAACGCTCTTCTGAGTATGGCGTTTTCCACCCCATAGTTATGGGTTCCTATCTGCCCATACCACCATCCCAATTAACTCAGACTTTACCCTCGATGAGAATTAACTTTAATCCCTCGGGATAAAATTTCTTTACATTTAATTAAATAGGATAGCTTTCAAAGTTATTATATATTTAAATGAAAAGGTTAATAATACCGATAGAGTCTGTTTACATATTCATCTCCACTGATTGAAAAGTGTTCACAATATAAATTGAATATGTTTTCATTTATGTTAACACTGATTGAAAAGTTTGAAAATTACATTAACTTTAAAATGAATATTTTCACATAGACATTTACACTGGTTTAAAGCTTGAAAACTTACATTAATTTAAAGTGAATATGTTTAAATGATCATTTACACTGCTTTGACAATGTAATTATTATACATAGAATATACATCATTTCTTTCATCTTTCCCTCCCTGCTCCATATGAAACCTGGAACTACTTTATGCTTTTAGTTTTCTTTACGAAACTATCAATAAAGCAATCACCAGCCTGTGCAGTGGTGGTTCATGAATCATCATTCTACACGCTGAGGTTGCCAGCTCAAATGACTGTGACATCCACTAGCGAGTTTCACATATTAAACTTCACATGGTAATATATATATATATATGTATGTATGTATGTATGTATGTATGTATGTATGTATGTATGTATGTATGTATGTATGTATGTATGTATGTATGTATGTATGTATGTATGTATGTGTATATATATATATATATGTATATATATATATATATATATATATATATATATATATATATATATATATATATATATGTGTGTGTGTGTGTGTTAGTTCACATATTAGTAATAAAATATGAAATGTAAGTCACAACTTACACCAATCCTGGCTCACAGACTTTTTTGCTCAGATGAATAAAAGAGACCTGAATCGGCCTCTTACACCCGTCTGGGGTGTCGTTAATTTAGTAAGTTCCCTCTCTGACTTCGTATGTGGTCCTTCAGTTTCCTCAGTCCCGGTTTCCTTATTTAAACAGTTAGAGATTTCCTAGGCTATATTGTAAGTCCTGATAAATACTCCAATAAAAGGTGTCCGATATTTTAAGAAGGAATTCTGAATTCTAATTCTTCATTGTTGCAAGGTCTGTTAACTTGGCGAGCGATTTCTCAAGTGAAATAGATTGAGAAAAAGGTCAGATTATATCCCCTGCCTTCCCTCGCCTTCGTTTGTTATGAGCTATCAAAAAACTCCAATCATATTCAAACAGGCGGGTTATGGGGTAATTTCAAAATATTCTACATCGGATAATTTTGAACGTAAGGCAGAGGTAAACTCTCCCATATATTGTAAAAAGATGTCCGATGCCCTTGTGTACAAACTTACAGACAGATCGGTAAACTCATACAACAGAGTGTTCAAAATGTAACCATCATAACTTGATCAGAAAGTATTTTTGTCATAACAAGTAGGACGGGAAACGCTTTTGTCATAAGTCTCCGCCGCGTACACGAGATCTTGTGCTAATCTTAGCCAAGCTGTTCCGCTCCCTTGGGACTGCAAGTAATTATCTCAGCAAATCTGTGTAGTGTCAAGCAAATGTGATTACTATCACCTACAGGGAGTGTTAAGCATTTCGACAATACTCAAATATCTGCTACACATAGCAGAAAAGAAACGAAGAAAGAAAGAAAAGTGCGACAATTGAAAGCAACAATAATAAAAATCAGTACCACAAATGTACCGATACTGCCGGGGTGAAACAAAGATCGATAGGGCCGCCCCGTTCTGTCACAGAGGAGCATTGCACTATAACAGATTGCTGATGCTACACAGTTCCTCTATGCGGTTGCCGATGTAGTTCCTATCTTTGTATCCTAAGGATGGTATATGCACATTAACTTCTTCTGCTGTGCTAGTTTTTTTTTCTTTTTGGGGAGATCTATGTTGTGGATGTTGATTTGGCTTTTGGAATTTGAAGGACAGTAGACATTGAACAGAGCAAACCGCAGTCCATTGCGCCACAAATTTGTCTCTTGGGTATCATTCTCATTCCTTTTGTTCTGAACTTTTTCTTGGGCATTGTTCATTTGAAACGTTACAATACCTCTACACTTATCATATTTGCATTTGTACATGAGATCTCTTGAAGCTGTTGATGCTGCTGAAGAGTCACTCAAACTGAGAGAGGTAATCGGATACACACAAACGAATAGACGGGGATTTGGGCATGGTGACATCTGCTGGTGGTCCAAGGCATCAAGCAGGGAACGCAGAGACATGGTAGTTCAGGAGATACGAGGAGCTGAGAATGATAAGAGGGTGCTAAAAGCAGTGCAGCAAGTCCAACAAGGCCAATGGACTACATGGGAAGGAGCCCTGCAGAGATCCTTGACATGGAATGATATATGGCATATGGCACCTCTTAGGCTCAGCTTCGTGGTTAGATCAATGTATGACCTGCTGCCGTCGGCCACCAACCTTGTGAAATGGGGAAAGTCGGATGATGAGCAGTGCCCCCTGTGCCAGGGGAGGCAGACACTTGAACACGTGCTCTCAGCGTGTAAGGTGGCATTAGGGCAAGGACGATACACTTGGCGCCATAACAAAGTGCTAAATGAGCTTGCTGCGACAATAGATCAGGCAAGAATGAAAGCGAATAGCAAAGTCCGGCCAGACACCACAAACACATACTTTCTGAGGGCAGGAAAGTCAGCACACCCCAAACCGAGTAAACCTGGTAGCAGTTTACCATCTCTTCTTGACTGTGCAAACGACTGGGAGATGGCGGTAGACCTACCTGGACGGGGGGCATATCCAGAGAGTATCAGAAAATCGCGGAGACGGCCGGATATAGTGCTTCATTCTTCAGCAACGCTTCAGGTCATACTGATTGAACTGACCGTGCCATTTGAATCCAGATTAGACGAGCAACATTCATTCAAAGCGGCCAAATATAGCGATCTAGCCGCGGATCTGAGACACGATGGATTCAGTGCAAGGGTCATGGCGGTTGAAGTGGGCGCAAGAGGGCTTGTGGCTGCATCAATGTATGATTTATTGAAACTGTTGGGGTTGAAGGGACAGTCTAGAACAAGGGCACTGAAGAGGCTTAGCGAAACTGCCGAAAAGGCATCAGGCTGGCTGTGGAACAACCGCAGTGGGCAATGGAGATCGTGACGGTAAACGCTGCGGTACAGAAAACACCAAAATTTTTCTAAGTCCACAGCGCTGAGTTTATATGGTGTACTAGTGAGGGGGCTGCGACTCTGGGGCTACAGGCGATGTATACTATAGGGAGTGTGTCAGGTACAGAATTTCAGTGGCGTGCGGCGTGCAGTGGCTAAGGTTCGTCGGCTGCGCGCTCGTGTCTCAGTGTGTGTCCTTAGTTGTGAAGGGCGACGGAACGAACGGAATAATTTGTCTTTTCTTTGTTACTTTCACAATTGCCCCCACGGCTGGCGTTGTGGATTAAAAGTTGCTACCGTAAGTGAAATGGGTTCATTTTCGATAAAAGACAACAGGAAGCTGAGACGCTTGGGAGTCATGACCCAAGTGGGCCCGCCCCCCTTAGAGTGTAAAGGAGTAATCGGGCCGAAACACTTGTCAGATGGGGGACTGCTTCTGATGATCAGATTGCTTCCTGTTGTATCGCTCTGTAAAGAGTTTCCTATCATGATATCGGATGTTCTTTATTAGTTAGAAGTGTTTCCTGTATTAGTGCAATGTGGATATTGAGTTCGTTTAGCTGTTTTCTTAGCTTCAGAGATTTTGGTCTCAGTCCAGAGATTTTCACCTGGAGAACTGTACTGTTTGCCCCTTGTAGCTGAATTTTCGCTCATGGTAGTCGAGGGGCGAACTACCCAAAGCAGACCTTTTATGAGGCGATGTCCGAGCTCATGTGTTTTAGTTTTACTTGGCTTCTTCATGTTTTCACAAATGGGGACCCAAAGATGCAGCAATAGAGAATGCAGTCAGCGACCCTTAGCTTGACTGCTTGCATCAGGGTCAACGAACCAGAGCTGACTAGACCCTACTCCACCTCCAAATGGTGGTCCCGGAAACAGGCTGCATCACTGCAGTCTGGCTGAGAGAGTAGGGATCCAAGCGGGAAGGCAAACCTGCTCCCAAAAAATTCCATGCTAAAGTCGGATGTGTCGGCCGCACGGTGCAGATTTTGCAGCTTCGCTGTAAACTGACACAACGCGACTAACGTCTTTTTCAGGACGAACAAGGAAGAAGAAGAAGTTTTCTCAAATTCTTTTTTTTTGGAGAGGGGGGGGGGATGTTTTTTTCTCGAGGTTTCTTGAAAACCCAGAGGAGTGTTCCAACTCATCAGGTCATAGGAAAAAGCTCAACAGTTTTCCCTAGCTTGCTGGTGTTTTTGAGTTAAAAGTGTCGTTCTGTAATGTTGTGATTAAGTTTTGTGATGAGATTTTAGTTACCAATACTGGTGGTCATTATGTTATTTTTCTCTTGCAAAACTGGTCAGTTCCCCGTGCCAAGTTTCCCAGTACAAAAGTATCTCTCAATTCCAAAGATTTGTAATTTTCAAGCTTTAATATATGCAGTCTCTGTAGGGATCACCATTGTGCAATCCCTCCCACCGAATGGCTTGCTGGGTGTCTGGTTTTTACCGCTGTATGTCAGCTTCTAGGAGTGCCCTAGTGCTTCTTGCTTAGTCAGAGGGTTCATCACATTATCCACCTAGGTGCCTTCACAAAAGGATCTTTAGTAATGGCTCGATGAGTGGGGATTTGCAGTTTTTAGATGTGGCAAAGAGGACCCTAAGTAATGTAAGGGTGCTCAGTGTAGTTTAGCCAGTCCGTCAAGACTACCACAGGGGGAGGGCTGCTTCTTTCTGTAGCTTCTGGGAGCCATATACTGAACCTGACAGCTCACGGTGGACCAGTCGATTTGAGCCACTGCTGCAGAGCAACAGTGTGACTGCTCTCTTCCAAAAGATGCCACCAGTCTTGGGCAGTCTGAAGACATGAAATGCAGAGTTCTTCATGAATTTAATTTAGAGAACGGCTTAGGATACGAAATGGAGTGTGATGGCTGGTTTTCTGCCCTATAACCATAAAGAGATGCAGGACAAATTGAAAATATTTGATGAGAGGTGAAGTAAAATCTGTGAGATAATCGCTTATTTCAGTAAGATTTTAGTCTTATGATGAATAAATACACCAGCCCTCAGGTGTCTGACTAGTTTCATCTTCAACGCCAGTAGGGCGATGCCTTTTATGCAGTGGGAATGCTAAGAAAATGACCCGCCGTAAAAATCTAACACGCTTTTAGTTTCGGTTTCGAAAAACGTACAATAAACCTTTTAACATCTCGCCGATCTGATGAACGAAACGGGGGAAAAGCTTGTAATTAACGACTTGCCAGAACTGTGAGACCAAACTGGCGTTTGAATTAACGTAATATGATAACTTTAACACTAACATTTGTAGTAATTCGGACATTTCTCAGTAGTAAGAATGAGACGATTGTAATAATTAACGCAAAACACTACCAAAGTTTTGAAAAAAAAAACCCTCTTCGCTCTGCACGCGGTCTCTTTAATATATACACGCTGTGGGCAAAGCCAGCAAAGGCAAACACACAGACAATTTTTCATTTCCTTCTAGCGGTAATATTCTGACGTCACTCAAACTAGTTGGTTTATTTGAATAGTGAGGAAAATGTTAGAGACGGGGGGAAGATGACCGACTTGTGTAAAAAGTTAATTTTGACGATTGACAGTGACAAAAGTGAAAATCTAAACCATACTGAAACTGACCATAGAAATCATATGGTAGTATAGCTTAGAGTCCCCTGAGCAAAAATATGTTGTAAAAAATATGGTAGTCCAAGTTTTAGCCAAGTTATTGAGAAAATACTAAATGTCTACGAACGCTTGACCGGACAGACTGTTGTTCTTGCTCGTTACACATAACGTTATTGGGGAAGCTAGTTTAAAAAAAGAGGCATTGTAGAAATTCAAATTCTATTAGTTGGTATAAGAGTATAGGAGTAAAAGGGGAGAGATAGGAAAATGGTTAATTAAAACGAAACATCTTTTTCTATTGGCATAACTAACGCAGACTGACCAATGGACTACGAGGCACATAGTTTGTTTGGAATTGTTTTGTTTTTTTCAAAACTAAATTCAAAAAGTTGTAGTAGTGCCTGCTTTCATTGGTCGGCTCTAATAGATATTGGCAAGAGGCATAGTGATCTCGTGGCCATTTGACTAGAAAATGTTATTCAAACAATTACGTTGAGATCAGATGTGATAACTTGTAAAATTAAATACTAATTCACTATCTGGACGGGGCAGAGCAAAACTGAGGCCATATTCTTTGCCAGTCAACGTTATTTGTGACATATTTCTTTGAACTAGGGGTAAGAATGCTTTATGTATTTACATGCTTGATTAAAACTGAAAAAGTCAGATACTGCTGTTGAAAAGTGAAGGACATGCCGGAAGCAAACATTATTGAGTCCTCACATTGAACTGTATTTGACTGTTGCATATTATTATGATTTTGTATTAATATTTTGTATTGGAAATGTTAGGAAGCCTCTGTGTTCTATGACCACTTTTCAACATGCCTAGAGCGTTTATAAGTTAGAAAAGAAAAGAAAAAAAAATCATATAAAAGGAGATGTGGTTACTCCACGTTATTGCATTGAAGCAAACTATGTAAAAGTACAGTGGCGTATCTGCCATAGGGACCTGTGGTGTGGTCACAGAAGGGTGTGAGTCATAAATTAGGGGCTGATGCACATGAATGCACAAGAGGCTGACCCCATACCGTCATGTATATATAGGGATAAGAAGTTGTGATCAGGTTGAAAAGGCCAGGGTGTCTTTTTATTGCAGAGTTTTTATTTCCTGTTACCATCCGGTGACAGGAAACCTGATGAGTGGGTGTAAAGTCTCCATTTTAAAGTTTAAGCTGTCAACTGATAGCCTGAAGGAGCTTACGTGTGGTTGCTGATCTACATTGTCTCCACATTGACATACTGACTTATATTCGACCGATCAAGAATCCCAGGTGACAAGTTATCAGCTGGGACCTCTGACATTTCATCCTAAGAAACTAGTTCCTATCAAAATAACATTGAATTATATGGGGCTTGATGAAAACAACAGCTCCTCATAACAAATGACAATCACTAGCAACTATTAAAGTATTAGTCTGTGAATACACCTACAGGAACTCTATATTAACATATATTCATAGGACCAAGAGTCCATATTTTTAGTAACAGCATTATATGTAAATATATTTCCTCATTTCAAAGACCTGTCCAAAAGAAGTTGGCGGGACAGGCAGATTAAATTGTATAAAGAAAAAAACATTCACATTTTAAAAGAAAACTTTAACCACTGTCTTATTCATTTTATTATAGTGAGTTAAAGTGTATTGTGTTGATGTACCATCATCTTCATTTCACCCCTAGACACTAGAGACATCATACACCAGCCACTAGAATCAACATACGGACTGTGTGAGATCTAGGGAGGTAGCGTTAGGTTCCCTGATACAATATATCATCATCATCATCATTCCTTTTATAGTCAGGGACCTACATGTGCTTGACCTCACACAGTTAACACAGACACAACTATCTTTCTTGTTAGGTATCACATCTTAACCTCCCCAGCAAAATTACATTTGCTACAAGAGGTCACAACAAGTGGTGTCTGAAAATATACAGGGACATATGAGAATAAATGCAGGAAACAACAACATTATTGCACGCGAAGAAACACCCCTACAAAATGTTGGATCATACAAATATCTAAGCAGCAATAAAGACAATGTGTAAGGGACAGACATTTTTCTCAGTGATGGCTATAAGACTCACCACATACCTCCTGGAGAATGGATACATAGACACTACCATCCAGAAAGGAGGTATCCCAGGTACACCGAACGAACGAACGAACGAACGAACGAACTTTATTTTCAAAGGGTTGAGAATTGGGCACGCAGGCCCGTCTGACCGAGTCACCTTTCATACAAATTTACAAACATTTACATTCTGACGTTGTAAAGGAAAGTCAGCACATATTAACATTAATTACCGAACCAAATACAAAATTATCATAGATAGCAGATAAATAGATTTATCGAGTACCGCAAATACAAACATTCTCTTCAGGAAAGTGACAAATAAATGTGCAGTTTTAAATGACTGTGCAAATGACTGGGAGATGGCTGTAGACCTACCTGGGCTAGGGGCATATCCAGCGGATATCAGAAGATCTCCAAGACGGCCAGATATAGTGATGCATTCTTCATCATTGCACCAGATTATAATGATTGAGCTGACTGTGCCATTTAAATTCAGATTGGACAAACACCACTCCTTCACAGTGGCCAAGTATAGTGCTCTGGCCACGGACTCGATGGGTTTCACTGAAAGGGTCAAGGCTGTTGAAGTGGGCGCAAGAGGTCTCGTGGCTGCCTCAGAGTATGATCTACTGAAACTGTTGGGTTTGAGGGGAAAGTCATGAACAAGGGCACTAAAGAGGCTCAGCGAAACTGCAGAAAAGGCATCGTGCTGACTGTGGAACAACCACTATGGGCTGAGGAACTCGTGCAGTAATTGTTTTCAACATAGGGGTTACTTTCACAATTGCCTCCAGCTGGCAGAAAATAAGAGTGAGTTTTAAAGCTGCAATCAAGGTGGAGTGGGTTCAATTCTCTGCATAAGACAACTGGAGGCTGACACTTGGGAGTTATAAGCCATGTGCGGCCCCCCCCCCAGAGTGTAAGGAGATAAAGGGGCAAAAACACTTGATCGAAAGGATGGGGGGGGGGGGGGTGCACTTCTAATGATCAATTTGCCTCGTAGTGGTATTGATGGTATTGTATGATGATGATGGTACTACATGTAAATTGTATGAGGCCAGCTGTGAAGGCTCCTGAGATAAAATGTAATTGAGAATTGTCAGAAGGCCTTTCTTGCTACCACTACGACCTCACACTTAATTTTTTTTTTTTTTTAATGAATGTAGCTGCGTAAAGTGTCTAGGGTTATGATGTGTACTGTGGTGTGATAGTTATAAATATACCCATAGATATTTAACAAGACTAATAAGATTAACAAGTGTTACAATACACTGAACTAACTCACGTGTGTAAAGTTTTTGATATAATTATATTACATTTATTTGTTCTGGATCAAGTTTTATTTTGACCAGAACTTGTTTTAAAAGAAGGATTTAAAATTTATGAAAATTATGCATGGAATGTTACATAATAAATGCAAAAGTGTACATATTTAAGTACTAGAATAGTTAGTTTTATTAAAATGTTCTGGTAGTCAGCTACTAGGGAGGATATTTATTGTCTGTGCTGTTGGGGTGGTCTCATCACACCTGTCTATATTGACTACATAGTGTCCAGAAAATGGTGGGAATTTTTATGGGGTATCTGCAACTTAATGGGGTTGGTGAATATCCAGCAGACCAGAGGCTCACTCATCTGGTATTTGTAGCTCTGGTGCTGAAATCAGGTGGTCCCACCTCTCCGTGCTGGCGGGCAATAATGGTGGTCTCTGTCACAAGGACTGCACAGATACACTTGTGTAAATCACCACCCGAGTAGATACTGCTTCGTTGACGACAGAAACTCGCAGCTCAGATTATGAATAATTAACACAGAAGTGCTAGCAAAACTCAGCTGAGCTGCTGGCTATAGGATGGCGTCCCTAAATTTAACTCACTGTCTTTCATATGGGAAAACACCACACTTTAAAATCTGTGTCTAACACTGAACAATTATTGAAGAATGACCCCAAATGCGCTCTGAGCGCTAATGATATGATTGTCTGTGGCCAATCACTGCCGAGGTTTATTTTTAATTTCAAATTTCCTCACTAAAGTCATTTCAGTCAAGCTTCAGTCACGTATGGATGGTTATCTGTTAGTCTGTCCGTCTCTACTTGTGTTTCTACAAAATTGTGCTCGATTTTTGACCCAACCGTTTCTCTCCCCTTCAAATTTTTTGTTGTAAAAAGTTATATTTAGACACAGCTACCACCAATGTCCCTTCACTTCTATGCCAAGTAAATTTGAACACCTGCGTCCCCAAGGTCGTGTTTTTGTGTGCAAATAACGATATGTTAGATTCAATGCAGTCTGTGGCTGATGTAAACTACACTGTCTTTTGTCATTATTTTCAATATTATCTATCCGTCTGTAAAATTAAGACCATATTCGTTCACTGCTCAGAATAGGCCATCTGGCCAGCTAATTTTTATATTCCTAACATTAATATTAAGAAAAATTTACTTTTTAATTTTTTTGTAATTTTTTTCAGACATCTGCGTTCTTCCGCTCAAATTCAAATCAAGCGCTTGGTATCGCAAAACGTCCAATTCCGTACCTCGTGTCAATTTGGGGGACTTGAATTTTTTTACTTTCATCCATTTCCCCCCCCCCCCCCCAATTGCGTCTCTTTAGCCTTTCCAGTCATATTTTTTTTTCCTTTTTGATCCTCCGTTCCCCTCCGGTCTAGCAAGTCAAATTTATGGAGGGTGATGACCCGCGGTCTAGGCGATCATGTACATCAGCAGCCTACGCATTATGTTTTTATCCTTAAATGTTATCCTTGGAGGAATTTTACCGTTGTATCTCTGTCAATTTCACTACACATCTCCCCACCTGAAAACATGCCTATGGCAAGTTCCAAAACCAGCGATACACATAGGTAAAATTACTCCTCCCGTCTGCCATTACTCTAATTTTGATCACAGGGGTGCCGACTGAGGAAATCTGCACCGACATTCAATTTGCCTGGGATATATTGGATACTAAACTGATAAGGTTGAAGCAATAAAGACCACCTCAGCAATCTTGCGTTTTCATGCTTAGCCTGAGACAAGAACACGAGAGGCTGATGATCCGTCTCCACCACAAATGTCCTACCATACAGATAGATTTGAAACTTCTTTATTGCCCAGATTAATGCTAAACATTCTTTTTCGCTTGTGGAGTATCCTTGTTCCGCCTTATTCAATTTGCGGCTTGCATAAGCGACTGGTTTCAGTTCCCCATCAGGTGAAGATGATCTTTGCAACAAAGCCCCTCCTAGTCCCACATTACTTGCATCGGTTCTTAAGACAAAGTCCTGTGTCAAATCAGGCAGTTTGAGAATAGGCTTGCTAGTGAGTTTTTCCTTTAACTCTTGGAACGCTAATTCACATTGTGCAGTCCAAATAATATTATCTGGAAGTCCCTTGCGAGTCAGATCAGTCAGAGGAGCACAAATGGCGTTAAAATTTTTGATGTATTTCTGATAAAATCCGCATAACGACACGAATGATCGCACGTCCTTTTTGGTTTGCGGCCTAGGTGCTCTCTGCAGTTTTTCCAAGTTCTTAGGATCAGGGGTCATATTACCCTGATATACAGTGTGCCCCAAGAATTCCAACTCTTTGCATCCAATACAACATTTTGTTGGCCTAGCAGTTAAGTTCGCCTCCCGAAGTCTATCAAACAACATCTCCAGAGCTTCAATGTGTTCTTCAAATGTCTCTGTGGCGACGAGAATATCATCCATGAAATTTGTGATACATGGGTTATTCAGGGGGTCCAACAATTTTCGCATCATCCTTGAAAACACACTCGGAGCATTTTTCAGTCCGAATGGTAGCATATTGAATTCATAATGTCCATCCGAAGTGCTAAAAGCCAAATAAGGTCTCACTTCAGGCTTCACTGGGATCTGGTAATAGCCTTTACTAAGATCCACTTTTGAAAAGTATTTTGCCTTGTTCAGTCTGGCAAATAGCTGTTTTGTGTCTGGTAATGGATCCACTTGTCCTTCTGTGACAGCATTCAGTTTCCTGTAATCTATGCACAGTCTGTGTTCCCCAGACGGTTTCCTCAACAAAACGACACTAGAACTAAAAGATGATTCACTGTGCGAAATAATCCCCTCCTTCAATAAATAATCTATTTCTTCCTTTAATGCCTTCTCCTTCGCGAACGGAATAGAATAGGCTCTCATACAGATTGGGTTTGAGTCTACCAGTTTCATGTCATACTGTAGCAAATTTGTATGGCCTGGTTTATCT
Organism: Oreohelix idahoensis; assembly: GCA_024509875.1. Classification (NCBI taxonomy): domain Eukaryota; kingdom Metazoa; phylum Mollusca; class Gastropoda; order Stylommatophora; family Oreohelicidae; genus Oreohelix; species Oreohelix idahoensis. The sequence goes on from JAMPIV010015318.1 coordinate 455,693, forward strand.
GTTAATACATCTGTATGTTCCTCCAGAACTTGTTGAACTCTCTCCCTCTGGTTTTTAGTCAGGTGCTTACTGACTTTTACCTGTGCTGCTGTTTCACAAGGATGTAATGGGTATTCATGTGAGGTGAGTGGTTCTTTTTGCATCTGGGTTGCAATAGCCAAGGTCAATAAGGGGGTGCTTTCCTGGAGTGGTCTGTCCAGATACTTCTTTAACAGGTTTACATGATAAACTTTTTCCTTCCCCTTTTTGTCAATTTTATAGTTTGTTCTAGACACCTTCTCTAGAACCGTATATGGACCTTGCCAACCAATTTGTAATTTATTCTGGCTTCCCGGTAGTAGAAGCAGCACCTTCTCTCCGACTGCCAGTTCCCTGTCCTTTGCCTTCCTATTAAAATATGCTGCATGTTTCTTCCTGGCTTGTTTCAAATTATCATTTGCCAGTTTCCATCCAGCTTTCAAACGAGTGGTCAGTTCGTTCACATATTGATACGATGAGGTAACAGTCTCTTCCGCCTTCTCATCTGTCCAGGTCCTTAATAGGGCTTCTAATGGACCTTTTATTGGCCTCCCAAATAGCAGAGTTGCGGGAGCCATCCCGGTTGAACTATGTGGTACCTCCCGGTACGCAAACAATGCGGCGGGCAGGAATTGATCCCACAGATCCGGTTTTTCGTGTGCCAGCTTTCTCAGGATAGAAATGAGAGTCCCATTGAACCTCTCTACCTGGCCGTTCCCTTGTGGATGGTACGGACTACAATGAAAGTGCCTGGCTTGAAATAGCTTAAAAACTTCTTCCGTTAGTTTCCCCTTGAACTGAGAACCATTATCCGTCAAGATTTGATGCGGGAATCCTAATCGGGTAAATATTGTAAGTAGTGCCTCTGCTACATGTTTTGAATCAATTGATGGCAGGGCTACCGCCTCTCCCCACATAGAACAAGTGTCCACCAGAGTAAGGATGTAACTGTTCCTCCTCTTGGTCCGAGTGAGAGGTCCTACAATATCCACTGCAACCCTCTCAAAAGGTGTTCCCACTATGGGCATTTCCCCTAGAGTTGCAGGGGCAGTCCAGTGCTTTGGAGCTACCCTTTGACATTCTGGGCAGGATTTGACATATCTTTTTATATCCTCCGTTATCCCTGGCCAGAAGTAATGACAAGCTATACGCTGTCCTGTGGCGCTGATCCCCATGTGACCACTGAAGGGGATTGCATGTCCGAGTTCCATCACTTTCTCTCTATATGCAATGGGAAGAACCAGCTGGTTGTGACCATTTGTTCCAGTTCCGGCCTTCCTGTATAAGAGTTTGTTCTTCATGAAATATTCCCCCTTGCTCGGAGGTGTGTGGCATTTGGGTAATTTTTTAAAACATGGCTGGAGTGTCCTATCCTCAGCCTGCGCCTTCCTCATCTCCTCTGGATGAGCGTTTATAGGTTCACCTTCTTCCTCCTTCTTCTGTGACCTGGTCTGCACTGTCGCCATGATCACAGGTTTCTCGGGATTCCCCAAGAAGACGTATCTACACCCCAATATCAGAGGGTAGATTGGTTCATCTATCACTGCTGCTCTGATTTCTCCTTCCACATAGCGAGTTTTCACCGTTATCCTTGCGATGGGAAGTGTCATGAGTGGTATGTCCTTAGTCGCCCCTTGTATTTCCACTGTTTCTGTGGTATACTGACTTGGGTCCACTAGGCTAGACTTCACAACTGAATCATAATCCAAACCTGTATCATAAAGGCACCTTATGGTGACCCCATTACAAATAACATCCTCACAAACTGGGGGGTGATAAGGTTCCTGTTGTCCCTTAGGATTAACCTTTAATCTTTGCGTCCCCGACTTCATTGCAGCAATGTTTGAAGGTTTCCTTCTACAAAATTCGGTGTTATGGTTATCCTTCTTGCACCATTTACACCATCTTTTTCCTTGGTTCAACGGTTTTCTTTCATTGAACTTTTGGTCATTGAACTGTGAGTTTCTGTCGCGATAGTCATTTCTTGGCCGCTCAAAATTTGTCCTACCTTTATTTCCCTGCTCTCTATTATCAAATTTATTAAATTGCTGTGGAGCTTTAAAATTGTCTATGTGCTTCTTTTTAGCACCACTTACCTCTGCCTGGGCTGCCTGATACCTCTCAGCAACATTTAAAATTTCCCCCAACTTCTCTGCACCTTGTTCCATGAGAAATTTTCTCATGTCTGGAGCCATGGACTCTCTCAATTGCTCAATCATGATCATTTCTTTAAGATCTTGGGTCTTCCCCAGAGCCGTCCATTTCTCCAAATAGGTTTCTAGTCTGGCAGAGAATTGGTGGTATGTCTCCCCAGACAACAGTTTGGCATTTCTAAATTTCTTACGATAAAATTCACCATTCTTCTCGTACCTTAATAACAAAGCCTGCTTTAACATGTCATAATTGTCTTGGTCTTCCCTGTTCATTTTGGCAAATACTTCATAAGAAGCACCCCTCAATCCCTGTGATAGCTTTAAACTCCACCTCTCTCTCTCTAACCCATATGTAGTAGCTAATAACTCAAAACGTCCCAGGTACCCCTCTATGTCATCGTCTTTCTCAACAAAATGGTCTAAATGAAACCCCATAGCTGAGTTTGAGGCTCCCATACTGGGCGTAGCATCTGAGGCAAAAGGGCTGGCACCATTTTCAGGGGCCGGGCCTTGTAATTCCAGCTCCCTTAGTCGTAATTCGTGCTCCCTCTGCAACCTTCTATCTTCAGCCTCCCTTTCGGCCTTTTTATCTTCTGCCTCCCTTTCGGCAGTCAACCTTTTTTTCTTCTGCCTCCCTTTGCTGTCGTTTTTCTTCTGCCTCCCTTTGCTGTCGTTTTTCTTCTGCCTCCCTTTGCTGTCGTTTTTCTTCTGCCTCCCTTTCGGCAGTCAGCCTTTTTTCTTCTGCCTCAATCTGCAGCCTCTTAATTTCTCTATCAGCCTCAATTTGTAACCTCTTCTCTTCAGCTACCTTTCTATCTTCCCTTTCAATATATTTATCACATTCAGTCGTTACGTATTGAATTAAAATTTGACCATCCATCCCCATCTCCTTCGCAGTGAGCACAGCAGCTGATCTAAACTTTGCTAGCTCAGCCATACTTTTCAGACAATATAATAATATACAAGCTAAGTACTTCTTATGACTATAATCTAACTAATTCTAACTAACCAGTTAACTAATTAATTATTACTGGCTGTGAAGATTCACCAACTTTTATCTGCAGGGACACTTTTACTTTTAAAGGAAATTTTACAATTTATTTCCCTACTTTTATTTCTCCCACCAGGAGATCTTAATATTACTGTTGGGCTAATTATCCCTGGACAAGACCCCAATATATGTAGTGGTATTGATGGTATTGTATGATGATGATGGTACTACATGTAAATTGTATGAGGCCAGCTGTGAAGGCTCCTGAGATAAAATGTAATTGAGAATTGTCAGAAGGCCTTTCTTGCTACCACTACGACCTCACACTTAATTTTTTTTTTTTAATGAATGTAGCTGCGTAAAGTGTCTAGGGTTATGATGTGTACTGTGGTGTGATAGTTATAAATATACCCATAGATATTTAACAAGACTAATAAGATTAACAAGTGTTACAATACACTGAACTAACTCACGTGTGTAAAGTTTTTGATATAATTATATTACATTTATTTGTTCTGGATCAAGTTTTATTTTGACCAGAACTTGTTTTAAAAGAAGGATTTAAAATTTATGAAAATTATGCATGGAATGTTACATAATAAATGCAAAAGTGTACATATTTAAGTACTAGAATAGTTAGTTTTATTAAAATGTTCTGGTAGTCAGCTACTAGGGAGGATATTTATTGTCTGTGCTGTTGGGGTGGTCTCATCACACCTGTCTATATTGACTACATAGTGTCCAGAAAATGGTGGGAATTTTTATGGGGTATCTGCAACTTAATGGGGTTGGTGAATATCCAGCAGACCAGAGGCTCACTCATCTGGTATTTGTAGCTCTGGTGCTGAAATCAGGTGGTCCCACCTCTCCGTGCTGGCGGGCAATAATGGTGGTCTCTGTCACAAGGACTGCACAGATACACTTGTGTAAATCACCACCCGAATAGATACTGCTTCGTTGACGACAGAAACTCGCAGCTCAGATTATGAATAATTAACACAGAAGTGCTAGCAAAACTCAGCTGAGCTGCTGGCTATAGGATGGCGTCCCTAAAATTAACTCACTGTCTTTCATATGGGAAAACACCACACTTTAAAATCTGTGTCTAACACTGAACAATTATTGAAGAATGACCCCAAATGCGCTCTGAGCGCTAATGATATGATTGTCTGTGGCCAATCACTGCCGAGGTTTATTTTTAATTTCAAATTTCCTCACTAAAGTCATTTCAGTCAAGCTTCAGTCACGTATGGATGGTTATCTGTTAGTCTGTCCGTCTCTACTTGTGTTTCTACAAAATTGTGCTCGATTTTTGACCCAACCGTTCTCTCCCCTTCAAATTTTTGTTGTAAAAAGTTATATTTAGACACAGCTACCACCAATGTCCCTTCACTTCTATGCCAAGTAAATTTGAACACCTGCGTCCCCAAGGTCGTGTTTTTGTGTGCAAATAACGATATGTTAGATTCAATGCAGTCTGTGGCTGATGTAAACTACACTGTCTTTTGTCATTATTTTCAATATTATCTATCCGTCTGTAAAATTAAGACCATATTCGTTCACTGCTCAGAATAGGCCATCTGGCCAGCTAATTTTTATATTCCTAACATTAATATTAAGAAAAATTTACTTTTTAATTTTTTTTGTAATTTTTTTCAGACATCTGCGTTCTTCCGCTCAAATTCAAATCAAGCGCTTGGTATCGCAAAACGTCCAATTCCGTACCTCGTGTCAATTTGGGGGACTTGAATTTTTTTACTTTCATCCATTTCCCCCCCCCCCCCAATTGCGTCTCTTTAGCCTTTCCAGTCATATTTTTTTCCTTTTTGATCCTCCGTTCCCCTCCGATCTAGCAAGTCAAATTTATGGAGGGTGATGACCCGCGGTCTAGGCGATCATGTACATCAGCAGCCTACGCATTATGTTTTTATCCTTAAATGTTATCCTTGGAGGAATTTTACCGTTGTATCTCTGTCAATTTCACTACAAGGTCAAGGAAGAAAGCTCAACTTCTGAGAAGAAGAGAGGGAAGAAAAGATGTAGAACTTTCATGAAAAAAAAGAGACAGGGAAAGACATAAAACATCCATGAAGAATAGAGATAGAGACAATAAGTCCATTAAAAAGAGAGAAATTAGAAGAAGATACAAAAATGTTCACTGAAGAGAGAAGCTAAAATTCTGTGAAGAAAAGAGACAGATAAAGACCTAAACAAAAATAGGGTTTACAGTACAATGATACACAGAGAAAAAAATATCATAGGTCTGTGGTCTATGTACTCAAAATTAAACAAGCACATAAGGGAGGTAAACAATATCAACTGGCTGATATTCTACACAAACAACAGAAGTCAGTTTGACATGCGAATTCGGGTCTATTTCAAAAACAATTATCCTGCATACAAATTAAGTTGTACATGTGACATTAACATTTGTTACATTATTACACATAATCAATGATACATGTTATCTGTGTATGAGCATCAAACTGTAGAAGCACACAGATAATATAAGAGACTAGGGCTAAACTGTTCATCACAGAGTCACACATACTAACACAAGATAGACTCATGTAACTTCTCATAATAATAGCCCCTTCAGTCATAACTGTAGTGAAATTGACAGAGATACAACGGTAAAATTCCTCCAAGGATAACATTTAAGGATAAAAACATAATGCGTAGGCTGCTGATGTACATGATCGCCTAGACCGCGGGTCATCATCCCCATAAAATTGACTTGCTAGACCGGAGGGGAACGGAGGATCAAAAAGGAAAAAAAAAATATGACTGGAAAGGCTAAAGAGACGCAATTGGGGGGGGGAAATGGATGAAAGTAAAAAAATTCAAGTCCCCCAAATTGACACGAGGTACGGAATTGGACGTTTTGCGATACCAAGCGCTTGATTTGAATTTGAGCGGAAGAACGCAGATGTCTGAAAAAAATTACAAAAATTAAAAAGTAAATTTTTCTTAATATTAATGTTAGGAATATAAAAATTAGCTGGCCAGATGGCCTATTCTGAGCAGTGAACGAATATGGTCTTAATTTTACAGACGGATAGATAATATTGAAAATAATGACAAAAGACAGTGTAGTTTACATCAGCCACAGACTGCATTGAATCTAACATATCGTTATTTGCACACAAAAACACGACCTTGGGGACGCAGGTGTTCAAATTTACTTAGCATAGAAGTGAAGGGACATTGGTGGTAGCTGTGTCTAAATATAACTTTTTACAACAAAAATTTGAAGGGGAGAGAACGGTTGGGTCAAAAATCGAGCACAATTTTGTAGAAACACAAGTAGAGACGGACAGACTAACAGATAACCATCCATACGTGACTGAAGCTTGACTGAAATGACTTTAGTGAGGAAATTTGAAATTAAAAATAAACCTCGGCAGTGATTGGCCACAGACAATCATATCATTAGCGCTCAGAGCGCATTTGGGGTCATTCTTCAATAATTTGTTCAGTGTTAGACACAGATTTTAAAGTGTGGTGTTTTCCCATATGAAAGACAGTGAGTTAAATTTAGGGACGCCATCCTATAGCCAGCAGCTCAGCTGAGTTTTTGCTAGCACTTCTGTGTTAATTATTCATAATCTGAGCTGCGAGTTTCTGTCGTCAACGAAGAAGTATCTATTCGGGTGGTGATTTACACAAGTGTATCTGTGCAGTCCTTGTGACAGAGACCACCATTATTGCCCGCCAGCACGGAGAGGTGGGACCGCCTGATTTCAGCACCAGAGCTACAAATACCAGATGAGTGAGCCTCTGGTCTGCTGGATATTCACCAACCCCATTTAGTTGCAGATACCCCATAAAAATTCCCACCATTTTCTGGACACTAGGTAGTCAATATAGACAGGTGTGATGAGACCACCCCAACAGCACAGACAATAAATATCCTCCCTAGTAGCTGACTACCAGAACATTTTAATAAAACTAACTATTCTAGTACTTAAATATGTACACTTTTGCATTTATTATGTAACATTCCATGCATAATTTTCATAAATTTTAAATCCTTCTTTTTTAAAACAAGTTCTGGTCAAAATAAAACTTGATCCAGAACAAATAAATGTAATATAATTATATCAAAAACTTTACACACGTGAGTTAGTTCAGTGTATTTTAACACTTGTTAATCTTATTAGTCTTGTTAAATATCTATGGGTATATTTATAACTATCACACCACAGTACACATCATTACCCTAGACACTTTACGTAGCTACATTCAATAAAAAAAAAAAAAATTAAGTGTGAGGTCGTAGTGGTAGCAAGAAAGGCCTTCTGACAATTCTCAATTACATTTTATCTCAGGAGCCTTCACAGCTGGCCTCATACAATTTACATGTAGTACCATCATCATCATACAATACCATCAATACCACTACATATATTGGGGTCTTGTCCAGGGATAATTAGCCCAACAGTAATATTAAGATCTCCTGGTGGGAGAAATAAAAGTAGGGAAATAAATTGTAAAATTTCCTTTAAAAGTAAAAGTGTCCCTGCAGATAAAAGTTGGTGAATCTTCACAGCCAGTAATAATTAATTAGTTAACTGGTTAGTTAGAATTAGTTAGACTATAGTAATTAGAAGTACTTAGTGTATTTACTGGTTAGAGATTTAGCTTATATATTATTATATTGTCTAAAAAGTATGGCTGAGCTAGCAAAGTTTAGATCAGCTGCTGTGCTCACTGCGAAGGAGATGGGGATGGATGGTCAAATTTTAATTCAATACGTAACGACTGAATGTGATAAATATATTGAAAGGGAAGATAGAAAGGTAGCTGAAGAGAAGAGGTTACAAATTGAGGCTGATAGAGAAATTAAGAGGCTGCAGATTGAGGCAGAAGAAAAACGACAGCAAAGGGAGGCAGAAGAAAAAAGGTTGACTGCCGAAAGGGAGGCAGAAGATAGAAGGTTGCAGAGGGAGCACGAATTACGACTAAGGGAGCTGGAATTACAAGGCCCGGCCCCTGAAAATGGTGCCAGCCCTTTTGCCTCAGATGCTACGCCCAGTATGGGAGCCTCAAACTCAGCTATGGGGTTTCATTTAGACCATTTTGTTGAGAAAGACGATGACATAGAGGGGTACCTGGGACGTTTTGAGTTATTAGCTACTACATATGGGTTAGAGAGAGAGAGGTGGAGTTTAAAGCTATCACAGGGATTGAGGGGTGCTTCTTATGAAGTATTTGCCAAAATGAACAGGGAAGACCAAGACAATTATGACATGTTAAAGCAGGCTTTGTTATTAAGGTACGAGAAGAATGGTGAATTTTATCGTAAGAGATTTAGAAATGCCAAACTGTTGTCTGGGGAGACATACCACCAATTCTCTGCCAGACTAGAAACCTATTTGGAGAAATGGACGGCTCTGGGGAAGACCCAAGATCTTAAAGAAATGATCATGATTGAGCAATTGAGAGAGTCCATGGCTCCAGACATGAGAAAATTTCTCATGGAACAAGGTGCAGAGAAGTTGGGGGAAATTTTAAATGTTGCTGAGAGGTATCAGGCAGCTCAGGCAGAGGTAAGTGGTGCTAAGAAGAAGCACATAGACAATTTTAAAGCTCCACAGCAATTTAATAAATTTGATAATAGAGAGCAGGGAAATAAAGGTAGGACAAATTTTGAGCGGCCAAGAAATGACTATCGCGACAGAAACTCACAGTTCAATGACCAAAAGTTCAATGAAAGAAAACCGTTGAACCAAGGAAAAAGATGGTGTAAATGGTGCAAGAAGGATAACCATAACACCGAATTTTGTAGAAGGAAACCTTCAAACATTGCTGCAATGAAGTCGGGGACGCAAAGATTAAAGGTTAATCCTAAGGGACAACAGGAACCTTATCACCCCCCAGTTTGTGAGGATGTTATTTGTAATGGGGTCACCATAAGGTGCCTTTATGATACAGGTTTGGATTATGATTCAGTTGTGAAGTCTAGCCTAGTGGACCCAAGTCAGTATACCACAGAAACAGTGGAAATACAAGGGGCGACTAAGGACATACCACTCATGACACTTCCCATCGCAAGGATAACGGTGAAAACTCGCTATGTGGAAGGAGAAATCAGAGCAGCAGTGATAGATGAACCAATCTACCCTCTGATATTGGGGTGTAGATACGTCTTCTTGGGGAATCCCGAGAAACCTGTGATCATGGCGACAGTGCAGACCAGGTCACAGAAGAAGGAGGAAGAAGGTGAACCTATAAACGCTCATCCAGAGGAGATGAGGAAGGCGCAGGCTGAGGATAGGACACTCAAGCCCTGTTTTAAAAAATTGCCCAAATGCCACACACCTCCGAGCAAGGGGGAATATTTCATGAAGAATAGATTATTATACAGGAAGACAGGAACTAGATCCACTGGTCACGGACAGTTAGTTCTACCCAAGAGATATAGGGCAAATTTGATAAGGAGCTTACATGTTGGAAAAGATGGTGACCATGAGAAAGTCGGTACCATCTGCCAAAAGATTGCTCTAAAATACTATTGGCCCGACGTAAATGTCGATGTTGAAAACTTTGTAGAAGCATGTGGCGTATTTCATGAGGGAACACCCACAAAGGGAAAATATGTGCAGGACCTAGAACCGCCACGGGGCAACTTTAGGCCTGAAAGGAAAACTAATTATACACGGGTAGACAAAGTGGAATGGGAGCCCCCTTTTCACACCCAGTCTTCACTTGAATGGATTAACATGGCCGCTATGCGAAGAGTACAAAGAAGAAATTTAACCCAGGATAGGATGACAATCCCTCGGTCAGACTTATATAAACTGGAGGAACAGACAAGAGAGCGAAGATCTCTCATAAACAATCTTAAGTGGGGAGACAAACCCCAGAGAAAAATTGGTAGTGGTCGATTTGTGAGTGATGATTCTAGGAAGAAAAGTCCTCATTATAAAGCTTCTAATGGACGGGACCAGATGAGTTCCATGAAAAATAAGTATGATAAATTAAAGATCCAGATGTAACTTTATTAAGGACCTGGACAGATGAGAAGGCAGAAGAGACTGTTACCTCATCGTATCAATATGTGAACGAACTGACCACTCGTTTTAAAGCTGGATGGAAACTGGCAAATGATAATTTGAAACAAGCCAGGAAGAAACATGCAGCATATTTTAATAGGAAGGCAAAGGACAGGGAACTGGCAGTCGGAGAGAAGGTGCTGCTTCTACTACCGGGAAGCCAGAATAAATTACAAATTGGTTGGCAAGGTCCATATACGGTTCTAGAGAAGGTGTCTAGAACAAACTATAAAATTGACAAAAAGGGGAAGGAAAAAGTTTATCATGTAAACCTGTTAAAGAAGTATCTGGACAGACCACTCCAGGAAAGCACCCCCTTATTGACCTTGGCTATTGCAACCCAGATGCAAAAGAACCACTCACCTCACATGAATACCCATTACATCCTTGTGAAACAGCAGCACAGGTAAAAGTCAGTAAGCACCTGACTAAAAACCAGAGGGAGAGAGTTCAACAAGTTCTGGAAGAACATACAGATGTATTAACAGATAAACCAGGCCATACAAATTTGCTACAGTATGACATGAAACTGGTAGACTCAAACCCAATCTGTATGAGAGCCTATTCTATTCCGTTCGCGAAGGAGAAGGCATTAAAGGAAGAAATAGATTATTTATTGAAGGAGGGGATTATTTCGCACAGTGAATCATCTTTTAGTTCTAGTGTCGTTTTGTTGAGGAAACCGTCTGGGGAACACAGACTGTGCATAGATTACAGGAAACTGAATGCTGTCACAGAAGGACAAGTGGATCCATTACCAGACACAAAACAGCTATTTGCCAGACTGAACAAGGCAAAATACTTTTCAAAGGTGGATCTTAGTAAAGGCTATTACCAGATCCCAGTGAAGCCTGAAGTGAGACCTTATTTGGCTTTTAGCACTTCGGATGGACATTATGAATTCAATATGCTACCATTCGGACTGAAAAATGCTCCGAGTGTGTTTTCAAGGATGATGCGAAAATTGTTGGACCCCCTGAATAACCCATGTATCACGAATTTCATGGATGATATACTCGTCGCCACAGAGACATTTGAAGAACACACTGAAGCTCTGGAGATGTTGTTTGATAGACTTCGGGAGGCGAACTTAACTGCTAGGCCAACAAAATGTTGTATTGGATGCAAAGAGTTGGAATTCTTGGGGCACACTGTATATCAGGGTAATATGACCCCTGATCCTAAGAACTTGGAAAAACTGCAGAGAGCACCTAGGCCGCAAACCAAAAAGGACGTGCGATCATTCGTGTCGTTATGCGGATTTTATCAGAAATACATCAAAAATTTTAACGCCATTTGTGCTCCTCTGACTGATCTGACTCGCAAGGGACTTCCAGATAAAATTATTTGGACTGCACAATGTGAATTAGCGTTCCAAGAGTTAAAGGAAAAACTCACTAGCAAGCCTATTCTCAAACTGCCTGATTTGACACAGGACTTTGTCTTAAGAACCGATGCAAGTAATGTGGGACTAGGAGGGGCTTTGTTACAAAGATCATCTTCACCTGATGGGGAACTGAAACCAGTCGCTTATGCAAGCCGCAAATTGAATAAGGCGGAACAAGGATACTCCACAAGCGAAAAAGAATGTTTAGCATTAATCTGGGCAATAAAGAAGTTTCAAATCTATCTGTATGGTAGGACATTTGTGGTGGAGACGGATCATCAGCCTCTCGTGTTCTTGTCTCAGGCTAAGCATGAAAACGCAAGATTGCTGAGGTGGTCTTTATTGCTTCAACCTTATCAGTTTAGTATCCAATATATCCCAGGCAAATTGAATGTCGGTGCAGATTTCCTCAGTCGGCACCCCTGTGATCAAAATTAGAGTAATGGCAGACGGGAGGAGTAATTTTACCTATGTGTATCGCTGGTTTTGGAACTTGCCATAGGCATGTTTTCAGGTGGGGAGATGTGTAGTGAAATTGACAGAGATACAACGGTAAAATTCCTCCAAGGATAACATTTAAGGATAAAAACATAATGCGTAGGCTGCTGATGTACATGATCGCCTAGACCGCGGGTCATCACCCTCCATAAAATTGACTTGCTAGACAGGAGAGGAACGGAGGAAAAAAAAAAAAAAATATGACTGGAAAGGCTAAAGAGACGCAATTGGGGGGGGGGGGAAATGGATGAAAGTAAAAAAATTCAAGTCCCCCAAATTGACACGAGGTACGGAATTGGACGTTTTGCGATACCAAGCGCTTGATTTGAATTTGAGCGGAAGAACGCAGATGTCTGAAAAAAATTACAAAAATTAAAAAGTAAATTTTTCTTAATATTAATGTTAGGAATATAAAAATTAGCTGGCCAGATGGCCTATTCTGAGCAGTGAACGAATATGGTCTTAATTTTACAGACGGATAGATAATATTGAAAATAATGACAAAAGACAGTGTAGTTTACATCAGCCACAGACTGCATTGAATCTAACATATCGTTATTTGCACACAAAAACACGACCTTGGGGACGCAGGTGTTCAAATTTACTTAGCATAGAAGTGAAGGGACATTGGTGGAAGCTGTGTCTAAATATAACTTTTTACAACAAAAATTTGAAGGGGAGAGAACGGTTGGGTCAAAAAATCGAGCACAATTTTGTAGAAACACAAGTAGAGACGGACAGACTAACAGATAACCATCCATACGTGACTGAAGCTTGACTGAAATGACTTTAGTGAGGAAATTTGAAATTAAAAATAAACCTCGGCAGTGATTGGCCACAGACAATCATATCATTAGCGCTCAGAGCGCATTTGGGGTCATTCTTCAATAATTGTTCAGTGTTAGACACAGATTTTAAAGCACTTGTTAATCTTATTAGTCTTGTTAAATATCTATGGGTATATTTATAACTATCACACCACAGTACACATCATTACCCTAGACACTTCACGTAGCTACATTCAATAAAAAAAATTAAGTGTGAGGTCGTAGTGGTAGCAAGAAAGGCCTTCTGACAATTCTCAATTACATTTTATCTCAGGAGCCTTCACAGCTGGCCTCATAAAATTTACATGTAGTACCATCATCATCATACAATACCATCAATACCACTACAATAACTGACTATGGGAATGTGTCCCTGAGGTGACAGCCCTCAGCTGTTTATTTTTCTGATGCTCCTTTCGACGTTTTCTCCTCACTTCTGCTCTTGTGTGAGTTTCTTTTCGCCCAATCTGAGGTGGCGCCGTAAAGAGCATCGCCACTTGGTGCGATCCACAGCTTCATCCTCCCACTTTGCTGGATTTATGTCCAGTGCCCTCATATCTCTCTTGCATACATCGTCGAACCTCAACTGCGGTTCCCAACTGTTCATTTGCCATCTGCTAATTGTCCGTAGAAGATATCTTTCGGGATGCGACCATCTTCCATGCGGCGGACATGGCCAAGCCAGCGTAGCCTGCGCTGTCTAAGCACTGTAAACATACTTTGAAGGCCAGCACGCGACAACACCTCGACATTTGTCACTTTATCTTTCCACGAGATGCCGAGGATGTGGCGTAAACACCGTAGATGGAAGGTATTGAGCCTTCTTTCTTGCTTAGCATAGGTCGTCCAGGTCTCGCTGCCCATATAGGAGTGTGCTGGTGACGCTGTCGTGGAATATTCTAATCCACATATATAAATTATTAGGTAAATATGAAGCCTAACAAATAAAATTAATAAAGAAAAGAGCAATGGTAAAATAACAGTGCTGTCACAAAGAATGTACTCGAGATCCCCCTTGTTTTCTGCTTCGTCTGCAAATTGTAACGCTTTCACGTTGATAGTAAAAGCTTACTGTATTATACCCGCTTTCTTCAATGAAACGTGTGCTGTATTTCTTGGAAAAACATTGAGAGGCAGACTGCGTAATGACCTAAATTAATCCTAACATTAATTATACTGCGTTACCAAAACGAACGAACAGATGGACTAAAGGATAAAGAGAGAGGGAGGGCTGAAAATCAGGAACGCATGCAACACGCGTCGCGCGATACACAAATGCTGCCATCACGCGTGTAAGACTACATGCACTAACTTTTTTTGGACGGACAGTGATAAATTCACTACCCTTCCCAGAGTTAGGTTTTAAAATCACAAAAAACGCTTATTAGGAAAGATAACAATAGATGGGTTTACGTTTGAAAACATTACAGTACCCAGACAGCACATCTTCGAAACAGAAGGTAGAAGGAATTGCATATTTTGAACGCAGCCACGTAGCTCCTTTAAATTTGGATATTTGGGTTCCTTAGGGCTTGCTGACAAAGAATATGTAAAACGTTACGCAAATAGTCCAGGAATTAATAAATTATAACCAAAATAAAATAGTGGGGATGCCTGACAACATAAAATCATTTCTGCTCATAAAATTTTTTTTTATAACGTGTTTGAACAAAACCTTACGTTACAGAAATAGCCTACCATGTAAACTCCAAATTGATTGGAGCGCAACAAATGAAAGACTAACCACGATTGGTCGGGCTATAAATACTATCTTTCGTTGTTAGGGGAGACGTGAAAAGGTAACATTTTTTCAAACACTTGTCGAAACGTGGCTCCATTGGCTAGACTCGCTGATATACTCACTTAGGAGCGTTAGTTCGAGACCACTAGTGCAAATAAGCTTGATAAAGCCACAGTGCGTTGAAGCCAGCTCATATTTTGCTAAATAAAAGCCTGGAACATAAGCAGATGGGAATTTGTGCCAGAATTCATTGCTAATCAACGTATCTGTGTTTATTCTATGAATTGTGGTAAGCTTGAACCATTCAGTATCTTGTAATGAAAATTGAATGTGAATTGTTAATTTATGCCTGTATATATGTGTAGTTCAGTAGCAAACATGATGTAAAACCTATAATGCTCCCGCCTGAACAGAAGGTGTCGGAGGAAAGTAAAACGGCATGGAATGGCCAAATAGTACACTGACACCTGGATGATTGACTAGAAAGAAATAATGCTGGAAGTGCAGAGGCGTGGTAACCATTAAGGAGGTAAATACTGGTATAAAGTATTTCAGATGAAGCTGACAGTTGGCCTAACGCTCTGAACTCAATGTTTGTGATGTGTTGTGATCAGTGTAAAAAGAGAGTATAAGTTAGTTATGAAGTAGAAGGTACATCCTTCTTGATTTCAGGGACCGTGGTCTTGATGGTACTGAGCAGCACCTGGTCAGAGCTTTGCTGAATCCAGAGTCGGACAGCAAACTCCTTGGTCTTTTTAGCTATCAGTGAGGTGTCTCCAGAGCCCAGGGGAGAATTCGAGCAGAGGAGTCCTTTCCTGCCGCCATCACGCAAGATAAGCTGATTTGGCCAGCTGAGCTCAACATTATGTCCCCTCATCTTGAAATGACTTTATAAAAATAACATTCAGAGGGGAATTTAATTGTCTTAATATCAGGAACTGAGAACATCTCCAATACTAGTCCCAAAAGACAAACTATTGAAGTCATGATGACAAATACCAACAGAGCTTGAACAAAACAAAACCAGTATTACCTCATATTACTACTACACAACTGACACACATAGGATATTTTTAATAATATATGTCACTACAATATTCATATTGATAAAGTCTGTACATATACTTGTAATTAAAATTGATTGTGATCCCTGGTTCCTTTGTATTTGAATCAGGACACATATACCTTTATAACAACAATGAATACATATTGTTATTTGGTGGTAGCAAGTAAGGTTATCTATAATACACTACTCTTAATAGATATAGATACCTTCACAGCTGATCTCAGTCAGTACACTAAGTCCCCTATAAATATTTATAACATCCCACTTCACCACATATATTGGGGTCTCGCTCTTGGGATTTTGAATCTTTCCCTATTAAAAAATATTGGGGGTAATTCACTTCAGGGAATATAAGAATTAAAAGGTATCCTTGGGTGGAATTAAATAAGGTTGAGCTCACGGTGCCTGTGTTGTCCATTAGATATATTTAGAGATTAAATTGTTGGGTAGACATTGTAGAAATTTACCTGATAGACAATGGCGGACCTGGCCAAGTTTCGATCTGCTGCTGTACAGACTGCAAAAGAGTTAGGATTAGATGGGCAAGTTATGGTTGCCTATGTCACTACGGAATGTGATAAATTTATTGAACGCGAAGAAAGAAGATTAGAAAAAGAGGCCGAAAGAAAGTTAGAGGCTGAGACTAAGAGGTTGCAAGCTGAGGCGGAGACTAAGAGGTTGCAAGCTGAGGCTGAGACTAAGAGGTTGCAAGCTGAGGCTGAGACTAAGAGGTTGCAGATTGAGGCTGACAAAGAGGCTAAGAAATTGGAAGCAGAAAGAGAAGACAAAAGATTAGCTGCAGAAAGAGAAGCCGAGGAAAGAAGACAGGCTGCAGAAAGAGAAGAGAGGAAATTAGCTGCAGAAAGGGAAGCAGAAGATAAAAGATTACAAAGGGAACATGAATTACGACTAAGGGAGTTTGAGTTTCAGGGCCATGCTCCTGAAAATGGTGCCAGTCCCTTTGCCTCTGATGCCACTGCTAGTCAGGGAGCCTCAACCTCAGCTATGAATTTTCATTTAGATCATTTTGTTGAGAAAGA
Organism: Oreohelix idahoensis; assembly: GCA_024509875.1. NCBI lineage: Eukaryota > Metazoa > Mollusca > Gastropoda > Stylommatophora > Oreohelicidae > Oreohelix > Oreohelix idahoensis. The sequence continues at coordinate 472,472 of JAMPIV010015318.1, forward strand.
CGATGATATAGAGAGCTACCTAAATAGGTATGAACTATTAGCTACCACGTATGGGTTAGAGAGAGAAAGGTGGAGCTTAAAGTTATCTCAGGGACTTCGTGGGGCCGCTTATGAAGTTTTTGCAAAAATGAGCAGAGGTGATCAGGAAAATTATGACATGCTAAAGCAGGCTCTTTTGTTAAGGTATGAAAAGAATGCAGAATTTTATAGGAAAAAATTTAGGAATGCTAAACTACTGTCAGGTGAAACCTATCACCAGTTTCTCTGCACGAATAGAGACATACTTGGAGAAATGGACTTCTCTGGGGAAAACCCAAGATCTTAAGGAAATGGTCCTTATAGAGCAACTAAGAGAGTCCATGGCTCCAGACCTGAGAAAGTTTCTCATGGAACAAGGTGCAGAGAGGCTGGGTGAGTTGCTAAATGTTGCTGAAAGGTATCAAGCAGCTCAAGCAGAGGTAACAGGTAATAAAAAGAAACAAGTGGATAACTTTAGGGCACCACAGAACTTTAATAAATTTGATCCTAGAGATCAAAACAAAAGTAAGCACCAGTTTGATAGGCCACGGTATGAAAATAAAAATAAATTCCCACAATTCGATGAAAGGAAATATGATGAAAGAAAATCTTTCAACCAAGGAAAAAGGTGGTGTAAGAATTGTCAGATGGACAATCATGACACTGACCGTTGCAGAAGGAAACCTGTGTATATGGCAACCCTTCAGGTCAGGTCGACCTCAAGACAGGAGGAGGATATTATGTTAGATACCACTCCAGAAGAGATGAGGAAGGCACAGGCTGGGGATAAAACACTCAAGCCTTGTTTCAGAAAATTGTCAACTTGTCATACAACTCCAGGCAAGGGAGATTTTTACATGAAAAACAAGTTGATGTATAGGAAGACCGGAGCTAGATCCAAAGGTCAAGGACAGCTGGTACTTCCTAAAAGATATAGGGCAGACTTAATAAGGAGCCTACATGTGAAACCAGATGGGGACCATGAGAAGATAGGTACCATCATTCAAAAGGTGGCTCACAATTATTATTGGCCCAAAGCAAGATGGGACATTGAGAATTTTGTAGAAAGGTGTAGCATAGCACATGAGGGAACACCCACAAGTGGGAACATGGATCAGGACCTGGACACGCCACGGGGCAAAATTAGGCCTGATAATAAAAAGAAAAATAGATTTGATAAAGTGGACCAAATGGAATGGGAAGCCCCTTTTCACGGACAAGCTTCACTTAACTGTTTTACAATGGCCACTATGCGGAGAGTGCAAAAAGATGTCTTACCCCAGGATAAGCCGACAATCCCTCAATCGGACTTAAACCAACTGGAGGAAGAAGATGTAGAGAGGAAATCTCTCATCAAGAATTTTAAGAGGGGAGAAAGCCCCAAGACAAGAAAAATTGGTAGCGGTCGTTTTGTGAATGATAATTCTGGGAGGAAAAATCATCACTATAAAGCTTCGAGTGGAAGAGACCATACCGGTGCATGGACAAATAGGTCCACACAATTAAAGGTCCATATGTAGCTATGTTAAGAACGTGGACTGATGAAAAGGCAGAGGAAAACATTACATCTTCATACCAATATGTGAATGAGCTGACCACTCGGTTAAAAACTGGCTGGAAACTTGCCAATGAAAATTTGAAACAAGCCAGGAAGAAACATGCTGCCTATTATAACAGGAAGGCGAAAGACAGAAATTTGGCTGTGGGAGAGAAAGTACTGCTTCTTTTGCCCGGGAGTCAGAATAAGTTACAAATTGGATGGCAGGGTCCATATACAGTTTTAGAGAAGGTATCTAGAACAAATTATAAGATAGATAAGAAGGGGAAAGAAAAAATCTATCATGTGAATCTCCTGAAGAAATATTTGGAAAGAGAACATCAGGAGGAGACACACCTGTTGACCTTGTCCATCGCCATGGAGATGAAAAAGGAACCACTTTCATCATTTGAATATCCATTACACCCCTGTGAGACAGCAGCACAGGTAAAAATCAGTACACATTTAACGAAAACTCAGAAAGAGAGAGTGCAACAGGTTCTAAATAATCATGCAGAGGTGTTAACAGACCGACCAGGGCATACAAACCTATTGGAATATGATATGAAACTGATAGACCCCACACCTGTCTGTATGAAACCATATTCGATTCCGTTTGCTAAGGAGAAAGCTTTGAAGGAAGAGATAGACTATCTGTTGAAGGAAGGAATTATTTCGCACAGTGAATCCTCATATAGTTCCGGTGTGGTACTCTTAAGGAAGCCCTCTGGAGAACATAAACTCTGTATAGATTACAGGAGACTGAATGCTATTACAGAAGGACAGGTGGATCCATTGCCGGATACAACTCAGCTGTTTGCCAGACTAAATAAAGCTAAATATTTCTCAAAAGTGGATTTGAGTAAAGGATACTATCAGATTCCAGTAAAGCCTGAGGTTAGACCATACCTAGCTTTTAGTACCTCAGAAGGACACTATGAGTTTAATAGATTGCCATTTGGATTGAAGAATGCGCCTAGTGTCTTCTCTAGAATGATGAGAAAATTATTGGATCCTCTGAATAATCCCTGTATAACAAATTTTATGGATGATATCCTTATAGCAACAGAAACATTTGAGGAACACATTGACTCTCTGAACATGCTGTTTGATCGACTTAGGGAGGCAAATTTAACAGCCCGACCAACCAAATGTTGCGTTGGATGTAAAGAATTGGAATTTTTGGGACACACAGTTTATCAGGGAAACATGACCCCTGACCCAAAGAATTTAGAGAAACTACAGAAAGCCCCGAGACCACAAACCAAGAAGGACGTGAGATCCTTTGTCTCATTATGTGGTTTCTACCAGAAGTATATCAAAAACTTTAATTCCATATGTGCACCGTTAACTGAATTGACACGTAAAGGACATCCAGATCGCATTACATGGACACCACAATGTGAAATGACTTACCAAGAATTGAAGGAAAAGCTCACAAGTAAACCCATTTTGAAATTACCTGACTTAAGTCAAGAATTCATAGTAAGGACGGATGCAAGTAATATTGGGTTAGGTGCAACTCTACTACAGAAATCAGATGCATTGGATGGGGAATTAAGCCCAGTGGCATATGCTAGCAGAAAGTTGAATAAAGCTGAAATCAACTACTCAACTAGCGAAAAAGAATGTCTTGCAGTAATATGGGCGATAAAGAAATTCAATATTTATCTATATGGGAAGGCATTTAAGTTGCAAACAGACCACAAACCTTTATCGTTTCTAGCACAGGCTAGGCATGAGAACTCCAGGTTACTCCGATGGTCTTTACTTTTGGCTCCATATAATTTTAGCATTGAGTATATATCTGGAAAAACAAATTTGGGAGCGGATTTCTTAAGCCGCCATCCGTGTGATGAGAATCACCGTAAACCCCAGAACTAATAATAAATTTCTCTATGTGTATGTAGAATAAAGGACTGACATATAATGTCTGTTTTAAGAGGGGAGGTGTCGTGGAATATTCTAATCCACATATATAAATTATTAGGTAAATATGAAGCCTAACAAATAAAATTAATAAAGAAAAGAGCAATGGTAAAATAACAGTGCTGTCACAAAGAATGTACTCGAGATCCCCCTTGTTTTCTGCTTCGTCTGCAAATTGTAACGCTTTCACGTTGATAGTAAAAGCTTACTGTATTATACCCGCTTTCTTCAATGAAACGTGTGCTGTATTTCTTGGAAAAACATTGAGAGGCAGACTGCGTAATGACCTAAATTAATCCTAACATTAATTATACTGCGTTACCAAAACGAACGAACAGATGGACTAAAGGATAAAGAGAGAGGGAGGGCTGAAAATCAGGAACGCATGCAACACGCGTCGCGCGATACACAAATGCTGCCATCACGCGTGTAAGACTACATGCACTAACTTTTTTTGGACGGACAGTGATAAATTCACTACCCTTCCCAGAGTTAGGTTTTAAAATCACAAAAAACGCTTATTAGGAAAGATAACAATAGATGGGTTTACGTTTGAAAACATTACAGTACCCAGACAGCACATCTTCGAAACAGAAGGTAGAAGGAATTGCATATTTTGAACGCAGCCACGTAGCTCCTTTAAATTTGGATATTTGGGTTCCTTAGGGCTTGCTGACAAAGAATATGTAAAACGTTACGCAAATAGTCCAGGAATTAATAAATTATAACCAAAATAAAATAGTGGGGATGCCTGACAACATAAAATCATTTCTGCTCATAAAATTTTTTTTATAACGTGTTTGAACAAAACCTTACGTTACAGAAATAGCCTACCATGTAAACTCCAAATTGATTGGAGCGCAACAAATGAAAGACTAACCACGATTGGTCGGGCTATAAATACTATCTTTCGTTGTTAGGGGAGACGTGAAAAGGTAACATTTTTTCAAACACTTGTCGAAACGTGGCTCCATTGGCTAGACTCGCTGATATACTCACTTAGGAGCGTTAGTTCGAGACCACTAGTGCAAATAAGCTTGATAAAGCCACAGTGCGTTGAAGCCAGCTCATATTTTGCTAAATAAAAGCCTGGAACATAAGCAGATGGGAATTTGTGCCAGAATTCATTGCTAATCAACGTATCTGTGTTTATTCTATGAATTGTGGTAAGCTTGAACCATTCAGTATCTTGTAATGAAAATTGAATGTGAATTGTTAATTTATGCCTGTATATATGTGTAGTTCAGTAGCAAACATGATGTAAAACCTATAATGCTCCCGCCTGAACAGAAGGTGTCGGAGGAAAGTAAAACGGCATGGAATGGCCAAATAGTACACTGACACCTGGATGATTGACTAGAAAGAAATAATGCTGGAAGTGCAGAGGCGTGGTAACCATTAAGGAGGTAAATACTGGTATAAAGTATTTCAGATGAAGCTGACAGTTGGCCTAACGCTCTGAACTCAATGTTTGTGATGTGTTGTGATCAGTGTAAAAAGAGAGTATAAGTTAGTTATGAAGTAGAAGGTACATCCTTCTTGATTTCAGGGACCGTGGTCTTGATGGTACTGAGCAGCACCTGGTCAGAGCTTTGCTGAATCCAGAGTCGGACAGCATACTCCTTGGTCTTTTTAGCTATCAGTGAGGTGTCTCCAGAGCCCAGGGGAGAATTCGAGCAGAGGAGTCCTTTCCTGCCGCCATCACGCAAGATAAGCTGATTTGGCCAGCTGAGCTCAACATTATGTCCCCTCATCTTGAAATGACTTTATAAAAATAACATTCAGAGGGGAATTTAATTGTCTTAATATCAGGAACTGAGAACATCTCCAATACTAGTCCCAAAAGACAAACTATTGAAGTCATGATGACAAATACCAACAGAGCTTGAACAAAACAAAACCAGTATTACCTCATATTACTACTACACAACTGACACACATAGGATATTTTTAATAATATATGTCACTACAATATTCATATTGATAAAGTCTGTACATATACTTGTAATTAAAATTGATTGTGATCCCTGGTTCCTTTGTATTTGAATCAGGACACTTATACCTTTATAACAACAATGAATACATATTGTTATTTGAAAAGTTATCAGTGACTCCTTAAGATATTCTCATAGAGTGTTATATGTATGTGAGTGTCACAGTGTTGTCAAGAGTAGTGGATTAAATTAAATTGTTTATCTGTCTGTTGTTGTGACTTACACTTCATCATACACATACCCTAGACACATAACGTAGTCATCACACTATTCCAGAATAATTCTGACTGAGATATATAGATATGTGGTAGCAAGTAAGGTTATCTATAATACACTACTCTTAATAGATATAGATACCTTCACAGCTGATCTCAGTCAGTACACTAAGTCCCCTATAAATATTTATAACATCCCACTTCACCACAGACGCAGACATTATATACCGCAGCTTTGGTCTTCATTGTGAGTTTGGAGTTTCCCCAAACACGGGATATGAGGCTGGCAAGCTGCAGCTTTGCCAATGCGGCTGTCAATTTATGTGTCCAGTGGGAGTTTGTCGTTGATGGTAGACCCTAGGTATGTGAAGTGGTGCACCACTGCCAACTGATAGTGATAACTGGTACAGCACCCACATCCTGACTCAGCACATTCGAGATCTTTAGACTTATTGTGAGGCCAAAGTCAAGCTCTGAAGCTCTTGTTGGCTTTGAGTGACGACTGCAGCGTCATCTGCGAACAAAAAGTCTCTTATAGTGACCCTTCTGATTTCTGTTTTTGCCTTCAGCCTTGAAAGATTAAACAGACGGCCATCTGACCTAGTGTGAAGGCATATTCCTTCAGCTGCATCTCTGAATGCATGTTTCAAGAGTAAGGCAAAGAAGATCCCGAAGAGGGTCGGAGCCAGATCACAGCCTTATTTAACGCCACTTGGTATGTCAAAGGGCTGTGATGTGCTTCCAGCGTATTGGACTGTACCTTCATGTCATCATGGAATTACTTTATCATTTCCAGCAATTTAGAAGGGCAGCCTATACTACTCGTCAAAAGTCAAGGGCCACTCTATTATTTTCAATACACTTTTATATAAGCGCATAGAATGATTAAATGTAGGAAGTTTTTAGTAAAAATGGGTGCAATATCTTCCTCTGACAGTCCTCTATGCACATTAAGCATAAAAACAACTCACCGACAACCATGGTGATCACATGCAATTTGGTTTGCTGACCATAAATTCACATTTTTAATCTGTTTTTTTCAAACTTCCGTAGAACCAAACAGGTGAAGTAATCGTGCTGATTGACATTCCACGTGCAATGGCGACAGAGTTCACTCTTAATTTGTTTTACAATCAGCAGACGTAGGGTAGTTTCATCACTTGCAAAAACCATGCCACCGAGAAGAAGTCTTGACACCTTACAAAGAATGAGGGCTATAGCGTGGGTTGAAAGTGGTTTATCTGCCCGTGAGGTTGCTAGACGGCTTGCAGTGTCACACTCTACTATCCAAAGAATTATGGAGAGATTTCAGGCCACAGGAAGTGTGGAGGATCGCCACCGGACAGGTCGCCCTATATGCACCAATAGACATGATGACCGGTACCTCTTGTTGTCAGCCCTGCGCCATCGAACAGTGACTTGTTCCACTCTAAGATGTCAGCGGAGACAAACTGTAAACGTTAATGTCAGTCAAAGCACCATTCGCAGACGTTTACATGAATTTGGACTGGCTGATCGACGTCCTGCAGTCAGAATCCCTCTTACTCCTGCTCATCGCAGAGCCCGTGTTGCTTGGTGTCGCGAGAACATCAGATGGACAAGGCAACAATGGAGTCAAGTTCTCATCACTGATGAATCTCGCTTCAATGATGGCAGGATTCGAGTTTGGAGACGACCAGGAGAGCGATTTACTAAAGACACAATTCGAGAGGTGGATCGTTATGGTAAGGGTTCTGTTATGGTCTGGGGAGGCTTCTACAGACAAGGCAGGACCCCACTCTACATCATCCAAGGCAACTTGACCGGCCCAAGATACCAGAACGAAATCTTAAGACCAATTGTTCAGCCTGCTCTGGAGGCCATAGGTGGTAATGCCATCCTCCAAGATAATAACGCTCGACCCCATCGAGCTCGTGTGGTGAATGAGTTTATTCAGCAACATGGGATCATCAGGATGGCGTGGCCAGCTCATTCACCTGACCTTTCTCCGACTGAGCACCTCTGGGATGTCCTTGGTCGAAGAGTGTCAACAAATCACCCCTGCCAATGGATGTTGCACAGCTGACTGCATTTCTGCTTCAGGAATGGCAAGCTGTTCCTCAGGATACTCTTTGGACCCTTGTGGACTCGATGCGTCTACTCTGTCTTGAATGCCTTGCTGCAAACGGTGGTCATACCCGATTTTGAAATGTCTATTTGTCCAATATCTATTGTGTGACTTTTGAAAAGGTGGGTGACACACTTCACAGCTTCATTGTGTGTTTCTATTTCTTTACGTGACATGTCAATTTGGTACTCAATAAATGCCGTTTCGACTGATACAAATTACGTTTATATCAGATTTGTTTTATGGTTTCAACCAAGGTTTTTCTAAGTGGCCCTTGATTTTTGACGAGTAGTATATTTTTAGGAGGATTTTGAAGAGTCCATCCCTACTAACCAGGTCAAATGCTTTTGTGAGGTCTATAAAGGCGATATATAAAGGCCTTTTCTGCTCCCTTTTTTTCTTGAAGCTGGCGGAGAGAAAAGATCACGTCTGTTGTTGATCTGCCAGCTCGGAATCCTCACTGCGACTCTGGATATATGCGCTCAGCTAACTTGTGTAGTCGCATTAAGATGACTGGCTAAAACCTTACCAACAATACTAAGAAGACAGATGCCTCTGTAGTTATTGCAATCACTTCTGTCTCCTTTATTTTTATACAGTGTTACAATCTTGGCATCTCACATGTCTTGGGGAATAGTTGTCTCTTCCCAGCACTGGCACAGCATCCTAAGCAGGGGATGTAAAAGCGTGCTCTTACAGCATTTGATTAAATCAGGAGGAATCTCATAACTGCCTGGTGCTTTGCCAGAGGCCAAGCTATCAATGGCCTTGCTGAGTTCCTCTAATGTTGGTTCGGCATCCAGCTCCTCCATAGTTGGCAGACATTTGACAGCATCAAAGGCTGTAGGCGTAACGGTATTTTCTCTAGCGTAAAGCTCAGAGTAGTGCTTGACCCACTTCTCCATCTGCTTACCCTTATCGGTTAGCTTCTCTCCGCTGATGGATTTTGTCACGGGTTGCCTCCCCTGCTTTGTAGTAGTGGTCCAACAGTGGCCAAAATTCAAGAGTATCTAAAATGGGTCGTCAACGGTGTCTATCTTCGGACAAGATTACTCTTGGCACAGTTGTAGATAGAAGGGTAATGACGCTTTTATCTTAAGGTAGTACCACTAGATATTCAGAATAGCGAGAACAATGCAGCAGTGCCTGAGCATGTAAACTCTAGGATCTGTCGGCAATTTTTGTGAAGAATTAAGCTATGATTAATTTCAGCTCGTTCAAGCCCCCACCCCTGATTTACTCAGTGGAATTCATATTATTATGGTATAGCTCTGTTTAGAATGTATTTAGTAAATTGAACGAGACAAACATGCAGAACATTTAAAATGATTAAATTGAAGTTAAATTTGTCTATTACAAATAACAAATTTAATAATCATTTAGGTTTTAACAAAGTTTTAGAAAATGTGAATAATGTTTCAACAGAAAGTTGTCATCACTCTTGTGATGAAATGAAAGTTTATAAAGGAGTTGACGTGGCAGCTTTTTGGTTTCACTTATACGCCAATGGTAGGTTCTGCTCCCGCTGGTGGTTTGGTTCTGTGCCGATAGGTCACTGGAGTTCTCGCATCTCTTGTAAAGATTAAAGGCGCAACACGTTCCAAGTAATATCAATGAGTAACTGCCAAGCTGGTCCCGCGTTTTTACGACCCTCTGATGATGGTTACTAGTTCTGCATCAGTCCACTTCTTCCTTCACTTTGTTCCAGAGACTAGTACCCTCATTGGTACCACCAACAACCCAATCCTGGCTCACAGACGTTTTGCTCAAATGAATAATGTTAGGGCACTAGCAGATGCCTTTTTACACGTGTTCTTGGGGTCGTTACTTTTATAAGATAATTCACTCTATGATTCCGTGTGTTTCAGTTTCCTCAGATTCCGGTTCCTTATTAAAATGGTTTTCTTGGGCTGTAAGTCCTTCAAGAATGGTCTACAAAGTTCGGTCTGATAAACGAAATTCTCAATTCTAACTTCTGGCAGTATGGTGTCGTTTTTGGCAAGCGATTCTCACAGTAAACTAGCAAAAATTGTCAGATTATATTGCAAGTCTGCCCCCGCATTTGGTTTGCTACGAGGCTAAGAAAGCGCCAGTCGTTTTCAAAAATGATGGTCGCGTGGGAAAATTTAAAATATTTCCGACCTGGAAAAAATATGTGCATGATGCAGAGGTCACCTCTCTCATATATGGTAATAAAACATCCGATAGCCTGGCCTGCATTCTCACCAACACATCGGAAAACTCATAAGACAATGTTTCAGATTTAACAACTTATTACTTTCATATAAAGTAATGTCTTCGTGAGAGTTGGACAGGAAACGATTGTGTCATTTATGTCTGTTCAAAAGGCGTCTCACAGACGAGTAACCTCGTTGTTTGTTTCTTGAGCACACACAGCCCGTCTCTTTACCACCTTGCCGAAGAGGCACCCTTGTCTTATTAGCGATTTAAAAATACGCTGTCTCGATTTTAGTGTTAATCTGTCACGGCCAAGGTTTGGTACACGAGAATTTACCAACATGACTATCGTTCCAATATTGCATCACCAGTCTACTCTCTCAGCAGAGATAGTCCGGTAAACAGACAAGACGAAATATTACTAAAAGAATGAGTGTAAGAATGAAAATACAAAATATCTGCTACTTATCAGAGAAAGAAAAAAGAAAAAGTGCTGCTTATGGAAATGCACACAATTAGTCAGTACAACAATTTTTAATGAGTACTGCCGAAGTGAAAGAGAGATCAAGAAGGGGTCACCCCAAATCCATCTCGTGACACACCCTTAGTCTAAGATGTTTGTAGAATATCCAGCTTTGAGGCGGTCACTTCTCCTTGGGTTTATTGTGCATTGGGCTCTCTCTCTCGAAGAATTTTCCTTTCTTCCTTTATCTCAGTGATGAGTGACTGAATTGCTTACTTGGCAGTGTGTACAGCTTTACAAGTACCGACGAACATCCGGCCACCGTCTAGGCCAAAAGTAAACCTCTTTAAGGTTATTCATAGTGGTTCCTACTGAAACATGTTCTCCCGATGTGGATATGTGAGCCGCTTTTATAACGGAGGGTCTTAAGGGGAGAGACACTACGAGTTGCCTTCGCCGCCTCATCCGTCGATAAATAAACTCCTCTTCTTTGTGGAACGTTCCAGCAGAAGCATGGGTTATCTTGATCTGAATCTGATCAGAGTGCGGCGCCAGCGTAGTGTAATCCTTCTGCGCTTGCCGTAACTCTGCTTTACTGCACAGAAATGTCGAGTGGAGGCCCAACTTATCGAATGATGAATGGTGAGTACTCGGCTCAAACTCGTTCTTGGTAGTTTCGTCCTTTTGATTGTACAGGTTATGGCAAACAGAGCAATCTCGCAGAAACTGTCGAATATTATGTCGCACACCTGGCCAGAAGTAGTTCAAGGGGTCCTGTTTTGCTAGGGCATTTGAACCTTTAATATGATGGGGCAGGGTTAAAGGCATTTCCTGCATTAGGCTGGTGCGTTAGGGTAATGGGACAACTAGCTGTCTCTTATTCCCCACCCGTCTATATACCAAAACTTTCTCCCTGTAATATGCTCCCTGTGGACTATGGGTGTAATTACCATACAACTTAGAAAAGCAAGGCTTGAAGGTTTGATCTGCCCTTTGTGCCTGCTTCAGCTCTGAAATATTCAAGCTGTGTAAATATGATAACTCAGGGGCCGCTGAGGCGTGTCATGGGTTATCTCTCTTTTGTGTCGGCTTGGAGTCACTTGACGGATCTCCAAGAAGCACATATTTCCTCCCTAAAATGTTAGGGCAGACTAAATCGTATAAAACTGCGGCATTGATTTTGCCCCGTGCACATCGGGTTGAGACATCAATTTTCGCAACCAGGAGAAGCATTGGCTTTATATTTTTCCGAGGCCCCTGTATTTCTACAGTTTCACCGGTGTATTGGTAGGCCTTCGCCAAAGATGGGGAAACTAGTGCCGAGTATTCGAGACCCGAATCATACAAGCACCGTATGGCGTGGTTATCAACGGTTACTTGCACAGTAAAAGAAGGGTAACTAGGATTTTGTTCATATGCCTGGGAGTCATGGTTTCCTATCGGCCCCCTGATCAGGCAAGCGATACAATAAGGGCCGGATTTCGGCCACCTACAGTCCTGTGTGAAATGCGTGTCAGTTTTGCACGATTCACAATATCGTCTTCCGGTTCACTGGGCTGAATTGCTCTGTTTCTGCCTCTGGGGACCTTGTGGTTGTTGTTGCTGTTGGTGGACTGTTTTGTGTGTTGTGTTGTCCGTACTTTTAGAGTTATCATCTGGGTGATCCTTCTGTTTTGGATGACTATCGTGGTGGCGCCTTTTAGACGGATTCGCTTCCGACTTGGCGCTCTGGTACCTATCGGTAAACAGTACCACCTGCTCAAGAGTTTCGACCCCATGCTCCGCCAGCAAACGTCTCATGTGAGGTGTGAGCGATTTCTTGAACTGCTCTACGAGAATCATATCTTTCAACCCATCAAAAGATTAATAGAAGATGCTAAGGGATCCCCACTTCTCCAAGTACGTGTCTAGTCGTGTAGCAAATTATCTAAAAGATTCATCTTTTTGCTGTTTCGTGGCACGGAATTTGCCACAAAAAAAAACTCTGCATTCAGCATAAAACGCAGTAGCTGAGCTTTCTTCAACATGTCGTAGTTGTTCTGTTCTTCCGTGAGCATCTTGAGAAATATATCATAAGCAGATCCCCTCAGACTTTGTGATAGCTTCATGTTGTATCTCTCCCTCTCCAAGCCATATGTAGCTGCTAAGGATTCAAACCTAGAGACCAGGGTTCAAATCCTGGGTAAGCCACTCATGTCTGTTGTTTTTCTGTTGTCCAGTGTTCTACTTCTTTATTTCCTACGAGTGCCTTATAACGTACCTTTATATTTGTTTCATATTAATTTACTGTTTGCAGGCCTCGTGGTTTCCCTTCCTTATGTGTTATAAATGTTTATACAATACCAAACCTACCCTTTGTCCTGTTCTTACTGTTCCTAGTCTACTATCATACTGGACACAGTATTAAGGTCTTTGTCTTGTTGGACTGACCAATACTGATATATAGGGGAACAACAGAAGTGATTGCGTCATTAATAGGCTGAACTGCCCATGGTAAACTTCCGGTGTTATGTATAGAGGTTCGCACTAATGACCTGTCATTGAAACATCCTTTTAGGGGATGCGTAGATGGCAGGGAGGACAGTGTGATTCGCTTGCATAGCTAGGCGGTGTTGTCGCACGGAAGGTCCAGGGTTCAAATCCTGGGTAAGCCACTTATGTCTGTTGTTTTTCTGTTGTCTAGTGTTCTACTTCTTTATTTCCTACGAGTGCCTTATAACATACCTTTATATTTGTTTCATATTAATTTACTGTTTGCAGGCCTCGTGGTTTCCCTTCCTTATGTGTTATAAATGTTTATACAATACCAAACCTACCCTCTGTTCTGTTCTTACTGTTCTAAGTCTACTATCATACTGGACACAGTATTAAGGTCTTTGTCTTGTTGGACTGACCAATACTGATATATAGGGGAACAACAGAAGTGATTGCGTCATTAATAGGCTGAACTGCCCATGGTAAACTTCCGGTGTTATGTATAGAGGTTCGCACTAATGACCTGTCATTGAAACATCCTTTTAGGGGATGCGTAGATGGCAGGGAGGACAGTGTGATTCGCTTGCATAGCTAGGCGGTGTTGTTGCACGGAAGGTCCAGGGTTCAAATCCTGGGTAAGCCACTCATGTCTGTTGTTTTTCTGTTGTCTAGTGTTCTACTTCTTTATTTCCTACGAGTGCCTTATAACATACCTTTATATTTGTTTCATATTAATTTACTGTTTGCAGGCCTCGTGGTTTCCCTTCCTTATGTGTTAGAGATAGATCTCAATTTCCTCTGAAGCCTCAGAGTAAACATCTAATTAGAAGAAAAACCGCACTAAACGCCACTGCCTGAGAGGTGGTTCCTCCATCGCTACTTTAGGAACTGCCAAACCTGCCATTGTTAGAACTTGAATTCACTCTTCGTCCTTCGATTTCCAATTCCTTCATTCTAATGGCTTGGGCTCTGTCGACCTGTTTCTTATTTTCTTGGAATGCCATCTCCTTATGTCTCTCTGCCGCGTCGAAAGCCCTTTACTTTTTCTTTTCCTTGGCTTGTGCCTTTTCGGGCTCTCTGGCCTATCTTCTCTCTTCTCTTTCAGCTGCTTTCTCCCCACGGAGTGCGGCTTTCTCTGCCTCCATCTTGTCTTTTTCCTCTTTATCTTTTTCTTTCTGTTCCCTCACCGAAGTAAGCACGAAGTCAGAAAGTTCTTTGGCTGAACCCTAGTTCGCGGCCTAGATTAAGGTAAAAGGCATGGAGGTTTTGGGACTCTGACATTCTGAGCGAAAAGTCTGTTTACAAAGCTACACAAATGCTCAGCAGCTTCTACTAGCAAAATCACAAATTTACAACACTTAATTAGCCGCGCCAAGTGAACTTCTTATTTCTTTAACTTTAACTTTAGTTACAAAAAGTATTGTTTCTTTCAATTATTTTTTACACAGTTACTTTTACTGTTATTTATGAATGCAATGTATGCTCAGTCTTACAATAAACACACTCTTGACACTATTCTTTTAGTAAATTTGAAATTTACGACAGTTGTCTAGGGGAATTACTAGACAAGTTCTATATCCCCGGCGCGAATCGCTCAACTGTGACTTATCACGCTTGTACGGCCGCGTTCAATCCCAAGTCGAGACATCAGTTGTAACGGTATTGCCTCCCCTGCTTTGCAGTTGTAGTCCAACAGTGGCTAAAACTCAAGAGTATCTAATATGGGCTTCAAAGGTGTCTACCTTTGCAAAAGCTTACTCTTGGCAGAGATGTAAATAGAAGAAACAAAACGCTTCTATCTCCAGTGAGTCTTCACAAGATATTCAGAATAAGCGAGAACAATACTGCTTTGGCTGAGTATGTTAACTCTGTAATTCTGCCGACGCTTTTGTGATAGATTTAAGCACTTATTAATTTCAACTCGTTCAAGCCCCCACCCCTGATTTACTCAGTGGAATTCTATTATTCTAGTATAGCTCTGTTTAGAGTGTGTGTAGTAAATTGACTGAGACAAACATGCAGTAACTTTAAAATGATTAAATGGAAGTTAAATTTGTATAATTACAAATAACAAAATGCAATTTTTTTCGTACGCCCGCTAATACTCGAGGCGAAATCTCAGGTTATTATTACCGGGTATTGTCTAACCTGACATTGATTTTACATGAGTATCCCTTTTTTCTTGTACAGAGACAGGTGTCCCTCGCCATTCAGGCAAATACTCGCCGATTTCGGAGGTACCCATTACAGCTGGGTCGGCTCAGGAGCCGCCAGTACCTGGTCGACGACACTCCTTCAAATGTTCTCGCCAGGTCTCGAGTTAATCCAGTCCAATTCCCGGTCGACGAAAAATCCTCAAATGCCGTCACCCGGGTTTGATCCTGGATCACCCGGTCGCCAGAGTGGTGTGGTAACCACAACGCTAGCGCGGCTCCCACAAAATGCAATAATCACTTACGTTTTAACAGTTGAAAAATAATTTGAATAGCTATGGATCAAGAAAAGTTTTCATCACAGTCGTTATGGATTGTGAAATGTTATAAGAAGTTCAGGTGGCAGCATATATTTGAACTTAGCTGCCAATGACGGTTCTGCTCCTTATGGGTTGGTTCTTTTCACACTGCTCACGCTCGTCCCTGGTCAAGGTTGTCGGGTGTAGCTCGTTTCCCAGAAATGTCAAGGAGAGCCTAACACATGTGCCCTTCGTCTTAAAGCTTAGGCCGCTGTCCCTTCTTGTTACAGAGATAGTACTTTCTGCTGGTTCCATCAATAACTATGGTAAAAGAACAGAACGAAACGCTGTTCTGAGTATGGTGTTTTCCATCCCATAGTTATCGGTTCCTATCTTCCCACACCATCATTCCAATTAACTCAGACTTTACACTCGAAGCGAATTAAATTTAATCCCTCGGGATAAAACTTTCTTTACATTTAAATTGAATAGCTTAAGCTTTACATTAAATTTAAATGAAAAGGTTAATAATACAGATAGAGTTTGTTTACTTATACATCTCCACTGATTGAAAAGTGTATAAAATATAAATTGAGTATGTTTTCATTTATGTTTACACTGACTGAAAAGTTTGAAACTTTAATTAACTTTAACATTAATATTTTCACTTAGACATTTACATTGGTTTAAAGCTTGAAAACTTACATTAATTTTAAAGTGAATATGTTTATAGGGACATTTATACTGCTTTAAAAATGTAAGTATTATACTTAGAATGTACATCATCTCTTTCATCTTTCCCTCCCTGCTCCATGTGGAACCTGTAACTACTTTATGCTTTTAGTTCTCTTTACGAAACTACTGAATGGCAATGGTAAACTACTGAATGAATAAAATTGCCTAGAAAAATCACAAACAGCCAATAAAAGCTGGGGTTGATTGCCACGTCCTGTAAAGGATAAGCAACTAACTTTTACGAAACTAGCAATAAAGCAATCACCAGCCCGAACATTGGTGGTTCATGAATCATCATTTTATACGGTGGGGATACCAGCCTAAAATGACTGTGACATCCACTAGCGAGTTTCACATATTAAACTTCATATGGTAATATATATATATATATATATATATATATATATATATATATATATATATATATATATATATATATATATATATATATATATATATATATATATATATATATATATATATATATATATATGTTAATAATAAAATATGAAATGTAAATCACAACTTACGCCAATCCTGGCTCACAGACTTTTTGCTCGGATGAATAAAAGAGACTTGAATCGGCCTCTTACACGCGTCTGGGGTGTGGTTAATTTAATAAGTTCCCCCTCTGACTTCGTGTGTGGTCCTTCCGTTTCCTCAGTCCCGGTTTCCTTATTTAATATGATATTTCCTGGGTTATGAAAGTCCGTCCAAAATTCTCCAATAAAAGGTGTCCGTTATGTTTAAGATGGAATTCTAATTTGTTACTGTAGCAAGATCTGGTATCTCGGCGAGCGATTTCTCAAGTGAAATAGCTTGTAAAATTGTCACATTATATTCACTGCCTTTCCACGCCTTTGTTATGCGCGCCTCAAGAGGTCGGCCAATCTGATTTGAATATGTTGCATGACTCAGCTAATGCAAAATTTCAAACATTACGTTTCTGAAAATGGGCTGTACACATCCGCTTCCCCTTGGGTACAAACTTACGAACATGTCGCAAACCTCATATAACAACGAGTTCCCAATGTAGCAATCATTACTTTATCAGAAAGTAATCTATTATCTGTGCCTGTCCATCAGTTGTCTCCCCATATTCCAAGCTTTGTTGATGCGCGTACCCGTGTCTTATCAGTGATTAAGCACTGCATTGAATCGATTGACGTGTTAATATGTGTACTGATATCCGCAGCGCCCACGATAGCCAACAGGGTTAGGTCGCTGCGACTCCTTGCAACGTAGGGAGAAATGGATAACAACCAGACATGTCTACTTATCCCTGAGAAGGGTGTAAGAAGGAAAAAACAGAATATCTGCTACACATAGCAGAAAAAGAAAGAAAAAGTGCGACAAATGAAAGCACACAATAAGCTCAGTACCACAAATGTACCGATACTGCCGGAGTGAAACAAGGATCGATAGGGCCGCCCCGTTCTGTCACATCAAGAAACCAGACATTGACTCTCATATTGCAGAAATAATTTAAAAAAAAACAGAAAAAAATTACATTAAAAACATAGACAAAGAATTTATAAAACAGATAACTGAATGTAGCTTAAAAGTATACACCGATGGATCAAAAATTGAAAATGAAAAACTCGGAATAGGAAACGTATCTATAGTCCCAGTAGAAATGGTCGCAATAGTAAAAGTTCTAGAAATAATTACCGAGAAACCACCCAAAAAACGAAAACCCTTGACCCACTCACTGTCAGCTCTTCAGGCACTCAGATATGCACATGGATATAGTCGACCAGACATAGCAGAAGAAATATTACAACTTAGTACACACCTAAATAATAAAGGATGCACAGGTTTACTAGCATGGACACCTTCACATGTGGGAATAGAAGGAAACGATGTGGCCGACAAGGAAGCAAACAAATAGAAAGAAGCAGTCCAAACCACATAAAATCAGGGCTATGCACAGCATATAAAAAAATATATAATTAAAAATATAATAGCAAAGGAATAGACAGAAAACTGGAAACAAAACAAGAAAGGCAGACACACCTATAAACTACTAAAAGATCGGACATGTCCGATATGCAGAGAACCAACAATATTATGCAATAAAAAAACTGATTAGATTTCAACTAAGAACAGGCTATTTTATGGAGGAGGAACACTACTGTGTAATACGTCTGTAGAAGAACATCATAGCACATTATATGCTAACATGCAAGTAATATGTCTGGAGAAGAACATCTTAGCACATTATATGCTAACATGCAAGTAATATGTCTGGAGAAGAACATCTTAGCACATTATATGCTAACATGCAAGTAATATGTCTGGAGAAGAACATCATAGCACATTATATGCTAACATGCAAGTAATATGTCTGGAGAAGAACATCATAGCACATTATATGCTAACATGCAAGTAATATGTCTGGAGAAGAACATCATAGCACATTATATGCTAACATGCAAGTAATATGTCTGGAGAAGAACATCATAGCACATTATATGCTAACATGCAAGTAATATGTCTGGAAAAGAACATCATAGCACATTATATGCTAACATGCAAGTAATATGTGTGGAGAAGAACATCATAGCACATTATATGCTAACATGGAATTAATATGTCTGGAGAAGAACAACATAGCACATTATATGCTAACATGCAAGTAATATGTCTGGAGAAGAACATCATATCACATTATATGCTAACATGCAAGTAATATGTCTGGAGAAGAACATCATAGCACATTATATGCTAACATGCAAGTAATATGTCTGGAAAAGAACATCATAGCACATTATATGCTAACATGCAAGTAATATGTGTGGAGAAGAACATCATAGCACATTATATGCTAACATGGAATTAATAGGTCTGGAGAAGAACAACATAGTACATTATATGCTAACATGCAAGTAATATGTCTGGAAAAGAACATCATAGCACATTATATGCTAACATGCAAGTAATATGTCTGGAGAAGAACATCATAGCACATTATATGCTAACATGCAAGTAATATGTCTGGAGAAGAACATCATAGCACATTATATGCTAACATGCAAGTAATATGTCTGGAGAAGAACATCATAGCACATTATATGCTAACATGCAAGTAATATGTCTGGAAAAGAACATCATAGCACATTATATGCTAACATGCAAGTAATATGTCTGGAGAAGAACATCATAGCACATTATATGCTAACATGCAAGTAATATGTCTGGAGAAGAACATCATAGCACATTATATGCTAACATGCAAGTAATATGTCTGGAGAAGAACATCATAGCACATTATATGCTAACATGCAAGTAATATGTCTGGAGAAGAACATCATAGCACATTATATGCTAACATGCAAGTAATATGTCTGGAAAAGAACATCATAGCACATTATATGCTAACATGCAAGTAATATGTGTGGAGAAGAACATCATAGCACATTATATGCTAACATGCAAGTAATATGTGTGGAGAAGAACATCATAGCACATTATATGCTAACATGCAAGTAATATGTCTGGAGAAGAACATCATAGCACATTATATGCTAACATGCAAGTAAGATGTGTGGAGAAGAACATCATAGCACATTATATGCTAACATGCAAGTAATATGTCTGGAAAAGAACATCATAGCACATTATATGCTAACATGCAAGTAATATGTGTGGAGAAGAACATCATAGCACATTATATGCTAACATGCAAGTAATATGTCTGGAGAAGAACGTCATAGCACATTATATGCTAACATGCAAGTAATCTGTCTGGAGAAGAACATCATAGCACATTATATGCTAACATGCAAGTAATATGTCTAAAAAAGAACATCATAGCACATTATATGCTAACATGCAAGTAATATGTGTGGAGAAGAACATCATAGCACATTATATGCTAACATGGAAGTAATATGTCTGGAGAAGAACAACATAGCACATTATATGCTAACATGCAAGTAATATGTCTGGAAAAGAACATCATAGCACATTATATGCTAACATGCAAGTAATATGTGTGGAGAAGAACATCATAGCACATTATATGCTAACATGGAAGTAATATGTCTGGAGAAGAACAACATAGCACATTATATGCTAACATGCAAGTAATATGTCTGGAGAAGAACATCATAGCACATTATATGCTAACATGGAAGTAATATGTCTGGAGAAGAACAACATAGCACATTATATGCTAACATGCAAGTAATATGTCTGGAGAAGAACATCATAGCACATTATATGCTAACATGCAAGTAATATGTCTGGAGAAGAACATCATAGCACATTATATGCTAACATGCAAGTAATATGTCTGGAAAAGAACATCATAGCACATTATATGCTAACATGCAAGTAATATGTCTGGAGAAGAACATCATAGCACATTATAGTAACATGCAATAATATGTCTGGAGAAGAACATCATAGCACATTATATGCTAACATGCAAGTAATATGTCTGGAGAAGAAATCATAGCACAAGCTAACATGCAAGTAATATGTCTGGAAAAGAACATCATAGCACATTATATGCTAACATGCAAGTAATATGTGTGGAGAAGAACATCATAGCACATTATATGCTAACATGGAATTAATATGTCTGGAGAAGAACAACATAGCACATTATATGCTAACATGCAAGTAATATGTCTGGAAAAGAACATCATAGCACATTATATGCTAACATGCAAGTAATATGTCTGGAGAAGAACATCATAGCACATTATATGCTAACATGCAAGTAATATGTCTGGAGAAGAACATCATAGCACATTATAGCTAACATGCAAGTAATATGCTGGAGAAGAACATCATAGCACATTATATGCTAACATGCAAGTAATATGTCTGGAAAAGAACACATAGCACATTATATGCTAACATGCAAGTAATATGTCTGGGAGAAGAAAATCATAGCACATTATATGCTAACATGGAAGTAATATGTCTGGAGAAGAACAACATAGCACATTATATGCTAACATGCAAGTAATATGTCTGAAAAAAAACATCATAGCACATTATATGCTAACATGCAAGTAATATGTCTGGAGAAGAACATCATAGCACATTATATGCTAACATGCAAGTAATATGTCTGGAGAAGAACATCATAGCACATTATATGCTAACATGCAAGTAATATGTCTGGAGAAGAACATCATAGCACATTATATGCTAACATGCAAGTAATATGTCTGGAGAAGAACATCATAGCACATTATATGCTAACATGCAAGTAATATGTCTGGAGAAGAACATCATAGCACATTATATGCTAACATGCAAGTAATATGTCTGGAGAAGAACATCATAGCACATTATATGCTAACATGCAAGTAATATGTCTGGAAAAGAACATCATAGCACATTATATGCTAACATGCAAGTAATATGTGTGGAGAAGAACATCATAGCACATTATATGCTAACATGCAAGTAATATGTCTGGAGAAGAACATCATAGCACATTATATGCTAACATGCAAGTAATATGTCTGGAGAAGAACATCATAGCACATTATATGCTAACATGCAAGTAAGATGTGTGGAGAAGAACATCATAGCACATTATATGCTAACATGCAAGTAATATGTCTGGAAAAAAAACATCATAGCACATTATATGCTAACATGCAAGTAATATGTCTGGAGAAGAACATCATAGCACATTATATGCTAACATGCAAGTAATATGTCTGGAGAAGAACGTCATAGCACATTATATGCTAACATGCAAGTAATATGTCTGGAGAAGAACATCATAGCACATTATATGCTAACATGCAAGTAATATGTCTGGAAAAGAACATCATAGCACATTATATGCTAACATGCAAGTAATATGTCTGGAGAAGAACATCATAGCACATTATATGCTAACATGCAAGTAATATGTCTGGAGAAGAACATCATAGCACATTATATGCTAACATGCAAGTAATATGTCTGGAAAAGAACATCATAGCACATTATATGCTAACATGCAAGTAATATGTGTGGAGAAGAACATCATAGCACATTATATGCTAACATGGAAGTAATATGTCTGGAGAAGAACAACATAGCACATTATATGCTAACATGCAAGTAATATGTCTGGAGAAGAACATCATAGCACATTATATGCTAACATGCAAGTAATATGTCTGGAGAAGAACAACATAGCACATTATATGCTAACATGCAAGTAATATGTCTGGAGAAGAACATCATAGCACATTATATGCTAACATGCAAGTAATATGTCTGGAGAAGAAACATCATAGCACATTATATGCTAACATTAATATGCTGGAAAAGAACATCATAGCATTATATGCTAACATGCAAGTAATATGTCTGGAGAAGAACATCATAGCACATTATATGCTAACATGCAAGTAATATGTCTGGAGAAGAACATCATAGCACATTATATGCTAACATGCAAGTAATATGTCTGGAGAAGAACATCATAGCACATTATATGCTAACATGCAAGTAATATGTCTGGAAAAGAACATCATAGCACATTATATGCTAACATGCAAGTAATATGTGTGGAGAAGAACATCATAGCACATTATATGCTAACATGGAATTAATATGTCTGGAGAAGAACAACATAGCACATTATATGCTAACATGCAAGTAATATGTCTGGAAAAGAACATCATAGCACATTATATGCTAACATTATATGTCTGGAGAAGAACATCATAGCACATTATACTAACATGCAAGTAATATGTCTGGAGAAGAACATCATAGCACATTATATGCTAACATGCAAGTAATATGTCTGGAGAAGAACATCATAGCACATTATATGCTAACATGCAAGTAATATGTCTGGAAAAGAACATCATAGCACATTATATGCTAACATGCAAGTAATATGTCTGGAGAAGAACATCATAGCACATTATATGCTAACATGGAAGTAATATGTCTGGAGAAGAACAACATAGCACATTATATGCTAACATGCAAGTAATATGTCTGGAAAAAAACATCATAGCACATTATATGCTAACATGCAAGTAATATGTCTGGAGAAGAACATCATAGCACATTATATGCTAACATGCAAGTAATATGTCTGGAGAAGAACATCATAGCACATTATATGCTAACATGCAAGTAATATGTCTGGAGAAGAACATCATAGCACATTATATGCTAACATGCAAGTAATATGTCTGGAGAAGAACATCATAGCACATTATATGCTAACATGCAAGTAATATGTCTGGAAAAGAACATCATAGCACATTATATGCTAACATGCAAGTAATATGTCTGGAGAAGAACATCATAGCACATTATATGCTAACATGGAAGTAATATGTCTGGAGAAGAACAACATAGCACATTATATGCTAACATGCAAGTAATATGTCTGGAAAAAAACATCATAGCACATTATATGCTAACATGCAAGTAATATGTCTGGAGAAGAACATCATAGCACATTATATGCTAACATGCAAGTAATATGTCTGGAGAAGAACATCATAGCACATTATATGCTAACATGCAAGTAATATGTGTGGAGAAGAACATCATAGCACATTATATGCTAACATGCAAGTAATATGTGTGGAGAAGAACATCATAGCACATTATATGCTAACATGCAAGTAATATGTGTGGAGAAGAACAACATAGCACATTATATGCTAACATGCAAGTAATATGTCTGGAGAAGAACATCATAGCACATTATATGCTAACATGCAAGTAATATGTGTGGAGAAGAACATCATAGCACATTATATGCTAACATGCAAGTAATATGTCTGGAAAAGAACATCATAGCACATTATATGCTAACATGCAAGTAATATGTGTGGAGAAGAACATCATAGCACATTATATGCTAACATGCAAATAATATGTCTGGAGAAGAACATCATAGCACATTATATGCTAACATGCAAGTAATATGTCTGAAAAAGAACATCATAGCACATTATATGCTAACATGCAAGTAATATGTGTGGAGAAGAACATCATAGCACATTATATGCTAACATGGAAGTAATATGTCTGGAGAAGAACAACATAGCACATTATATGCTAACATGCAAGTAATATGTCTGGAAAAGAACATCATAGCACATTATATGCTAACATGCAAGTAATATGTGTGGAGAAGAACATCATAGCACATTATATGCTAACATGGAAGTAATATGTCTGGAGAAGAACAACATAGCACATTATATGCTAACATGCAAGTAATATGTCTGGAGAAGAACATCATAGCACATTATATGCTAACAAGCAAGTAATATGTCTGGAGAAGAACATCATAGCACATTATATGCTAACATGCAAGTAATATGTCTGGAGAAGAACATCATAGCACATTATATGCTAACATGCAAGTAATATGTCTGGAAAAGAACATCATAGCACATTATATGCTAACATGCAAGTAATATGTCTGGAGAAGAACATCATAGCACATTATATGCTAACATGCAAGTAATATGTGTGGAGAAGAACATCATAGCACATTATATGCTAACATGCAAGTAATATGAACAGCACAGAAAAACACTCATGGATTACTTAAGAACACACAACTCCATCACCGTCGCTAGTGACTGTACTAAAAATTGACCTAGACAAGGAGCTACCCGACATAATACAATTTTACATAACCAAAACAAGAACCAACATATAACAACCAGAACAAACGTGAATGACAAGGAAAAACAAAAACACAAAAAAATGTCTATAAAATATCAGCACAAGAACTTAAAAAAATAAACTAAATTAAAAATTCAAAAACCAAAAAAGCCCAGTAGATACATTTAAAGTGATGTCAGTAGCGAGAGAGAGCAATATAGTATTTTGGAGGAAGATACATTACAAACACCATAGACATATTACCCAATGCCACAACAAACGTTAGATAAATTATACACAAGAAAAACAATAATGTAACATGCTATATAGAATGATGAACACTATTATTGATGCATATACCTTTTCCCGACTAGAGTTACTTGCCCTTTATAGGAACTCTTCTGCTTACTGCTTACTACTTCCTGTTTCTAAGATGGCGAATTAAACATGTCGATCCTTGTATCTTGTGTTTGAGCTTCGTGATTATGCTTCGTAACGTGAGTATGTATGACAGCCAGCCACGTCTCATTATATCTTACAATATTTACTACACACGATGGTGAATATCAACATGGTGGCAGCGGTGTTTATTTCTACAGAATTCGGACTATTCTGCTGAATATCTTGTAACACGTGTGCTGAATGTCATTAGACTTGAGGTGAGATTACTGGTTATTGCTTGCATACCATTATTAGGCATTTCGTCATGGCAGAACGGCCCTTATTTCGGTTACCACCCTGCCTAGACATAAATAACATCGAACCAGACACATTTCGTAAATGGAGACGACAGTTAGATCTATACATGCATGCATCAGAGGTGGCGTCTAAACCTGATTCTGTTCGGGCGGCCATCATTCTACACTGTGCTGGACCTCAAGCTGTTGAAGTTTTTGATCAACTTGCAGAGGAAGGAGACCACTCTAATCCTACCAAAATTCTCGATTTGCTCCAGAACCATTGTAGCTCACGAAGCAATGAAGTATTACATACGTTCAGATTCTGGAACACACTGCTTCAAGATCCCTTTAATTCTTTTTTGACTGAGCTGAGAACTAAGGCAGATTTGTGCAACTTTAACGACAAGGATCGTATGATAAGAGACAAAATTGTCTTTACTGTCAACAAAAGGTTACAGGAGAAGCTCTTGAGAGAAGCTGACCTCGATCTAAAGAAAGCCATTCACATATGCAGAGTCTTCGAGCAAACTGGAAACGACATAAGAGAGATGAGTAATACAGTACAATCTTCTGAAGCAAGGGTTGAAAAGGTACAGAAAAAAATCACTCAACCATAAACCTCCCAAGACAGACACTGGGCATGCTGCTGGTAAAGCCTGTCAAGGTAACACTGACAGTGGGTACTTTGAACCTAGAAAGGAGTGTCATTACTGCGGACAGAAACATCTATTGATTAAGAAAAAGTGTCCTGCATGGGGGAAATTTTGCTCAAATTGTGGGGGAAGAAACCATTTCAAAGTTAAATGCAAGAAAGTTCACACTGTTCACACAGAGTCAGTGGAAGATTCTGAAGTTTTTCTTAACTGTATGAAGTCTAGTAAAGCTTGTACATCTGCACAACTCATTGTCAATGGAAAAATGGTAAAATTTCAGTTAGACACAGCAGCTGATGTGAATACAATCTGTCAACGCTTTGTGATGCAAGAACAACTGTTACCGACTAAACAGAGGCTTGTTATGTGGAATGGTACTAAGATGACTCCACTGGGAGAAGTTCTATTAACTGCTGAGAATCCTAAGACTGAGACAAAACACAATATAAGGTTTACTGTTGTGAAAAATAGATTCACATGTTTGCTGGGCAACAACACACTGCAGGATCTACAGTTTGTGACAGTCAACACAAACAAATTTATTGCTAAGGTGGCTACCGACAGTTCAGATAATGATCATAACTCTGATAACCATCTAGGTGTCCTGGGTGAAGCTGTGTTGCATATTGATCCTAATATTCGTCCAAAGGCACTGTCATGCAGAAAAATACCATTTTCACTTAAGAGCAAGGTAAAGTCAGAGCTTCAAAATCTAATGAACAGAGGTATATTAATACCAGTTGAGGAACCGACTGAATGGGTTAACCAAATGGCTGTTGTTGAAAAGTCTGATGGTTCCTTAAGAATATGCATTGATCCTAGACCCCTGAATGAGGTTTTGCAGAGGGAGCATTACAGATTACCAACTTTGAATGATGTATTGCCTGAACTCAATAATGCCAAAATCTTCACAAAGCTGGATATCAAGGAAGCATTCTGGCATATCAAACTTGATGAAAAGTCTAGTAAACTTACAACAATGATTACACCTTATGGTAGGTTCAGATGGTCTAGATTACCATTTGGGTTGAATGTAAGCAGTGAAATTTTCCAGAGGCATCTAGCACAAGCTCTTGAAGGTCTTCATGGTTGCATCAATGTTGCTGATGACATAGTTATTGCAGGTTGTGGATCAAACAGACATCAAGCAATTAAGGACCATGATCTGAAGCTTAAAGCACTGAAACATAGGTGTAAAGAGAAAGGCATTAAACTGAATGACGCTAAAGCTCAAGAGAAGAAAGAAGAAATTGTCTGCATGGATCACCTTATTACTGCTCGAGGTGTTGAACCAGACAAGAAAAAGGTTGAGACAATACTAAACATGCCCGTTCCTAAGGACTGTCATGAGGTTCGCAGATTTTGCGGCATGATACAGTATCTAGCAAAGTTTCTCAACAATCTTTCAGAAGTTCTTCATCCAATAAGAGAACTTACCCGTAAGGATACTCCCTTTACCTGGTCTGCTGAATGTGAACAAGCTTTCAAGAGTGTCAAGAAACTGATTACTTCTACTCCAGTACTCGCATACTATGATCCTGATGAATCTTTGTGTATTCAAGTTGATAGTAGCAGCTATGGACATGGGGCTGTCCTCCTACAAAATGGTCAGCCAATAGAGTTTGCTTCTAGAGCTCTAACTGAAACAGAACAACGCTGGGCTCAAATTGAGAAGGAGCTCTTAGCTGTTGTATATGGTTTGGAACGCTTTGACCAGTACACTTATGGAAGGAAAGTTACAGTCATCAACGACCATAAACCTTTGGCGGCCATCGTTAAGAAACCTCTGAATCAAATTCCTCGAAGACTGCAGAATTTACTGATGCGCAGCCATCGATATGACTTTGAATTCCAATGGGTACAAGGTTCCGATCTTCTTATAGCCGACACACTGTCCAGAGTTTGTATTCATAATGTCACATTGGATTCTTTAGCTGATAGAGAGAGCAATGCAGGAGCTGATGCACCTGTAAGATTACCTGAAATACCAGATGTGATGATGGAAAAGATTAAAGCTGAAACTCTCAAAGACAGCGTGCTCCAGAGGTTGAAGTCGACCATTTTGGATGGGTGGCCTAAAAGAAAGTCTGATGTACCAGCTGAGCTTATGCCTTATTTTGACATTCGTGATATTCTGACAACAGAACAAGGCATAATACTTAAAGGAGAGCGTATTCTTATCCCAAAAGCACTGAGGCCTGAAATCAAGCAGAAGCTACACGCTGCTCATCTTGCATTTGACAGCATGATGCGCCGGGCCAGAAGTTGTCTGTTTTGGATCGGCATGACGGCTGAGATTCGACAGATAGCTGACAGTTGTCCGGAATGTCAAGAAACGAAGGCAAGGAATACTAAAGAACCTTTCACCAACACTCAAGAGGTTTATCACCCTGGGAGAAAGTTGGCACTGACATCTTTATTATAGAAGGCCGATATTATTTAGTCCTGATTGACTACTTCTCCAACTTCATTGAAGTAGACTTTCTACCTACAATGACAGCACAGTTAGTCATCAGGAAATTGAAGTCTCATTTTGCTCGTTATGGTGTCCCTAAAGTTATTGTATCTGACCAAGGTACTCAGTTTACGTCTGCACAGTTCAGATCATTTACTGCTAGATGGGGAATACTTCATGTTAAATCAGCACCAGGTCACCATAAAGCCAATGGATTAGCTGAATCTGCTGTGAAACTCATCAAGGGTATGATGAGAAAGACTCTTCAGGACAATACAGATGCATATGAGGCACTACTTGAACTTCGTAATACGCCAAGACAAGGGTTTGATCAAAGTCCAGCAGAATTACTGTTCAACAGGAAACTGCGTACACTGATACCTTCTGCAGTGAAACCCGTTGCATCTCACAGTAGAGTTATTGAAAGTAGAGGCAAGAGAGACAGATCAGTGAAGAATTATTATGATAAAACTGCTCATGATCTGCCCAAGTTGTCTCACCAGCCAGTCTACTATCAAGACCCTGAACAACCAAACTGGCAACCTGGAAGGATTGATAAGAGGCTTTCTGAAAGATCTTATCTCGTTGAAGGGGAGAATGGAGGTCAATATGTCAGAAACAGAATTCATCCAAGACCTAAAACAACACCTTTCACACCTGATCCCGAGGACCTGGAAATTGATGTCTCCTCTCCAGTTCTACCCGAGCAACAGGTTGTTTTCCCAGACATGGAGAACACTAGTGAAGTGAACATTTCCAATCCTCCAGAAGTTGATCCTTCAACTCCAACTACTTCTAGTCCTGGGAAAGCTGGCAAAGAACAGGAACATTCTCTCCTACCATCTTGCTCTAAGAGACCTCAAAGAAATCGCAAGAAACCCTCTTGGATGAATGACTTTGTTCACTCATAAAGAAGGGGGGATATTGATGTATATACGTTTTCCCGACTAGAGTTACTTGCCCTTTATGGGAACTCTTCTGCTTACTTCTTACTACTTCCTGTTTCTAAGATGGCGAATTAAACATGTCGATCCTTGTATCTTGTGTTCGAGCTTCGTGATTATGCTTCGTAACGTGAGTATGTATGACAGCCAGCCACGTCTCATTATATCTTACAATATTTACTATATAAAACAGTAAAGATCAACAACTATATACCCTTATTATAACCCACATGAGGTTGAAACTAGTACCCCGTGCACACGACAAACACCAGTCTTCAAATGCATGGTCCAAAAACCAAAACAAAACTTAGTCTCGAAGTGCGTTATGGTGCTAAATCTGAAAGGAGAAACCATAGTCAACCCAGCCATTGAGTACGGGCCAAATAAACACGAGCAAGCAGATGACAAAGCTGCTTCAAAACGATTGCAGCAGGACGATTGTCTCGATGAAAATCTCGTCACCACCCGCCAGAGGCGTACAAACGGGTGTGCGAGTTGGGCGGTCCGCCACGGGTGACAGCCAGGACGTGGGTGCCATTGGACACTATTATGATAGTACTTACAGTTAAAAATATACTTGCAAGTATTTTTTTCTTTGTGGCAGGAGGGTGCCAAAGGTAGCATCCGCACAGGGTGCCAAATATTTTAGGGACGCCTCTGCCACCCGCAATCAATAGTAAATGACAATATACAGCCAAACTGGACCAGCTTTCTTGCTCTTGTGCATACAAGCTATATTTTGCATGTCTACTGCGAGTCATTGCTCAGGAAAATATTATGCTAATGTGAATAATGGTAATTGAGTCCAATATAGAAATGCTATGACATTACGTTGTTACTGTGCATTTTCAGAACGACAGCAGAATGATTTTGTCCCACATTTTTTTTTTCAAGCCGAAAACGGCGCATTTTCCTAAATACTCTAGATCTAGGTTCCAATTTTTAAAAAAAGCGAAATTGTGTCACACATGACATAATGGAATGATTACGTGACATTTTTTGCTTAATAAGCTCTCGGTTATGAAATTAATAATGTTATTCACATATAATTTAGATGTTACTGCGTGCAATAACCTCCCTTGGCAAGCGCTCTCAGTTATTAATACAACATTACATGGCCCTTTGGTTGGCGCGCTTTGGGGGAAGCTCCGTTTCATTTTTCTATCACGCGCTCAACCAGTATTGCGAGCTACAAGTCTCCACTCTCTGACCTCACGTGGTAAATTGTTTGGCTCTTTTTAATTCTGTATTGATTTATTGCACGATAAGCTACCTTTTCCACATAGAGGGTTGGCTGTAATGGAGCGCTAAAGTCTTTTGTCTCTTGTCTTGATAGGCTAATTCATGTCCATCTCTTGATGTTATTTTTTCAATCACAACCCTTTCCTCTCGCACTTTTGACTTTAACTCATTCTTCTATTGTGATCTACAGTGAGGTATAATGTCTGTTTACATGGTTGAAATATTTCTGCTGTCTAATTTTAACCTCATTCATTAATTATATTTGCATTCCTAGGTTTCCTATGACTTTTTTATTTGTTTTCGTCTCTTGTCATGAGAAATGCCCAGTTCTTCTATATATCCACGTCTCAAGCGCCTAAATTATTTCATCTAATGAACAAGTAATTAGAGACGAAAACAAATAAAAAAGTCATAGGAAACCTAGGAATGCAAATATAATTAATGAATGAGGTTAAAATTAGACAGCAGAAATATTTCAACCATGTAAACAGACATTATACCTTACTGTAGATCACAATAGAAGAATGAGTTAAAGTCAAAAGTGCGAGAGGAAAGGGTTGTGATTGAAAAAATAACATCAAGAGATGGACATGAATTAGCCTTTCAAGACAAAAGACTTTAACTACAAGCTGTTGTGCTTCTCTATGGCGCGGAGAGCTGGAGAGTTACAGAGAAGGAAATGTCGAAATTGTCCTCTTTTCACACAAGATGCCTAAGAAAAATTCTCCGAATCTTGTGCCCGAATATCATCACCAACCAAGATCTGCTTACTCGGAGCAAGCAAGAGGACATGCACACCATCATAGCTGGCAGACGCTGGAGCTGGGTTGGCCATGTCCTCAGAAGAGACCCCGATGCCATCACAAGAACAGCAATGCTATGGACCCCTTAAGGAAAACGAAAGAGAGGCCGACCAAAAACAACTTGGCGGAGGACTGTGGAGGCTGAGATGCAAAGAATGAACCAGAGTTGGGGCACTGTACGAAGGATGGCCGCCGACCGAGCAAAGTGGAATCAATTTGTTGTTGCCCTACAAGACGCCACCAGGCGTAATGGCCACTGACTGCTTTGACGGTCGGTGGCTAAGGATCAAAGAAGAAGAAGACTTGCTCATTGTCCATGTTTCTGTACCATACAATAATGAAGAATATATATACATATATGATTTGATGACTTTCTGTTTAAATTTTGTGAGTTAGTTGTTTAGATGTTAGTATTTGTCTCATATTCCTATTTCCTTCTTGATTTCTGTTTCATATCTGCCATCTTCTGTTACTATATGATTAAGATACGGGAAGCTCTTTACTTGTTCCAGGATTTTCCTATTTATTCTTATCTTAACTTTGGGTTGTTGCCTGCTTTGTTAATTTTCATAGTTTTTGTGTTCTCAAATGTTAATGTCCAATCCATGTTTATGACTTATGGTGTTTACTTCACTAGTTCTTGCTATTTGTGGTCCAAACAAAACTGTATCATCTACATATATATGGTTGCTTATTGATCTTCCACCGATGTTCAGTCCTGGCAATTCCTGTATCTTTCTGACAGTTTTTCTCTGTGTACATATTAATAAACAGGGGGACAATATGCAACCTTGTCTCACACCTCTTTTTATGTTTATATGTGGTGAGTAAGTCTTGACATATTTTGCTGTCGTAGTTTGTTTCTAGTAAAGGTTACTGACTATTCTTATGTCTTTTCCACAACTTCCTAGGTCTTTCAGGTATTTAATTTTTTTCACATGATGGACTCTTTAAAAAACCTTCTTATAGTCTATAGCACATGTGTGGTGAAGTGGGATGTTATAAATATGTATAGGGAACTTAGTGTACTGACTGAGATCAGCTGTGAAGGTATATATATCTAATAAGAGTAGTGTATTATATATAACCTTACTTGCTGCCACATATGTATACCTCAGTCAGAATTATTCTGGAATAGTGTGATGACTACGTTGTATGTCTAGGGTATGTGTATGATGAAGTGTAAGTCATAACAACAACAGACAGATAAACAATTTAATTTATTCCACCACACTTGACAACACTGTGACACTCACATACATATAACACTCTAAAGGATATCTTAAAGGAGTCACTGATAACTTTTCAAATAACAATATGTATTCATTGCTGTTATGAATGAATATGTGTCCTGATTCAAATACAAAGGGAACCAGGAATCACAATCAATTTTACTTACAAGTTATATGTACAGAATTTATCAATATGAATATTGTAGTGACATATATTATTAAAAGTATCCTATGTGTGTCAGTTGTGTAGTAGTAATATGAGGTAATACTGGTTTTGTTTTGTTCAAGCTCTGTTGGTATTTGTCATCATGACTTCAATAGTTTGTCTTTATTGGAACTAGTATTGGAGATGTTCTCAGTTCCTGATATTAAAACAATTTACTTCCCCTCTTAAGTTTAGGTTACAATGTTATTTTAAGATGGGGGTACATAATTTTGAGCTCAGCTGGCCACATCAGCTTATCTTGCGTGATGGCGGCAGGAAAGGACTCCTCTGCTCGATTTCTCCCCTGGGCTCTGGAGACACCTCACTGATAGCTAAATGGACCAAGGAGTATGCTGTCCGACTCTGGATTCAGCAAAGCTCTGACCAGGTGCTGCTCAATACCATCAAGACCACGGTCCCTGAAAACAAGAAGGATGTACCTTCTACGTCATAACTAATTTATACTCTCTTTTTACACTGAGCACAATACATTACAAACATTGAGTTCAGAGCGTTAGGCCAACTGTCAGCTTCATCTGAAATACTTTATACCAGTATTAACCTCCTTAATGGTTACTACGCCTCTGCACTTCCAGCATTATTTCTGTCTAATCAATAATCTAGGTGTCAGTGTACTGTTGGCCATTCCATGCAGTTTTACTTTCCTCCGACACCTTCTGTTCAGGCTGGAGCATTATAGGCTTTACATCATGTTTGCTACTGAACTACACATATATACAGGCATAAATTAACAATTCACATTCAATTTTCATTAAAAGATACTGAATGTTTCAAGCTTACCACAATTCATGGAAACAAACACAGATACGTTGATTAGCAATGAATTCTGGCACAAATACTGGCACAAATTCCCATCTGCTTATGTTCCAGGCTTTTATTTAGCAAAAATATGAGCTGGCTTCAACGCACTGTTGCTTTATCAAGCTTATTTGAACTAGTGGTCTCGAACTAACGCTCCTAAGTGAGTATATCAGCGAGTCTGGCCAATGGAGCCACGTTTCGACAAGTGCTTGAAAAAATTTTAACTTCCTACGTCTCCCCTAACAACCAAGGATAGCATTTATAGTCCGACTAATCGTGTTTAGCCTTACATATCATTCCAGCCAATCAGTTCAAATGTAACTTGTGGCCCATTTCCCGTACAATGGTGGTGTAAAAAAATCTACCACTGAGCGATTCTGATTTTGGGTGTTGTCTGACAGCACTATCATTTTATTTTGGCTATAACTTGTTAATTCCTAGACTATTTGCATAACGTTGTACATATTCTTTGTCAGCAAACCCTAAGGAACCCAAATATATATATTTAATAGAGCTAAAATGCTGTACGTTAGCATTGCATAATAGTGGCCTTACAAAACGCGTGATAGTAGTGTAATTGTGTATCGCGGCGACGCGTGTTTAGGTGTTGCACGTGTGTTCGGCTATTATTGCCCCTCTCCCTTCTCTCTATCCTTTAGTCCATCTTCCTTTAGTTCTACGCCGTGTATAAGAATTGGAATGAATGAAAATATTAAAAATTAGGATCATTCACCCCAGGCCCCTGTTCCATACCTACAATAACCTAATCTACCTAATTCATATAATCCCATACACTACTTTGTTTTCAGTTAGGATTCTAAGTGAATGACCCGTATATGATCCTATGTTACTATCATACGTGGAAACGTCTACATATCTCCCTATTTATAACACGAAGGCAACCGAAAACTAAGTGGAACACGATTTATCTAAATGATCAATTTTGCACGAAGAAGCATAAAATAATGGGGGATTGTCGAGTTTACATTCTTTGTGGACAAAGCTTCTGTTATTCTACCATTTGCTCACTTTTCATTTTATTAGAATTTATTTGGTTAGGGCTTTATAAATTTACCTCTGATAATTAATATCTTGTGGATTCCCGGAATAATTTCACGACTACACCTCCCGTCTACGTAAAACAGACTATCAGCATGAACGACTTCGTCCTTAAATCTATACTACATTATATGAACACCTAAATGTAAAGTCAACTTTTGACCTTTACACGCTGTCGGTGCATGATCATGGTTTTATGTAGTTGCGTCCATGTATCAGGTAAAAAGCTAGCAAGTCTCATGAAGATCTGCCTAACAAGACATTAACAACCATATAATATTTAATTCGGTTATGTTTACTTATAACATGCTGCCTGCATAAATGTGTGACAGTTGCCATGTCTTAATTGGCGTGCTTTTCGGCAACCAATAAAAGCTATTCTACCAATTTTTTTTTTTTTTTTTTTTTTTTTCTTCTTCTGAAAATCTGGCGCAATGACATAGTCCAGCCACAGAAACATTAGCTATAATCCCTCATACTAATGTTCGTTCAATGAGGTCTCGCAAAGTATAACATATACCTGGTGATAAGCAGAGATTCGATTACGTGAGATCCCCATAATCTTCTTATTATCTCTAAATGAAAACATTCGGAATATCCCTCAGAATCTAAAAAAAAGGCACACTCAGGGATTCAAATTAGCGTTCCTCCCGAAATGGTATACATTCCCCAACAATTTACAAAATCATTCCTAGAGCAAGAAGCGACATAGGCGCATTCTTCAATCCAAATGGACAATCATATTAAACATTAGTGTCTGCTTCTGAGGTACTTAAAAGGCTAGGTTTTAAGCGGTCTAACTCTCAGGCTGATTACTGGAATCTGATAGTCATCCTTTACATAGATGCCACTTTGATGAATATATCAACCATTACATTATTTAGTCTGGCGGCTACCCCCACCTAGCTGTTAGTTATTGTAACGTCGGCAATGGAATCCACACTAGTACGTCTTCTGTAATAGCATTCAGTTCATCCTGTAATCATATACAGAGGTTCACAATGTATCTCCATATTAGGGCTTCCTTATTTTAGAGTCACAAAACACCGGACAGTCGTCTCATACCGAATCATTCACGCTGTGCGTAAATAATTCCTTCCTTCACACTAGATATGACTATCCTCTTCCCTTCAAAGGCTTTACAACCTTAGTGCAAATACGGACCTTCGACCATATATGGTTTCATACAGAAAACGTCCCTAGGGGTCAATTCAGTTTCAATTTCATATTCCACACATACCCCCCCATTGTAAGCCCATTGGTCGGATCGGTTTACCCCCCCACTCAGAGCCCTGGAGTTGGGTGTTTTCCTGGCTGCCCCATCACAGCCCGAGGTCAAAACAATCTAGAGGTTTGGCGTTAAAGGTGGGGCTCATCGATTTCCACCTGTGGATTATATTGTATATCTACAAGGGGTCGTAATGGGATAACGTACAACTGATTGTAATTTTGGTTCGGTTTTTCCCCCCCAGGGTGTCCCCCCGATGCACCCCCCATTGCCCCCCCCCCCAAGGTACAACTAAGTGTGTCTCCCTCTCATGATTGTTCTCTTTCCGAAAAATTTACTTTCTTTCAGGAGGATTCACATGAACAGATTTTTTCTTTCACCCTTCTTAATATCTATCTCTATAATTTGTTCTAGACACCTTCACTACCTAAAACTGTATATAGGACCCTGCCATCCAATATATGTAACTTATATTCTGTGACACCCAGGCACGGATAAAAAGAAGCACGTACCCTATTTCTCTCCCACACCGCCCAAATTTCCTGTCTTTCCGCCTTTCCTGGTTATCATAGGGCAGCATGTTTTCTTCCTGGCTTGTTTACAAATTTTCAATTGGCAAGTTTCCCAGCCCAGTTTTTTAAACCGAATTAGTTGGTCAGGCTCATTCACATTATTGGTATTGAAGATTGTAATGCTTTTTCCTTGCAGTTTCCCCCATTACCATCAATTCGCACGTTGTTTCTTAACAAAGTCTCTACATAATGCGACCTTTTATTTGCCTTTCCCCTCAGTGATGCCTGGGGGCCAGGTCCAAGCACCGGTTTTGAACTCCATGGTAACGTCTCCACTCGAAGCGTTATAGAGTGAGCGTTTTTTCTGGTCCCCAGAATTTTCATGCACAAAACGACCGCCTACCAATTTTTTCCATTGGGGCATTGTCTCCCCCACTTAAAATTCACTTGATGAGCAGATTTCCTCACCACCTATGAACCTGTAACAACCCTTCCTCAGTTTGTTTAACCTAACCGATCACCACAGCCCATTCGTAAAACCGCTTGATATACTGGGTAAGACATCCTTTTGACTGCACTCTCGCGTCAGCTATGCAAGTGAAGACCAAGATTGTGAAGTCATTTATCTTAATGTGACAAGCGGCTTGATTCCGTGGAAAGGGGCTTCTGCCATTCCCATTTGTCGAATACACTTTATCAAATGTAATATTCGTCTATCTCTTATATTATCAGGTCCCTAATTTTGACTCCGACTTGGCAAACTTGTCAAAAGGGTGTTCCTGCATCCTTATGGCTATTTCCCCCATTTGTGGAGTCCGAATTTTTCTTCCTCGTCATGTGCTCTGGACTACTTTTTTCTTATACATAAATTTCTGCTTATGATCCCATCACTTTGCTAATTCATGGCTCATTTTAATAATTGTGAGCCGCAAGCTTTTGACTTCTATGTCCTGGTTACGCTTATTCAATTCTCATGTGTCCCATCTATAAGGGATGTCATAACATGTAGGCCTCCTTATTAATCTGTCCCTTTTATTTTCTATTTTTGGGTACAGAATCCAGAGTTTGTCATCCTTGTGACGGACTTGGATCTTTTAGCCTCACAGACTTACTCTATACATCAATGTGATATTTTTTTCAGGGCTGTATATTTTTTCTTTCTCCTTTCTTGCACCTGGAGTTGCTATGAGATTTGAAAGTTAGAACAATTTTTGAAAATCAAAGGGCTTGAGTGTTTTATCCCCATGCCTAGCTGCTGCCTTTCCTCATCTCATTCTGGAGTGGGTATCGCAACTATAATTATTTTTTTACTATTGCATGATTCGATTCTTATTTAGGGTAGGCTCTTTAATTAATTACATATTTTATTCTTTTTTTTTTCGGGTTTTTTTACTTTTTTTTTTTCTTTCATGATTTAATTTTTTTTTTTCTATTTTTTTTTTTTATTTTTTTTTATATTAGGTTTTTCATTTTCATTCTCTAATTTGTTTCATTTATCATATTTATTTCTTTATCCTTTTTTTCTACATTTTTCTATTTAAATTTTCTAATTATGTCTACTCTAATTAGGATATAATTAAATAAACTTTATTTAATAATTTTATCTAGAAGGTTTCACAAATTATGTCATCAGTTTTACTTATATAAATCTTCTATATATAATCATGTCAATATCTCCAAATGGTCATATAATCTAAAGGTATCATACAAAAATAATTCTACTTATTTATCGTATTAATTCTTAAAAGTTTCCTATAATATCTGTCTCAGTTTGTCTTCTCTAGAAAGTTTCATTTTCAGTTGTCTTCTATCTTAAATTTCAAATCTATAGTCTTTGCTCTTCTCTAAAGGGTTTTCCATGTATGTAAAATAATCCACTTGTCTTCTCTAAAGGTTTAATGTAATGTCTCCACTTGTCCTCTCTGAAGGTTTCATGTATGTCTCCATGTTTGTCTTCTCTAAATGTTTCATGGATTGTCCTCCAGTTTCTTCCTCGTAAAGGTTTAATGTATGTACTCACACTTGTCCTTTCTCATAAAAGTTTTCTATGTAATGTCATCCCAGTCTTGTGTCATTCTCTAAAGGTTTCATATGTTTCCACTTGTCTTTCTTAAAGGTTTCATGACTATGTTTCCACTATGTCTTCTCTTAAAAAAGGTTTTCATGTAAGTTTTCTAAAGGTTTCTCTCCAGTTGTCTTCTCTAAAGTTTTCATGTATGGTCTCCAGTTGTTATTAAAATCTAAACTTTTTCTAATGTATGTATCCACTTGTCTTCTCTAAAGGTTTCATGTATGTCTCCAGATGTCTTCTCTAAAGGTTTCATGTATGTCTCTACTTGTCTTCTCTAAAGGTTTCATGTATGTTTCTAGATCTTGTCTTCTCTAAAGGTTTCATGTATGTCTCAACTGTCTTCTCTAAAGGTTTTCATGTTGTCTTCAGATTGTCTTCTCTAAAGGTTTCATGTATGTCTCTAGTTGTCTTCTCTAAAGGTTTCATGTATGTTTCTCCAGTTGTCATTCTCTAAATTTTTTCATGTATGTCTCCAGTTTGTTCTTTCTCTAAAGGTTTTCATGTATGTTCCCAGTTGTCTTCTCTAAAGGTTTCATGTATGTCTCTCCAGTTTGTCTTCTCTAAAGGTTTCATGTATGTCTCCATGTCTTCTTAAAAAGTTTTTGTTGTCTCATGTCTTCTTAAAGGTTTCATGTATGTCTCCAGTCGGTCTTCTCTAAAGGTTTTCATGTATGTTTCCACTTGTCTTCTCTAAAGGTTTCATGTATGTCCCAGTTGTCTTCTCTAAAGGTTTCATGTATGTTTCACACTTGTCTTCTCTAAAGGTTTCATGTATGTCTCCAGTTGTCTTCTCTAAAGGTTTCATGTATGTCTCCACTTGTCTTCTCTAAAGGTTTCATGTATGTTTCCAGTATGTATTCTCTAAACGGTTTCATGTATGTCTCTAGTTATCTTCTCTAAAGGTTTCATGTATCTGTTCTCCATATCTTCTCTAAAGTTTCATCTATGTCTCCATATCTCTAAAAGGTTTTCTCTACATAGTCTTCTCTAAAGGTTTCAATGTATGTCTCTACCATATCTTCTCTAAAGGTTTCATGTATGTCTCCAGTTTGTTCTTCTCTAAAGGTTTCATTGTATGTCTCCCAGTTGTCTTCTCTAAAGGTTTCATGTATGTCTCTACAGTTCTCTTCTCTAAATTTTTCATGTATGTCTCCAGTTCTCTTCTCATAAACGGTTTCATGTATGTCTCTAGTTCTCTTCTCTAAGGTTTCATGTATGTTTCCAGTTGTCTTCTCTAAATGGTGTTTCATGTATGTCTCCAGTTGTCTTCTCTAAATGTTTCATTATGTTTTAGTTGTCTTCTCTAAATGTTTTCATGCTACTCTGTCTCTACAGATTGTCTTCTCTAAAGGTTTCATGTTGTCTCCTGTTGTCTTCTCTAAAGGTTTCATGTATGTCTCCAGTTGTCTTCTCTAAAGGTTTCATGTATGTCTCCAGTTGTCTTCTCTAAAGGTTTCATGTATGTCTCCAGTTGTCTTCCTCTAAAAAGGTTTCATGTATGTTCTCCAGTTGTCTTCTCTAAAGGTTTTTCATGTATGTCTCCAGTTGTCTTCTCTAAAGGTTTCATGTATGTCTCCAGTTGTCCTTCTCTAAAGGTTTCATGTATGTCCTCTAGTTGTCTTCTCTAAAGGTTTCATGTATGTCTCCAGTTGTCTTCTCTAAAGGTTTCATGTATGTCTCCAGTTGTCTTCTCTAAAGGTTTCATGTATGTCTCCAGTTGTCTTCTCTAAAGGTTTCATGTATGTCTCCATATCTTCTCTAAAGGTTTCATGTATGTCTCTAGTTGTCTTCTCTAAAAGGTTTCAATGTATCCACTTGTCTCTCTAAAGGTTTTCATGTATGTTTCCATTTGTCTTCTCTAAAAAAAAAAAAGGTTTTTTTCATGTATGTCTCCAGTTGTCTTCTCTAATGGTTTAATGTATGTCTACACTTCTCATCGCTAAAGTTTTAATGTATGTTCCCTCTTGTCTTCTCTAAAGGTTTCATGTATGTTTCCACGTGTCTTCTCTAAAGGTTTCATGTATGTTTCGACTGGTCTTCTCTAAAGGTTTCATTTATGTCTCCAGTTGGCTTGTCTGAAGGTTTCATGTATGTCTCTAGTTGTCTTCTCTAAAGGTTTCATGTATGTTTCCACTTGTCTTCTCTTCATGTATGTTTCCACTTGTCTTCTCTAAAGGTTTCATGTATGTTTCCACTTGTCTTCTCTAAAGGTTTCATGTATGTTTCCACTTGTCTTCTCTAAAGGTTTCATGTATGTCTCTAGTTGTCTTCTCTAAAGGTTTAATGTATGTCTCTAGTTGTCTTCTCTAAAGGTTTCATGTATGTCTCCAGTTGTCCTCTCTAAAGGTTTCATGTATGTCTCCACTTGTCTTCTCTAAAGATTTCATGTATGTCTCTAGTTGTCTTCTCTAAAGGTTTCATGTATGTCTCTAGTTGTCTTCTCTAAAGGTTTCATGTATGCCTCTTGTTGTCTTCTCTAAAGGTTTCATGTATGTCTCTAGTTGTCTTCTCTAAAGGTTTCATGTATGTTTCCACTTGTCTTCTCTAAAGGTTTCATGTATGTCCCTAGTTGTCTTCTCTAAAGGTTTCATGTATGTTTCCACTTGTCTTCTCTAAAGGTTTCATGTATGTCTCTAGTTGTCTTCTCTAAAGGTTTCATGTATGTCTCCAGTTGTCTTCTCTAAAGGTTTCATGTATGTCTCCAGTTGTCTTCTCTAAAGGTTTCATGTATGTCTCTAGTTGTCTTCTCTAAAGGTTTCATGTATGTCTCCATATCTTCTCTAAAGATTTCATGTATGTCTCCAGTTCTCTTCTCTAAAGGTTTCATGTATGTCTCTAGTTATCTTCTCTAAAGGTTTCATGTATGTCTCCAGTTGTCTTCTCTAAAGGTTTCATGTATGTTTCCAGTTCTCTTCTCTAAAGGTTTCATGTATGTCTCCATATCTTCTCTAAAGGTTTCATGTATGTCTCCAGTTCTCTTCTCTAAAGGTTTCATGTATGTTTCCACTTGTCTTCTCTAAAGGTTTCATGTATGTCTCCAGTTGTCTTCTCTAAAGGTTTCATGTATGTGTCTGTATCTTCTGTAAAGGTTTGATGTATGTCTCCAGTTCTCTTCTCTAAAGGTTTCATGTATGTCTCTAGGTCTCTTCTCTAAAGGTTTCATGTATGTCTCCAGTTGTCTTCTCTAAAGGTTTCATGTATGTTTCCACTTGTCTTCTCTAAAGGTTTCATGTATGTCTCCAGTTCTCTTCTCTGAAGATTTCATGTATGTCTCCAGTTGTCTTCTCTAAAGGTTTCATGTATGTCTCCAGTTGTCTTCTCTAAAGGTTTCATGTATGTCTCCAGTTGTCTTCTCTAAAGGTTTCATGTATGTCTCCAGTTGTCTTCTCTAAAGGTTTCATGTATGTCTCCAGTTGTCTTCTCTAAAGGTTTCATGTATGTCTCCACTTGTCTTCTCTGAAGGTTTCATGTATGTCTCCAGTTGTCTTCTCTAAATGTTTCATGTATGTCTCCAGTTGTCTTCTCTAAAGGTTTCATGTATGTCTCCAGTTGTCTTCTCTAAAGGTTTCATGTATGTCTCCAGTTGTCTTCTCTAAAGGTTTCATGTATGTCTCTAGTTGTCTTCTCTAAAGGTTTCATGTATGTTTCCACTTGTCTTCTCTAAAGGTTTCATGTATGTCTCCAGTTGTCTTCTCTAAAGGTTTCATGTATGTCTCCAGTTGTCTTCTCTAAAGGTTTCATGTATGTCCCTAGTTGTCTTCTCTAAAGGTTTCATGTATGTTTCCACTTGTCTTCTCTAAAGGTTTCATGTATGTCTCTAGTTGACTTCTCTAAAGGTTTCATGTATGTCTCCAGTTGTCTTCTCTAAAGGTTTCATGTATGTCTCCAGTTGTCTTCTCTAAAGGTTTCATGTATGTCTCTAGTTGTCTTCTCTAAAGGTTTCATGTATGTCTCCATATCTTCTCTAAAGGTTTCATGTATGTCTCCAGTTCTCTTCTCTAAAGGTTTCATGTATGTCTCTAGTTATCTTCTCTAAAGGTTTCATGTATGTCTCCAGTTGTCTTCTCTAAAGGTTTCATGTATGTTTCCAGTTCTCTTCTCTAAAGGTTTCATGTATGTCTCCATATCTTCTCTAAAGGTTTCATGTATGTCTCCAGTTCTCTTCTCTAAAGGTTTCATGTATGTTTCCACTTGTCTTCTCTAAAGGTTTCATGTATGTCTCCAGTTGTCTTCTCTAAAGGTTTCATGTATGTTTCCACTTGTCTTCTCTAAAGGTTTCATGTATGTCTCCAGTTGTCTTCTCTAAAGGTTTCATGTATGTCTCCACTTGTCTTCTCTAAAGGTTTCATGTATGTTTCCACTTGTCTTCTCTAAAGGTTTCATGTATGTCTCCAGTTGTCTTCTCTAAAGGTTTCATGTATGTCTCCAGTTGTCTTCTCTGAAGGTTTCATGTATGTCTCCAGTTGTCTTCTCTAAAGGTTTCATGTATGTTTCCAGTTCTCTTCTCTAAAGGTTTCATGTATGTGTCTGTATCTTCTGTAAAGGTTTGATGTATGTCTCCAGTTCTCTTCTCTAAAGGTTTCATGTATGTCTCTAGGTCTCTTCTCTAAAGGTTTCATGTATGTCTCCAGTTGTCTTCTCTAAAGGTTTCATGTATGTTTCCACTTGTCTTCTCTAAAGGTTTCATGTATGTCTCCAGTTCTCTTCTCTAAAGGTTTCAT
Source organism: Oreohelix idahoensis (assembly GCA_024509875.1). Classification (NCBI taxonomy): domain Eukaryota; kingdom Metazoa; phylum Mollusca; class Gastropoda; order Stylommatophora; family Oreohelicidae; genus Oreohelix; species Oreohelix idahoensis. The sequence goes on from JAMPIV010015318.1 coordinate 515,812, forward strand.
GTATGTCTCCAGTTGTCTTCTCTAAAGGTTTCATGTATGTCTCCAGTTGTCTTCTCTAAAGGTTTCATGTATGTCTCCAGTTGTCTTCTCTAAAGGTTTCATGTATGTCTCCAGTTGTCTTCTCTAAAGGTTTTATGTATGTCTCCAGTTGTCTTCTCTAAAGGTTTCATGTATGTCTCCACTTGTCTTCTCTGAAGGTTTCATGTATGTCTCCAGTTGTCTTCTCTAAATGTTTCATGTATGTCTCCACTTGTCTTCTCTAAAGGTTTCATGTATGTCTCCAGTTGTCTTCTCTAAAGGTTTCATGTATGTCTCCAGTTGTCTTCTCTAAAGGTTTCATGTATGTCTCTAGTTGTCTTCTCTAAAGGTTTCATGTATGTTTCCACTTGTCTTCTCTAAAGGTTTCATGTATGTCTCCAGTTGTCTTCTCTAAAGGTTTCATGTATGTCTCCAGTTGTCTTCTCTAAAGGTTTCATGTATGTCTCCAGTTGTCTTCTCTAAAGGTTTAATGTATGTATCCACTTGTCTTCTCTAAAGGTTTCATGTATGTCTCCAGTTGTCTTCTCTAAAGGTTTCATGTATGTCTCCACTTGTCTTCTCTAAAGGTTTCATGTATGTCTCTAGTTGTCTTCTCTAAAAGTTTCATGTATGTGTCCATATCTTCTCTAAAGGTTTCATGTATGTCTCCAGTTGTCTTCTCTAAAGGTTTCATGTATGTCTCTAGTTGTCTTCTCTAAAGGTTTCATGTATGTTTCCACTTGTCTTCTCTAAAGGTTTCATGTATGTCTCCAGTTGTCTTCTCTAAAGGTTTCATGTATGTCACCAGTTGTCTTCTCTAAAGGTTTCATGTATGTCTCCAGTTGTCTTCTCTAAATTTTTCATGTATGTCTCCAGTTGTCTTCTCTAAAGGTTTCATGTATGTCTCCACTTGTCTTCTCTAAAGGTTTCATGTATGTCTCCAGTTGTCTTCTCTAAAGGTTTCATGTATGTGTCCATATCTTCTCTAAAGGTTTCATGTATGTCTCCATATCTTCTCTAAAGGTTTCATGTATGTCTCCAGTTGTCTTCTCTAAATGATTCATGTATGTCTCCAGTTGTCTTCTCTAAAGGTTTCATGTATGTCTCCACTTGTCTTCTCTAAAGGTTTCATGTATGTCTCCAGTTGTCTTCTCTAAAGGTTTCATGTATGTCTCCATATCTTCTCTAAATGTTTCATGTATGTTTCTATATATTCTCTAACGGTTTCATGTATGTCTCCATATCTTCTCTAAAGGTTTCATGTATTTCTCCATATCTTCTCTAAAGGTTTCATGTATTTCTCCATATCTTCTCTAAAGGTTTCATGTATGTCACCATATCTTCTCTAAAGGTTTCATGTATGTCTCCAGTTGTCTTCTCTAGTTCTCTTCTCTAAATGTTTCATGTATGTCTCTAGTTGTCTTCTCTAAATGTTTCATGTATGTCTCTAGTTGTCTTCTCTAAATGTTTCATGTATGTCTCTAGTTATTTTCTCTAAAGGTTTCATGTATTTTTCCACTTGTCTTCTCTAAAGGTTTCATGTATGTCTCTAGTTGTCTTCTCTAAAGGTTTCATGTATGTCTCCAGTTGTCTTCTCTAAAGGTTTCATGTATGTTTCCATTTGTCTTCTCTAAAGGTTTCATGTATGTCTCCAGTTGTCTTCTCTAATGGTTTCATGTATGTCTCCAGTTCTCTTCTCTAAAGGTTTCATGTATGTCTCCAGTTGTCTTCTCTAAAGGTTTCATGTATGTCTCTAGTTGTCTTCTCTAAAGGTTTCATGTATGTCTCCACTTGTCTTCTCTAAAGGTTTCATGTATGTCTCTAGTTTTTTTCTCTAAAGGTTTCATGTATTTTTCCACTTGTCTTCTCTAAAGGTTTCATGTATGTCTCTAGTTGTCTTCTCTAAAGGTTTCATGTATGTCTCCAGTTGTCTTCTCTAAAGGTTTCATGTATGTTTCCATTTGTCTTCTCTAAAGGTTTCATGTATGTCTCCAGTTGTCTTCTCTAATGGTTTCATGTATGTCTCCAGTTCTCTTCTCTAAAGGTTTCATGTATGTCTCTAGTTCTCTTCTCTAAAGGTTTCATGTATGTTTCCACTTGTCTTCTCTAAAGGTTTCATGTATGTTTCCACTTGTCTTCTCTAAAGGTTTCATGTATGTTTCCACTTGTCTTCTCTAAAGGTTTCATGTATGTCTCCAGTTGTCTTCTCTAAAGGTTTCATGTATGTTTCCACTTGTCTTCTCTAAAGGTTTCATGTATGTTTCCACTTGTCTTCTCTAAAGGTTTCATGTATGTCTCTAGTTCTCTTCTCTAAACGTTTCATGTATGTTTCCACTTGTCTTCTCTAAAGGTTTCATGTATGTCTCTAGTTGTCTTCTCTAAAGGTTTAATGTATGTCTCTAGTTGTCTTCTCTAAAGGTTTCATGTATGTCTCCAGTTGTCCTCTCTAAAGGTTTCATGTATGTCTCCACTTGTCTTCTCTAAAGATTTCATGTATGTCTCTAGTTATCTTCTCTAAAGGTTTCATGTATGTCTCTAGTTGTCTTCTCTAAAGGTTTCATGTATGCCTCTTGTTGTCTTCTCTAAAGGTTTCATGTATGTCTCTAGTTGTCTTCTCTAAAGGTTTCATGTATGTTTCCACTTGTCTTCTCTAAAGGTTTCATGTATGTCCCTAGTTGTCTTCTCTAAAGGTTTCATGTATGTTTCCACTTGTCTTCTCTAAAGGTTTCATGTATGTCTCTAGTTGTCTTCTCTAAAGGTTTCATGTATGTCTCCAGTTGTCTTCTCTAAAGGTTTCATGTATGTCTCCAGTTGTCTTCTCTAAAGGTTTCATGTATGTCTCTAGTTGTCTTCTCTAAAGGTTTCATGTATGTCTCCATATCTTCTCTAAAGATTTCATGTATGTCTCCAGTTCTCTTCTCTAAAGGTTTCATGTATGTCTCTAGTTATCTTCTCTAAAGGTTTCATGTATGTCTCCAGTTGTCTTCTCTAAAGGTTTCATGTATGTTTCCAGTTCTCTTCTCTAAAGGTTTCATGTATGTCTCCATATCTTCTCTAAAGGTTTCATGTATGTCTCCAGTTCTCTTCTCTAAAGGTTTCATGTATGTTTCCACTTGTCTTCTCTAAAGGTTTCATGTATGTCTCCAGTTGTCTTCTCCAAAGGTTTCATGTATGTTTCCACTTGTCTTCTCTAAAGGTTTCATGTATGTCTCCAGTTGTCTTCTCTAAAGGTTTCATGTATGTCTCCACTTGTCTTCTCTAAAGGTTTCATGTATGTTTCCACTTGTCTTCTCTAAAGGTTTCATGTATGTCTCCAGTTGTCTTCTCTAAAGGTTTCATGTATGTCTCCAGTTGTCTTCTCTGAAGGTTTCATGTATGTCTCCAGTTGTCTTCTCTAAAGGTTTCATGTATGTTTCCAGTTCTCTTCTCTAAAGGTTTCATGTATGTGTCTGTATCTTCTGTAAAGGTTTGATGTATGTCTCCAGTTCTCTTCTCTAAAGGTTTCATGTATGTCTCTAGGTCTCTTCTCTAAAGGTTTCATGTATGTCTCCAGTTGTCTTCTCTAAAGGTTTCATGTATGTTTCCACTTGTCTTCTCTAAAGGTTTCATGTATGTCTCCAGTTCTCTTCTCTGAAGGTTTCATGTATGTCTCCAGTTGTCTTCTCTAAAGGTTTCATGTATGTCTCCAGTTGTCTTCTCTAAAGGTTTCATGTATGTCTCCAGTTGTCTTCTCTAAAGGTTTCATGTATGTCTCCAGTTGTCTTCTCTAAAGGTTTCATGTATGTCTCCAGTTGTCTTCTCTAAAGGTTTCATGTATGTCTCCACTTGTCTTCTCTGAAGGTTTCATGTATGTCTCCAGTTGTCTTCTCTAAATGTTTCATGTATGTCTCCAGTTGTCTTCTCTAAAGGTTTCATGTATGTCTCCAGTTGTCTTCTCTAAAGGTTTCATGTATGTCTCCAGTTGTCTTCTCTAAAGGTTTCATGTATGTCTCTAGTTGTCTTCTCTAAAGGTTTCATGTATGTTTCCACTTGTCTTCTCTAAAGGTTTCATGTATGTCTCCAGTTGTCTTCTCTAAAGGTTTCATGTATGTCTCCAGTTGTCTTCTCTAAAGGTTTCATGTATGTCCCTAGTTGTCTTCTCTAACGGTTTTTGTCATGTAGTTGTCTTTCCTAACATGTTGTCTTCTCTAAAGGTTTCATGTATGTCTCTAGTTGTCTTCTCTAAAGGTTTCATGTATGTCTCCAGTTGTCTTCTCTAAAGGTTTCATGTATGTCTCCAGTTGTCTTCTCTAAAGGTTTCATGTATGTCTCTAGTTGTCTTCTCTAAAGGTTTCATGTATGTCTCCATATCTTCTCTAAAGGTTTCATGTATGTCTCCAGTTCTCTTCTCTAAAGGTTTCATGTATGTCTCTAGTTATCTTCTCTAAAGGTTTCATGTATGTCTCCAGTTGTCTTCTCTAAAGGTTTCATGTATGTTTCCAGTTCTCTTCTCTAAAGGTTTCATGTATGTCTCCATATCTTCTCTAAAGGTTTCATGTATGTCTCCAGTTCTCTTCTCTAAAGGTTTCATGTATGTTTCCACTTGTCTTCTCTAAAGGTTTCATGTATGTCTCCAGTTGTCTTCTCTAAAGGTTTCATGTATGTTTCCACTTGTCTTCTCTAAAGGTTTCATGTATGTCTCCAGTTGTCTTCTCTAAAGGTTTCATGTATGTCTCCACTTGTCTTCTCTAAAGGTTTCATGTATGTTTCCACTTGTCTTCTCTAAAGGTTTCATGTATGTCTCCAGTTGTCTTCTCTAAAGGTTTCATGTATGTCTCCAGTTGTCTTCTCTGAAGGTTTCATGTATGTCTCCAGTTGTCTTCTCTAAAGGTTTCATGTATGTTTCCAGTTCTCTTCTCTAAAGGTTTCAATGTGGTTTCTGTAAAGGTTTGATGTATGTCTCCAGTTCTCTTCTCTAAAGGTTTCATGTATGTCTCCAGTTCTCTTCTCTAAAGGTTTCATGTATGTCTCTAGTTCTCTTCTCTAAAGGTTTCATGTATGTCTCCAGTTGTCTTCTCTAAAGGTTTCATGTATGTCTCCAGTTGTCTTCTCTAAAGGTTTCATGTATGTCTCCAGTTGTCTTCTCTAAAGGTTTCATGTATGTCTCCAGTTGTCTTCTCTAAAGGTTTTATGTATGTCTCCAGTTGTCTTCTCTAAAGGTTTCATGTATGTCTCCACTTGTCTTCTCTGAAGGTTTCATGTATGTCTCCAGTTGTCTTCTCTAAATGTTTCATGTATGTCTCCAGTTGTCTTCTCTAAAGGTTTCATGTATGTCTCCAGTTGTCTTCTCTAAAGGTTTCATGTATGTTTCCAGTTGTCTTCTCTAAAGGTTTCATGTATGTCTCTAGTTGTCTTCTCTAAAGGTTTCATGTATGTTTCCACTTGTCTTCTCTAAAGGTTTCATGTATGTCTCCAGTTGTCTTCTCTAAAGGTTTCATGTATGTCTCCAGTTGTCTTCTCTAAAGGTTTCATGTATGTCTCCAGTTGTCTTCTCTAAAGGTTTCATGTATGTCTCCACTTGTCTTCTCTAAAGGTTTCATGTATGTCTCCAGTTGTCTTCTCTAAAGGTTTCATGTATGTCTCCACTTGTCTTCTCTAAAGGTTTTATGTAATGTCTCATAGTTGTCTTCTCTAAAAGGTTTCATGTATGTTCCAGTTGTCTTCTCTAAAGGTTTCATGTATGTCTCTAGTTGTCTTCTCTCTCTAAAGTTTTCATGTATGTCTCCACTTGTCTTCTCTAAAGGTTTCATGTTTTAACTCCAGTTGCGTCCTCTCTCTGAAAGGTTTCATCTATGTCTCCATTCTTTCTAAATGTTTCATGTATGTTTCTAGTAGTCTTCTCTAAATGTTTTCATGTATGTCTTCCATTTAAAATATCTTCTCTAAACGGTTTCATGGTATTTCGTCCAATCTTCTCTAAAGGTTTCCATGTATTTCCCATATCTTCTCTAAAGGTTTCATGTTTGTCTTCCATATCTTCTCTAAATGTTTATGTATGTTTTTATATCTCTACAGGTTTCTGTTGTCTCCTAATTCTTAAAGGTTTCATGTATTTCTCCATATCTTCTCTAAAGGTTCATTATTTCTCAATATCTTCTCTAAAGGTTTCATGTATGTCACCAT